>CM076981.1:24021861-24044361 GCA_039105355.1 Benthosema pterotum | reverse complement strand
TTCAAATGTATTCAAAATATTCAATGTATTCTCAACGTATTTGTTTTTATTTAAAAAGCCTAGTTTTAGTTTGGGGTTTGGGAAAAAAGCCTACATCCATTCAGGATGAGAGAGGCCTTCCTCCAGTCATGATCGAGTGGGGTGGGCCTTGGTGTACCGTGTTGTTGACCTCTTGTACATCCCCCACTGTAGAGTGTGTGCATTTGCACATCGTGTTACCGGGGGGACGATCGGAGGGTTTTCCAAATCACTTGAATCACTGAATGCTCTTTTTAAAGAATTGTATAGGGAAGAGTTTTAACTGATTGTTTTAATATAAACATGTTGTCTTTCTTTGTTGTTCTTAATACATGTGATACTGGACATCATTGTAAAGTAGGGTCTCTCTCGACGATCTCTCTGGCAACCGTAGCCTACAGGTTCTCTGTGTGTGTGTGTGTGTGTGTGTGTGTGTGTGTGTGTGTGTGTGTGTGTGTGTGTGTGTGTGTGTGTGTGTGTGTGTGTGTGTGTGTGGTGGGTGACTCACGAAGCACTCGGCAGCGTCATCCATGATTCCCAGCTGAAAGCGCTGTTCGTCCTGGAAGGTCTTGGCCAGCGCGCTCCGCAGAGCGTCCGACGGAAGCACTCGTTCACTGCTGAACTGGAACTGGGCAAAGATACTCTGAGAATAAACACACACACATGCACACGCACACACGCACACGCACACACACACACACACACACACACACACACACACACACACACACACACACACAGACACACACAGACACACACACACACACACAGACACAAATGCTGACTATTGGTTCTTTGTTCTTCCTATTCTTCTTCTTCTATTTCTTCTTTGTGGGTTTGTTTGCGGTTGGCAAACAATTCTAGTCACATTACTGCCACCTACTGATGTCATTATTGTTCTGTACATGGTTCTGTACAAGGATAGCCGAGTTATACTTGTTTATATGCTCTCAAACAAGCAGAAATTGTCGCTGTTGAGCAGAAGCATCCCATGTTGAGATTCTAATTCATACTTTTTATTTGTCTTTTTCTCGTAAATGAATGTCCTACTTGATCATAAGCAATCATCACACAAGTGTACCACAAAAGCAGCAGATCAACAAGCTTGCGCGAAGAAGCAACCGGTTTTGAGTTAGAGAGCACCTGCCACTTTTGATGCTTTATTATTATTATTATTAAGAATCCTGACAAGTAACAGTTTTAGATTTTTCATAGCCGATAGAGATGAAATAAAAAACCTTGTTGCAAATATACTTTGATCCTGTGTGATCATTTTGGTTCAAACCGGCAAGTAGAAAACACAGGTAAAAAACAAGACAGAGTATGCAGAGTTGGAACGTTGAATGCCTCCTGTTTACATTAAAAGGATTTGAATAATTTTCTCTGATGTTCCGAAGCACGACGCTCTTCCACGGACATCTGGCAAACATCCATTAGTCTATAAAGTAACACACCTGTTGACACTGATCATTGTGTATATACAGCTGTGTCTGTTAGGTGTAAACCTCATCATATGACCAAGGTTGTTTTCCAGAACTCAAAGTCTCTCTTGTCTCCCATTTGTACGTATATATTCTGCGTCATCAACACAACATCAGCAGTTTTTCGTGGCATCAGCGCTTCCCATATCACCATATGTTGTTGATCTCTCCTAAGTGGTTTCTTCCGTCCTGGATAATCTGACAGCGTTTGGGTACGACGCGTGCTCTCGCAACAACACATAGATAGTACAACAGCGATTGCATAAACAGTTGATGGGGGCATAAATTTCCGGCTTGCTTTGTTCCCGACTTGAATCGTTCCAAAGTAGGTCGGCACTCGTCAAGAAAAGAAGTTCATAACAGTATGTGTACATTATACATAAAACTCATGTACCCCCAATAGAATATTATACTGTATAAACGTTTGAACTCCAAACAGTCTCAGGCTAATTCGGCTCTATTATATAATTGTAAAACCTATTTTTCACAGTCTGTTCCACAGAAAACTACAATACTGTGCAAAACAACATCAACACCAACAACACATAGTGCATAGGGTTCAGATACACAAACAAACCTTTTGCCTTTTCAAAGTTCTGTATCTCTCGTGCTTTTAAATGGTCCCTTTATACTATAGCACAAAGATTACATTCACCCATTCACACAGACAGGGGAAACGATGCAAGGCACCAACCTGCATGCACATCAGAAGCAATTAGGGTTTATAGTGTCTTGCTCAAGGACACTTTGACACTAACTCTGCAGGAGCCTGGGTACAAACTGGGAACCTTGCAGATTCCATACGGTCACTTATTCTACTCTTTTTAGGAAGGCCAGTAATCCTATAGAGGCAATATGGAAAATATGGCTAAGAAGTCTGTTTTAGTTAGACATGCTATTTAAAATAGCAAATATTCAAGCTCACAGCACATCACTGTGTGTGCCATGCTGTGAGATTATACCTCTGTAATTTTGAAAAAAAAAAAGTTGAATATGTCGAATTACAAAAAATGTTTGAGAGCTACCATAACAACTAATGTCTTGTCTGACGAATGCCATGGCTTCAAATGATGACCATGTGTTGACCACATGCCAGCGTTCTTTGGAGTGACTGTGGCTCAGGAGGTAGAGCAGGCCGCCTAAGGATTCCTGCGTTGGTGGTTTGAATCCCAGCTCCCCCTGCTTGCATGTCAAAGTGTCCTTGGGCAAGACACCGAACCCCAAATTTCTCCCAATGTGCTGGTTGTGGCTGCAATTGGTTTCTTATGCCATTGGTGAATGTAAAACGCCTTGGATAATTGCGCTATATACCCATTCCTTTGATTATCCTCCATGTCCTTGAAGAGTGCAGGTGAACACTGAGTTACACCAACTACTCTCTGTACCATTTCCTTTCGGTCTAAAGCAGCAGAGAGATATTCCATTTGACAGGTCGGGAACAGCGTGACGAGGCACTTTTAAATCCCCATTCTTTTTATATCCTCTGTTTTTTGTCTGTAGCGATTTCCAAGCTTTCTTTTTTTCTTCTTTGGAAACGCATTGAAGTCTTCATTAGAGGCGGCAAGTTTTCTTTTTCCATTGGGTTTCAGCGGAGAGGAGACAACAGGGGAGATGTCTCCTTCTGAGAGCCGTTGATGTTTTTATAGGCTGTTGTTTACTTTAATTACTCGCCTGTCTATAATCTCCACTCATAGGGGTGATACCAGTGTTACTGCGGAAGCAAAAATCCACGGTAAACAAAGTGGACCTGAATAAGGAGGGGAAAAAAGGCGCCTCCAGACTCGGCCTTGCTTGCAGCAGAGCCTGGCCTCAATAACAGCCCCGCATGAATAATATATGGCATTTATAGTGCACTTTTGCCTTACAAAAAAAACACACACAGATCGCTGAGTGCTTTGTCGGAGCAAAATAGAAACTAAATCAAAACATACGGTCGAGGCATATCCGCAGATAAAGCCCACGGTCTGACTCTGTTCCTTGACATGGTGTCATTCCTCATTTCCATGTACTGTTGGCCGACGCGTTTATGAAATGAGAATAAGAGAAAGAGAATGGATAATGGAAAGTAAAAGGCTCTAGTTATTATTCATTGAAACTATCAGTTCCATCACATTTGGAACAATTATTCCGACGGACAGAGCTGGTGTGTTGGGACTTCACTTTCACGTCTGCTTTGCAATTGCAAACGTTTTACATTTCAAGGGGTGCCTGAAAGCGTGCAAATGGACTTTCTCAGACTTACAGTACATACATGTTAGAGTACATTCATTCCAGGACAGGCTCCAGACTTGCCTTCCTGAAACTTCGGCTGACCTGACCTGAACCCATTTGATTTGGCGTTTGATTTGGCAGTACGCAACAAAATGTGTGGTCAGGAAGACTTTGTATTCTCATCTACCAATGGGACAACATACCAGCACAGGTACGCAGAGATAGTAGTGATTGGGAACCAATCTCTTCTCTAAACATATATATATATATATATATATACATATATATATATATATATATATATATATATATATATATATATATAATATATATATATATATATATATATATATATATATATACACAGTATATATATACTTTTCGATTCCTGCTAGGGCTGGTGGCATGTCTCCTCTTCCGCGTCATCAGTGCCCATACCCGAGGCGGGGTTGGCGAAAAGGGCCTTTCTGTGTGGAGTTTGCATGTTCTCTACATGTCCCCTAGGGTAGATACCCTCACAAAAGCTTGCAGTAATCCTGGTCTCTAAACTGCCTCCCCCTGGCCAACCGGGGCGCCTGATGGAGGGGACAGGAACTGGTTGGAATAACGTGTTCCTTCCACAGCACTATGTTCAACCGGGGAAACTCCCCGCTGTCAACTGAAAAGAAGGCAGCTTGGAGTCCTCATGCATTGAAGGAAACATGAGGCCAGTCCGCTGCCTCCCCAAGTTGGCGGAGAGTGTGTAGAGCCCAAGATCACATCAGGAAATGGCTTGGTGATAAAAATGGGTCGCGAAATCGTGGGGATGAAATTAATTTAAAAAAAGAAATCACATAGACTCGGCTGCCACATGACGTCACTTTTAAAAGCCATGTGTTGGAGGGGCCAGTGCCCCCTCAATAAACGGAGTACTTCGCTGCCTTTTAAAGTGTACGTGTGGTCTGCAGACTCCCAGACATCAAGTGGCTGAGAGGCCTCCAGGGAGCTGCCCGCCTGTTGTATTGAATTGATAAGATAAAACACTGATCCCTGTGCATGGGGGAAACTAGGTTATTAGAGCAGGAGGAAAGATGAAGAGAAAGAAATCCAGCCAATACTTCACGCCAAATGCTATAGAGTCTGACATTATGTCGTCCTATAGCTGGGTCACGGCATGCTGAATAAACGTGTTTACTCTGTTCCAAAAAAATAAAAATAAAGAAAGTGCCTTGAATTGTCGTCTTCTTAACTGCAAAGTGTTTGTTTAATAAAAATCCACTGTGGACGTGTTATGAGCTACTCCCTGTCAAGAAATTCTTGGCAGATGAAGTGCTGGTGTTTGGAAGCGCTTGTTGACTGTCATTCAACATGCCCGTGCACCTGTTTTGAATTTACACATAATGCAGGAGGCAGCAGGAGCTGGTTGACAACTGAAGTTCTTCCAAACTCACTTTGAAAATTAATCAATTGCAGGGAATTTCTTAGTTGACAGGGCGTAGCTCATAGTTTTAGGAAACAAAAACTTTGCAGATAGAAAGAGGATACTTTCCATACAGCTGCAGTGTTGGTGGTTGGTTTAACATGTCTACTGCAAAAAGATATCACTTTTCTGTTTGGGTGTACACTACAGTATGGGCTGTCAAGGTCAGAATGTTGTTTTTTGCCACTCAGTGGGCATCCCTGCATACAGTAACTTACGGGTACAATGATGCCACATGCATACGCTCTAGCCAACCCATTGAGTCCCAAGCACAGGGAGGCATTGTGTCCCCTTTTGACAGTCTTTGGTATGACAGACGAGGATCGAAACTGCAGCCTCCTAGTGTCAGGGCAGACACTCGAACCACAAGGATAATACAAATTTAGATACATAGAGCCCTCCCTCCAATGTCTGCCAAAAAATAGACACTATCAAAACGTGAGTGACTAACTATCAAATATACAATACAAATCCACCTCACAATTCTTATACACGTCAATGAGAATTCAGAATGGGGAAACTAAACTGTGACCCAGGGGATAAGCAAGTGACTTCTGTCGTCTGTTGTTGATAGTCCCGGTTCTAGGTATTTAGTGGCCCTATGCAAGATTAGTTTATATGGCCCTTCATGCACTTGCCATAAAAAAAATAAAAAAATGTGATGAAAATGGCACCTTGAGATCAATTTTTGTCACCACTAAACCCCTTATCCCTAAATGTCTCTATTTTTTACTATTTTGAAAAACATTTTTGAATACTTAAAAAAGTTTACAGTTTACAAGCTCAATGTGTCAATGTAGATTGGCTAGTTTAACTATTCAAAAACGTTTTTCAGGAAGTTTAGGGGGTTTAATTGAAAATGGGGGGCACATGTTGCCCCCAGACCTCCAGTAGCAGTTGAAATTGAATCAGCTGAAATCAATAATATAATGAATATTCCGATATTAACCTACTGGCCACATTAACTGAAAGAGTAGACCACATGTATGGGATAGCGTGCATTAAAAATCTTCCTGTGATGTGGCCCGCTTAGTGGTTGTGGCCCTAAGTGACCGTTTATTTTGCTTATGCCTAGAACTGGCCCTGGTTGTGCACGTACCAATATGGCATATTAATATACATACATATTTTTACTTATGTATAGCACAGTGTAATGTAAAATCACTTTGAAAATGCCCTCAGTAGCACAGCTTGGTACATAGAGAGTACGTTCTACTTAGTTACTGTTCACCACTGCGTGTGAGTGCAGAGTAAGACTCTCTAATCTTCTGAATCGTGTCCTCATACACAACAGCCTTCATATTGAGCTCATATCCCGCCGGAGATCTAGCGTTGTGTGTCAGAGACTCGGAGACAGCTGCTGAAATCTAAACCTGGAGAGATAAACGCATGGCTGATGTTCTGCAGACTGCCAAAGGATACAGACTGACCTAATTCTGAAATACCATCTCAGCTGCCTGCCTAACTGCATGGGGAAAAGAGAAACTCAGCAAAGGCTTCTTTTTTGTTGTTGTTGTTGTTTTTGTTTTTTTGTTTTTTACCGAAGATGAAGAAAACCCTCACTATATGACTCACTACATGAATACACCAAACATCCTCAAATGATAACTATGATTTTGTGAGTTTGTCCAGCGTCTAAACCAGGTGTGCCCAAAAGGTAGATTGTGATCCAGTGGTTAAAGGCTGTGCAGGTAGACCACATGACACGACCCTAAAAACAATAATGAAATTAAAAAGGGGGGAAATATCTTCTTTTTGTTAAGATGAATTGATTGATTGACATCAACGACAGCCTGTTGTCTCCCATCATGGCTTCTATCATGGCAAATAACCCACAATGCAATTGTTTGTATATAAAAATGGCCCCTCCCCAAACTGCTATGGTCCAATCACAGCTAAGCATAACATGTGTTATGCTTGACTAAACACTGTAATAGGAGAGAGTAGCGACAGTCCTCGTTGAGTCCAATGCTACGGCTGAACAGATACGGCTATTGGCTGAAAAGCGCACGTGACGCCTATTAAGGAGGGATTCAAGTTCCAAACAAAGCACACTGACCATCCAGCTTCATTGACAGCAGATTGCACGTTTGCAGTTAAATTGGCGAAATTACGGCATTTTAGGACATTTCAACGCATTAACAGACCTCTCGTAATTCTAGTGAATAATGATTTGTTGTATAACTCACTTTACTTAATGTATATTATAAGAAAATAGGATGTGCTGTGATGCAGTGGTTAGCTACAGTATGTAGGCCTATGTTTGGAACTTGCAGTGCTCCAGCCAGTGCAAGACGCAAGATCAAAGTGTGTCGCTACTCTCTTCCTACAGTACACTAGTAGAGACAGACCTTTCCACCAACAGTTTTCCTATATGATAAAACATTGTTTGCATTGGGTATATATTTTTCCACTGCATACAAAGGCCTTGTTGACAGGCCTTGTTGGAAGCGATTTTGAAGGTCTGTTCAATGAACCAGTATGTACCGTATATTGTCCATTATTTACATTGGAGAATGAATGAGACAGGCTGGAAAATTTCAACCCACACTGGAGCGAGGGCGGAGCTTACTGCAAGGTCTATTCTGGCTGGTGATTTTGAAGCGGGATGCCAGTTGGGTATATACAGAGACCCAGCCTTTGTCACTGCATGTATACACATCTCCCTCCTATGGGCTGTCAGCAGAGTGTTAGGTGGGAGGAGTAAGAAGAAGGCTCTGTGATGACTCCTCAATGGCAGGTGACAACACAGAATTCTGTGTGTGGGTGGAGGAATCCTTGCATAATGACCGAAAAAAGGTAAGAAAAAAGCAAACAGAAAACTACTTATCTGTGATTCTGAAATTATTAGAGGCCCAGCTCTTTGTGATCCCACGTACTTCTTCTCGACGCGTCTGCATACACGCATAACAAATAAGACATATAGGCCTGGCCTGTGATATTCACCTCTATTTCTTCAGCAGGATTTACAGCAAGGGACGGCTCCAAAATAATAAGAACAACTAAGCCTAATAAATGCAAAGTGAGGGTTTAAATGCTTGCAGCAATGCACCATATTATGGTGGGTGTTTAGGACTTTTGGGCTTTACTTTATTGACAAAAATGAATAAGCCCATTGTTAATAAATAACAGTGGCAAGGACCATGTGCGCCACTGCTATTCTGTTATCTCTTTTCATGGGAGAGGGACCAGGGGGACCCAGTCCCAAGGCCCCCCTGGGACTGGATCCAAGAGGGCCCGTTGGGTAATCGTCCGCGGAGGTTCACATCACATTTGTTTTGGATAATTCAGTTCCCATAACTTCTTGAACATTACAAACATATCAGATCATATCATATCATAACAGATCTATGGACCGTCTTATGTTTTCACTATCTAACGTGAAGCTTTACTTCACGCTGGACATTGGAAAACATCAACCAAAGAACAGGGTTGTAGTGGTTAAACGTGGACTGTGTGTGCGACACAGATGTTGCGGCGTGATGTGGCCTCGGCCGCGTGTTGCAACGGGACCGCATGCTACCATTAATCTGGGAGAATGTGTGCTACACAGAGGGGCATAAATGAGAAAGGTAATGCGGTCGTTCCTACGGGGGGATGTGTGTGTGTTTGTGTGTGTGTAAGCACGATAGAGAGAGAGAGAGAGAGAGAGAGAGAGAGAGAGAGAGAGAGAGAGAAAGAGAGGGAGGAGAAAGGGAAAGAGAAAGAGCACAAGCAAAAGAATGGTGTGTGTGTGTGTGTGTGTGTGTGTGTGTGTGTGTGTGTGTGTGTGTGTGTGTGTGTGTGTGTGTGTGTGTGTGTGTGTGTGTGTGTGTGTGTGTGTGTGTGTGTGTCTGGGTGCGTGCGTGGTACCCGTGCATGTGTTCTGGTGGCTGTGCTGACTGCAGCAATGCGCCAAGGAGAATGGAGGGGAATATACCCTACAGAGAGGGAGAGAGAGAGAGAGAGAGAGAGAGAGAGAGAGAGAGAGAGAGAGAGAGAGGAGAGAGAGAGGGAGAGAGGGAGAGAGGTGAGGGAGGGGGGTGAGGTACGGTGAGTAAGAGAGAGGGAGGCTAGTCGCGTGTGCATACGTGAGAAAGAGATGGTGCACGCACCCGTGTATGTCTTTGCATGTGCGCAAAAGGCAGTAACAATCCACACCAACTAGCACATTCATTCATCTCTCTCTCTCTCTCTCTTTCTCTCTCTCCTCCCTGGTAGGACAGGAGGAGAGGAGTGAGAGGGGGTGTGTGAGGGGAGGAGAGAGGAGGGAGGGGGGTGCACTGCTGCTGTTGAGAGAGATAAAGTGTTGCAGTGATTTCTGGAGGGATGGCTGTGGGGAGAGGGAGAGACGTTGAATCTATACAGCAAATACTACGTAGTACGTATATAAAGTATCTACTACGCACACGGCAAAACGCACATCGGTTCACACACATCGTCGTCATCATCACCACTATCATCATTATCATCATAGTCATCCACCTCTGCCCTGCCTGCACAACGTGTGTTCATACAGCCCAACGATTAGACGTTCGCTCCTGATATAGCTTTGAATTCGCATAGTTCATTTGCAGCCCCAGAGGCGCTGCTTCGTGACTCTATTCGTGACTGCGATCGTGACTCCAACGCTCCATTGCAGATAGTAGGTTGCCCCGACCCTGGATAAATACTCTATGCCCCTTATTGCAGTGGTTGTCAAACTTTTTTTCCTGTCAAGGTCCCCCCCAAAACGATATGCATTTGGCCTTGGAGCCCTTGAGGGTAATACAAGTTAAATAGCTCAGATTTCCGAGGGTTTCTGTCTTTGTAACAGGAGGAATCTCCCTACCCTGTCTCTCTCCACCTCCTTCAGTAAACGGAACATTAATTTCCCAGGCCTGGATATCCATTTTTATATCCAATCAGGACCTAGGAAAGAGAAACCTTGTGTTAGAATACAGGTGGAAAGTGAGGACTGACTAGTACACAATGACTGCACAAAGAACAAGGATTGCTGTCAGAACGTAGTGCTTGGGGGGGTGGGGGTGCCCGCTGGCCTAGTGGTCTAGGCACATGCCACATCATGCCGCGCGTTCGAATCCCATTCATGATGACCACTGCTGCGTGTCTCTCCCCTTCTCTCTCTCTCCCTCTTTCCTGTCTGTCTTCACTTGAATCTTATCGATAAAGGCAAAAGGCCAAAAATAAATCTTTAAAAATAATACAGTGCTTTAACCATATAAATATAGGACTTGCCCTCGCTCCGATTTTTAAATGAACACTCTTCGATTTGTGCTGAAGCACCATGGGGAGGAGGTGACAGATGAGATGACAGATGACAGGATCTATTAAGACAGAAGTTGCAGGATTTGTGTTTCTGTAGTAAACACAAAGTGGGAGGGAACTGAACCGAAGCGCGCGCCTGGCGTGTCCCGCTTTCTTGTTACGCTGTGATCTCATGCAGAAACCTTGTATGTCCACGTTTCATCGTGTGACGTTTTAATGATTTTTGATGTCCTATTTCGCCTGGGGTCTTATGTTTGATATACATTGTCTAAACAATGTCAAACAGTTGCTTGAATGAAATATAATTAGTTTAATGCCATTTTCTTGCTTTTCTTTTTTGCATGGTGGAACAGCAACCGCTTTCTGCTTAATAAATCATGACCTGTTTCATCAATTTTAAAAAACCTTTAAGTGGTTTACATGATAGCCGACATGTGTAGGTCCAAGGGCATTTTTATTATGAATCCCACCTGAAACGCTGGCTTGTGACGTTTCTGAACCAATCAGAGCATGCATCCCTCCAGGATATAGGTTGGGATTACTTCCTCCTGCACCCGTGTGCAGGTCAATCAATTTCCATTGGCTTTTATTGCTGTGAGTACAGATATGTCATCACACAAAACGTTTTAATTTTCAGGAAGTAATTATATAAAAATACACAAAAGTAGGAAAAGAAATCTCCTATTTTGGCATGCATTGTTGGTTAAAGGGATATTCCACTTCCAAAAAAACTTTTGGTCATTTTATTTTATGGTCTACTCAGTCTCATGTGAACACACCAGACAGTTAATAAGTTACTGCATTCAGTATTTAGATATTCGATGTTCATTTTAGGGCCTCCAGCTCCTTCCTATACAAACCCATTATAACTTAAAACTCCATGGCAGATTATTCGAAAACAACCCATCATTTTTCCGGTGACTGATATTGTCCTCCTAATACGTGAGAGGGCCACGGAATTTCATTTACAGTTTTCATTTATTTTTAAAATATTGGTTTGAAAAATGTAACCGCCTCCATATTTGGGTAGGCCCACCCAAATTAATAAAACAATATTTTACAAATAAATGAAAACTGTAAATGAAATTCCACAGCCCTGGAGTTTTAAGTTATGATGGGTTTGTATAGGAAGGAGCTGGAGGCCCTAAAATGAACATCAAATATCTAAATACTGAATGTAGTAACTTATAAACTGTCTGGTGTGTTCACATGAGACTGAGTAGACCATAAAATCACCAAAAGTTTTTTGGAAAGTGGAATATCCCTTTAAGGCCATGTAATGACCACAAATGAGGTCTAAAAGTGTGAAAAGGCTTTTTTCATTTCGATACTTATTACATGTGGGATTGTTGGTAAAGATTGTTTAGCAAAATAATAGAAAAAAGGAAACGTGCTTAAAGTTACAAAAGAGAGCGGCTCTCTCTCCCCTAAAGGGAACACGGTTAAGTGAGTCTGAATTTTTCTATACAGTTTTCTATAGCATTAACAAGTGCTTTTTCTATGACTAATGAAAACACCGTAACGCATGCTGGGTTGTTATTATTTTTTTGCTGTCTCTCCCCATACATCTCTATGTTAAATGTTTATTCAGCGGCGTTTTATCTTGCGCTGGCAGAAAGACTTCCTCCACCTCCTCCTCCTCCTCACACTCACAGAGAGAAAAGAAGAAGGACGAGAAGAAAAAGCTTCCCGCAAGGCAACGATTATGCTCTTTGATCACCGGTGACAATGGACACACAATGGATGCTTGATACCACCACCAGTGACAGAGCGATATGAACACTTTAACATGTCTGCCGTTCCCCCGCTAGCTGCCTCGCCGCTTCCTTCTCCCACGGATGACTAATGTACAATGCACACGCGTGTGCGCACACACACACACACACACACACACACACACACACACACACACACACACACACACACACACACACACACACACAAACACACACACACACACACACACACACACACACACACACGTGCATTTGTACTTTATTGCGAAGAGCTGTAGCGTCCCTATAAGTACAGTAGACTATGATCTCGTTTTGCGAGGATCTTACAATTAGAGAAAGTGATGTTTTTATGGTTAAAATGCAATGGGGGGGCAAAGTTTTATGATTCAGATTATTTAGGGCTCTATTTAAGTCAGTGCTAAACCCTTTATCTCTACCTTTTTTACTATTTTGGAAAACATTCAAATTGTTCAACAATAGCCGATCTATGGTACGTCGATACGTTGTGAGCTTGTAGGCTATTTGAACTTTTTTTTTAAAATATATATACATTTAAAAAAAATAGGAAGAAAATAAACAAAGCAAAGAGCTTTAGGGATATTAAAGTGGTTTAGAACTGATGAAAATAGGGTCCCTAGAGGTTACGTTTAGGGGTAGTTATAGTTATATAGTATGCTAATGTGTTTAATTAAAAAGGAACATTCAGTCATTTGGGTGATTTGGAAAACACTCTGGTCCAACCTGGGAGCAAGATGTGCACATGCACGCACTCTAAAGCCCAATAGGCCACTGGCATGTATACCAAGGCCCACCCCCACTCCCAAATCCTGATTGGAGGAAGGCCCCTCTCATCCTGATTGGATGAAAGCTTTTTCTCCCAAAGCCAAAACGGGACCGGCAGAAACTCCTTATATGCTCAGCACTCTTTATTGTAGGGAAGATTGTCCAAAAAAAGGAAAAAAGAAGAATATTTGAACTAAGTGAAATCAGTATACCTTTACGTATAATTTAATGCTGGGTTATGAGCTAATGTTTGCACTGCGACAAAAATAAAAATGAAAAAAATGTCGCACTAAAACATTGCCGATGTCCTCAAGAGTATAGTAATACAAATGTGTGTGTGTGTGTGTGTGTGTGTGTGTGTGTGTGTGTGTGTGTGTGTGTGTGTGTGTGTGTGTGCGCGCGCGCACGCACAGAGCAGCCCAGCATGGGTTCTGCTAAGTCAGCGCATTCAGTCGAGCCAATTAATTACAGAGAAGTGCTAGAAGACGGAACAGCATGTAGAACACACACATCGACTGCTACTACACAATCTGTACGCACACACACACACACACACACACACACACACACACACACACACACACACACACACACACACACACACACACACACACACACACACACACACACACACACACACACACACACACACACACACACCATGGACGCACATGCAAACACACCACCACTACTGCACTACAGCCTACCTTTAAAACTCCACACACAAATGTACCGTACAACCTACATCGTCGAAGACAGGCAGAAACCTTGTATGTATCGTTCCCTTTTTTTTGTAAAGAATGTCGCACGAGTGGGAGTAAGAGTACCCTGCAAAAGTAGTGATTCGGTCAATAGACCTTGCAGCAAGCCCCACCCTCTCCCCAGTGTCCAACCATGTTCATAAAAAAACTATTAGTGGAGAGGTTTGTCTGTCACATGTTATGCTTAGCTGTGATTGGACCATAGAAGTTTGAGGAGGGGATTACTGAACGGTCTATTGTTGAAAACTCTCAGATTTTTTGAGTGAAAGTGGTTCTAAGCGCGTTTTTGTCAACAGAAAACCAAGGAACACTATTCACAAGAGGATTTGCGATAAAGCCATTCTGACCGAAGAACCCGATTCTATACAAATATGTCTTCTAAGTCCTGTGAAAGCCTCATTATTTCCATGCCATGGACCATGGACCATGTCAAGGACCACTAAAGCTAACTGTATATGTCTGCTGACCCCCATCTGAAAATATGCTGTTCCAGAGACCCCCGCAGAAGTGAGATTCAAGTGAGATTCAAGTTAAAAACATTCGCTGTGAAAGAATATTCAAAGATTTGTGCCGCATTTTCACACTTTCTTTCAAAAATAACAGAACTACAAGCTCATACGGTGGCAATAGCTAAAACACCAAAAGGGTGTTTTTCAATAGTTAAAACACCAAAAGGGGTTTCCGCCCAACAGAACAGGTTTAAATAAGAACTACATTGGATCTATTCGTAAAAAAGGGCATCCAACATAGACATCAAAGGGAGGCTTCGTCCTCTGCATTTTCGCCTGTCTGTTAAGAAAAAGCCCCTCTCAGATCACAAAAGCAGCATTCACTACGGCAAAAAGAAATGCCTGGCCATTTCTTTTTCCCTGCCATAATCCGAAGGAAGCATTCAGGATAATCAATTACCTTTTTTTTTAATCTATGAACTCTCGAAAGCCTTAAAAGAATGTGTCCTCTGTAGAGATTCATGTCAAACACCACATCTCCAGCAGCCAAAGCTTGTAATAATAATATTATTATTACATTTTTTTTTTTTGCCAAAAGCGTGCTTTCAGGGAATTTCAGGCCCATGCGACTCTCACATTCTCTGCTGCACGTCCTTGGCCTGAAGTACCGTAACAGTATTTTTTTTTTCTTTTTTGACATATGAGGTTTCTGTCTGACCAGAGAAAGAGAGAGAGAGAGGTAGAGAGGGGTGCTGCAAGGGGGGCTCAGAGAGAGTGAGAGAAAGAGAGAGGGGGGGCGTTGCTGCAAGGGGGGCTCGGGAGAGAAAGAGAGAGAGAGAGAGAGAGAGAGAGAGAGAGAGAGAGAGAGAGAAGAGAGAGAGAGAGACACTGGCTTCATAACGCCTTGTCATCACATAGAGGTCCAAAATGCTGCGCTGCAGCTTTGCAAAGTAGATGATGCACACACACAGCAATCCCCAAAGTGAAAAAAAAAAACACATTCTCAATTCTTTGCCTTTAGAATTTGCTTCATATTAGGTCTCATGAAGCAATATGAGTCAGCACAATAAATAAATACAAATATACAGTATATCCGGCAGATGAGTCATCTGTGGCAAAAGATCACAACTGGGCATTGTGGGCTGCAGATTGCCTATTTCTTGCTAGTTTTTCAAAAAAGGAAAAATTACAATGCTATGCCCCACATAAGGAGGCATAGAGAGTGTTGCGTCCCCGACACTCACAACCAAAAGTGTTTTATGGAACTTTTAATGCAGAATGGTTGACGTGAGAAACTGCTGGAGTATGTGGAGTGCCGAAGATGAGGCATCGCATCTGCAAAGCGTTGAATGATTTAGAGCAAAAATATATACAGCATTTCCGATATTGCGCTACATGACAAACCATCCGGACCTCTCGGATCAGCTGGGAGAGGTCTAGCTTTTCTGATCCCTAAAATCAAAACTAAACGTGGAGAAGCAGGCATTTTACTTTTTAATGCACCAAATATCTGGAACAAGCTCCCAGGAAAAAATGCAGGTCTGCTACCTGGCACACCGGGTACTTTTAAATAACAGATATAGAAACATTTCTGTTTTGCCATGGCTGTTTTTCTTTTTTTCTCTTCTGCACTGTAATTTATTTCTTTAATGTTTTTTATTGTATCCTTAATGTCCTTTTATAATGTGTTAGGTTGGCTTAATGCTTTATGCAGAGCGCCTGAAATTTCCTTGTTAAATGTGTTACACAAACAAACTTTTTGTTTGTGTAAAGTCAAAACCTGGAGGTGTGCAAAGCTGTTTGGCCAATCAAAACAGCCAGACAGCTTTGCCACACCACCAGGTTTTGACTTAAGTCATAGGACCTGAAACTCAAAATAGGGCCCTTATACACATACACATACAAATACTGTACTTACTTCTGTGAAGTCAGAAGCAGCAAACCACAGTGGAGGTAAAAAGGAAAAGAAAAATATACTTGGAGGGGGAAAAGGGGGGGGGGGGAGGGAATCATATATAGTTTTTTTTTTTTTTTTTTTTTTTTTTTTTTTTACAGTGGCCAAAAGAGTTTAACTCTTTGAACAGCTTGGTCATTGTTCATTTTAAAAGATGTTTTTAATTTAGTTTTAGACAGAGTTTTTAGTCTTTTTAATACATACAAGTAGAAGTTTTAGTCATATTTTACTCTTCTGAAATGTTTTACTGTATTTAGTATAGTCTATTAATTATCATGTATTTTATTGGACTTAACCTACAGTTGATGTTGTGGACTAAAATGTATTTTCTCAGGCCTTGATTGCAACATCCCTTTAGCATCACCTATTGATTAGAGTTTGCAATCAATCAATCGACTGATCATGTTTGTTTGGTGTAGAGGTGGTGGGCGTGCAAGGGACACTGACCTTCAGAGCACAGAAGATGCAGGAATCCTCCATGCACTTGTGCGAAGTCAGCTGCCGGAAACTTCTCCGGAAGATGTCAAGATGCCACAAGACCTGGAAGGTAAATGCAACGCACACAACACACACACACACACACACACACACACACACACACACACACACACACACACACACACACACACACACACACACACACACACACGCACGCACGCACGCACGCACGCGCCCACACAACACACAGAAGAACAAAAGTTAATAGGACTCGGTGTACCATGCAGTGCAGCTATAGAGTACATTGTGTCAGACAGCCATACTGTATGGTGTATTCACTGACATGTATACCTGCTGCTCTCAGCGAAGAACTGCACTTCTTATCAAAGCTGTTGGGTAGCATATGTCTACATCGACCCTCTCTCTTCTTTAATAATGCATTTCCAGTTTGTAAATGCATAGAAGGAAAAATACTTTATTACTTTTTTTTTGCTGTTTGCCTGGGGCGTCCTTTCAAACCACTGCTGTATGTTGAACTTGAAACACAGTCCAGCAGCCCCGAAAATGGTACTCGACTAGTACCATTTCTCTTCTATTTTGGCCCGCTGTGTATTTGAGTTTGACTTCCCTGGTCTAAAAGATCCAGAGCAGGCAGTGCAGCAATTAACAAGCAGGCTTTAATCTCATGTGGGCTGTTGTGCCTGTCACAAGAAGAGGGGGAAGAGTTGGCTATTTACTTCTAATGTAGAGTTATACTTTTTTTGTGTGTGTCTCTGTTTGTTTTTGTTTTGTGTAGTTGGTTTTGGGAACATATGAGTCGAGTAACTCTCCCACAGGTTTTTTTTTTTATTATTGTACCAATAATAATATGGAGCCAGTATGACCCCTTTGGAAAGATGTGGTTTTAATGAAGTGCTTTTAAAATCCAATGCTCTAATTCTGCCCTTTGCCTCTAGTGTAATGTGTTTCTCTCCTTCGCCCTCCACTCTAACACCCCTTTCTCTCTCTCTCTTTGTTTCTCTCTGTCTCTCTCTCTCACTGTGTGAGTTTCTGTGCACTGGAGTGAACATTGTTACATGGACAAGTTTGCTGACGCGTTGACAGAACAAAGGGTGAATAGATGATGATGGAACCCAAAAAAAAAACATAGGAAGGAAGGAAGGGAGAGAGAGAAGCAAAAATAAGGATGAGAAAATATTTATTTGGGTAAGAAAAAGACATCTGGCTGTCAGCAAAGACAACAGACAGACAGACAGACTGACAGTACAGGTACTTTTCTCCTACCTTAGAAATGTAGTGGATTCAAAACTCAGTAAGGGTATAAGTGCGGTCCACATACAACTACTCAAGCTTAAAGTACAGGATACTAAACGCGTACTTATAGGCACTGTCACTGTCCACCAGTGACCACCACTGCTCTCTCTAGTGCACAATTATATAGAGAGGCTCTTAGAACATTAATTCACACAGCGGTGAAAGATAATATTGACACAAGACTGTCCCCCAGGCAAGCACACACTCGATCTCTCACATGCGTGCACGCGCGCGCGCACACACGCACACACACACACACGCACACACACACACACACACACACACACACACACACACACACACACACACACCGCTCATTATTCACAAACAAGCTCACCACCAGCAGCCTTAGCGATACAGAGGGGCTGCCTGTCAGTGAGTGCCTGTGTGTAGGCGGTAGTGGCACAGTATGTGTCAAAGACAGATAGACAGACAGACAGGCAGGCAGACAGCGGGCAGACAGACAGACAGACAGACAGGGTGGGGGTAGTGAGTAGGGTGTGGTGGATGTTTGCTGACTCTAGTGCAGTGTTTTTTGTCAAAGTTTAACCCCTTAGGTGCTCTGCACATAATGTGACGCTACCGCAACTGAGTTGCGCTGCTATTTCGGGTGGAATGTGGGACACTCAGTGACGCGCAATGGTTCAAGTCAGGGGAGGAGGGGCGAAGGAGGGGAGCTGAGTTTGGACAGCACCATTCATAAAGGAGTTTGGTCACGTAGGCAATTGGTTTTAGGAGTTTTAATCCAATCAATGTCAAGGTGAAAGTCTGGCTGTGATTTTATAATGTTGGGAGGTTTTTCCTCTCGGATATTCATTCTTTGCAGATACTACAGTACTAGTCTACTGGAAGCACCCATAGGTCCCTTGTGTTAGACGGAGAAATGATGTTGAATGTAAACTTGTATGGTCCAAATGTCCTCTATAAGCATAGCAGATGCGATTAAAGGGGAATTCTAGACCAAAACACTACCTTGATCCTTGTGACATCATATATATTGTACTTTATTTTTGTCATAGATGCTCCCCTGCTCTACATTTCACCCCGGAGGTCCCTCTCCCCTCCCACAGTTTACATTGCCACAGGTTGTCTTTATTCTAATGCAGGTATTTTAGTAGCTCCAAACTTGTTTCTTTTACAAACATCACATTAACCCACACACTACACTCACTTGCTACTTAAACAATAATGAAATTTAGGTTATTTTTCCTTTAATGGATGTTAATGGTATGGTCACATATTTATGGAATTTAGGTTATTTTTCCTTTAATGGATGTTAATGGTATGGTCACATATTTAACAGGTAAGGTCCTAGTTATGCTAATAGCTGCAATTGCAACTTTTAGCAACCAAGCTAAATATCACCCACTAGGCCTATAGACAGGGTTTTCAACCGGTGGTCCGGGACCACCAGTGTCCCTGAGAGGGTTCCAGGTGGTCCCCAGCTAAGCTGGTTAACCAGATGTAAGTCTTGAGAGTGTGAAACCAAATGGACCCTAGCGGTCCATTTGGTTTCATTTTTACACTCTCAAGAGTTAAATTATTCATCATCTGAATTAGCCATTTTGGAATGTATGTTTTGCTTGTTTTGTTTTCCAAACCCAGCCTGGAATTGTGACAAAAGCAAAATAAATCTTTAGTTTGGGTCTGTGGTCTAAAAATATCCTCAATTGGTGGGCCGTGACTCAACTCCTGAATAAATGGTGGTCCCTGAGATGAAAAAGGTTGAAAACCCCTGCTATAGATAACAGTAATCACCCTTTCTGGTTAATGTAATTTCCAGGAGACGACAGGTTATTGCAAGCCATTGAGCAAAAGTGTGGTAAAAGCCTGGTCATGCTGATCATGTACTCGTGGGGGCCCATAGACGGCAATTTGGTCTGACCTCATGAAGTGCATAACTCTAACAGTACTATAACAGTACGTTTTAACGGCGGGCGACGGCGGGGGATGGACAAGCAACGTCGGTCGACATCCATTATTTGTCTATGAGAGCTGCTGATTCGGGCGACAGCAGCAAAACGGGCGACGCTGGCCGGAAAGAAAAAATACTGAAATATTCCTTCATGTTACCAATGAAACCAATGAAGGAGCTATTCCATTTACAACCTAGTATAGCACAGTCGGTTCTCAAACAGACCTCCAAAGCACCGCTGAAGGAACCATGAGGTTACCTGGACCATAGCCACTGGTGTAGCATTGTTGTACATATTGTCTCACTGGAAACACACAGCCAAACCAGTGGGTCTCAAAGTGTGGTCCAGGCAGGTATGACCACACGGCACGAGTTTGACCAGAATGGAACTGAACCTTCATGGTAACACCACATGAAGGAAGTATGCTAAGGAAGATGCCTAGTTTATTTCCGACTAGACCTGTGCCTGCCGCCTGGTGCCGGCCTACTACCGATGCAGGGTGGTTAAAGTGTAAATCAGGATTACATACCTTACCCTAAGATACAATAGACGTTATATGGTCTGACTAACGGGATGTCTGACTTACTGATCTTGTGCATGTGTGGAGAATGTCTGCAAACTGGCTGTGACAAGTGGGCTGACAAGTAATCAAATTGCAATATCCAGTTACATGGATTACAGACGGGCGCACGCGCACGCACGCGCACGCGCGCGCACGCACACGCACACACACACACACACACACACACACACACACACACACACACACACACACACACACACACACACACACACACACACACACACACACACAGCCGTGATGCATTTACGGTAAGACTGGCTGCTGGTTAAAGAGCATATATGCTTTGAGTCGAACCATTCATATCTTCAGCTGCAATTTCCATGTTTCTTTTCCGGACGATTTCCACCTAATCATCTTCCCAAGAGCCTGTGGATCCCATTGACGTGCGACGCGGGGGTATATAACACAGTCATCCATCCAATAAGTGTAATAAATAAACCTGTTCCTTTGGGAAGCGGGGTTGTCCCCAAGGAAATTAATTGAGTGATTTAGTCCCCTTTAGTAGTCATCTGGGTATTCGCCGCCGGTCATTTGCATATATATGTATACGTGAAGTGTGTCGTCTGCATTTACCCATACTAATTATTAGGGGCATGTGTGGGAGAACCACTTAACCTGTAAACCTGTCGCCCATATTCGTAACGGAAAGTTTGACATAAAATAGCCGTTCTACAACCTTACAATGCATCGGAAATAGAGAAGGAGCTTGATAACCGATATCTGAAAAAACTGATAACAAGTTTATTGAGATCAATAAGCTTCTGGCTTATCAAGCCTGTTATTGGGCAGAACGGCCCATTGTTTCATCTTTAAACAATCAAGACAAGAAGTGATCAAGAAATAAATTATCCATGCTGGCACAAACAGGTCTGTCTAAAAGTGCACATATTAACCAGTTAATAGTTTCTTTAATATTATTGCATTGGTAAGAAGGTCAATTGCCTTCAGTCTGTCTGAAAGAACTAGGAAAAGCAAAGCAGCTCTGTTAAGAATATATTGCCTCCCGTCTTTCTGCGAAATAATAGTAATAATAGTGCTCAATAAGGACCCGACTGGATAAGGTGCTCGAAGAATCTATCCCTAATTGCATGGGATTGTGTTTCTATTGTACATTTTGCAAGGCACACACGGGGGAAAATATCAAGCAGCAGCAACAGTTAGCAGTGTTTGGCAGTGTTTTGCCTTGAAAACTGTGCACAAAATACAAATGTATAATTTTGCTCAAAAGTGGAGCCCCCCCCCCCCCCCCCCCCCCCCCCCGCGATAGCCCCCAGGTCTATCCCCCCAGTTATGAAATGCTCAGTGCACACTCCATTATGATCAAAGTACCTCAAGTCCAACTGTCTAACTACAGCGAGTTCATAAGTGCTGTTGCTCTGGGACACTTTGACACTTTGAATCGACTGCGTGGGCCTGGAGTCACTCTGCTACTGTCACCCACTGAAATGTCACCTCGTGCTATTTTCACTGTTTTAGACAGACGTTTGTTCCAGCAAAGCTCTAACGACCGAAAACGTATGTCGATTTAATTAAGAGCATCCTTTTTTTTACAAGCTCAAGACAGACCCTTTTCCTTAATTTGATATCGCAGATGCTTCTCTGCTTTAATTCGAATAAAAATATTCCTCCCAGGAGATATTTGCTCTCCCACTCCGTTCAGACGCAGATGCGTTGGTACAGTGACAATTGAAGCAATCATGAAAAAGTAAATGCATTTTATGAACCAAGAAATTGCACACTGCACTCAACAAGGGTGGGTAACTTTGGCACTCCAGAGTCCCACTACATTTGCACACTTACTGCAGAGGTTCATTATATTTCCACCGTCACTCCAAAGTTCCACGGTCACTCCAGAGAGCTACGATACTGTACTTCCACACTCACACCAGAGAGTCAATATAATTTCCGCACTCACTCCAGAAGCCCACTATATTTCCTATATTTCCACACCGTCATTTGTCATTCTGACATTCTATGTCACACAAAAGTAGCAAAACTAGCCAAAGCTTGTAGATCTTCAACTTTTACGTTTTCTTTGAGGGGCACTAGCCCCTCCTATATACCTATTTGTCCTAACTGTATCACATTTATTATTGACAATAAGAGGAGAATTTAGAATCATGTCTGAGCAAAATCGTCATGTTATGGAA
>CM076981.1:24014361-24016861 GCA_039105355.1 Benthosema pterotum | reverse complement strand
CCACAGACCCAAAACTAAAACATTATTTTGGTGTTGTCCACAATTCCAGGCTGGGTTTCGCAAACAAAACATTCTCTAATTGTGTAGACTTCAGAAGGTGAGTATTTTGCCTCCTGAGAGTCAAAATATTCAAGAGTTACATCTGGTTAACCAACTGTCCATCATTTAGCTGGGGACCACCTGGAACCCTCTCAAGGACCACTGGTGGTCCCCGAACCACTGGTTTAAAACCACTGCACTATATGGTAGAAACAACGGAATCAATGCTAGTTTTGAGGATTTGTTCATTTTCTATGCTTGGCAACCAGACCCACATCAAATGACCATATAAACTACTTCATATTCACCGAAACCAAACCAGAACTCCCACCACAGGACTCATGCATTCAATTACTACCTTTTTATCCACTAAGTATCTCCTACAGCTTTGAGTAAAGATCTAAACTAACACTTAAAGCTTGAAGCCCGTCGGATGTGCCAGCAGTTTTTTTCCTTCATGTTCAAGATTCAAGATTGCTTTCTGTGTCATTTGTTTTTCCATCTGCTAGTAGTCCAAGCAGCTTTAGGGAAAAATAGATATATATGTTTCTCCTAGTTAAAGACAGCATAAATTCATAAAAGAGTAAAATAAGTGGTGCAGAAAAATACTACAGATTCGAAATAGATAAAACTAGACTAGAGGAATTCACGTATAAAAATAAGCATGACTATAAAATAAAATAAAACATAAATAAAACGTATAAAAACTGAATATAGAGTTCATCTCATCTATTTTGAGATATATTGGGAATGCATCCACTGGCTGTCAAAAGTCTGATTGCCTGCGGGGAAAGAAACTGTTCTGCATCCCTTCCATCCCACATGGCAGTGATGCTCCCGTATCCTGCCCACCGACGTCATTAGTGACATCACTGTGTGTACGTCTCCAAATCTACAAGGCTACGCTTCACAGCAGTGGATTGTGCGGTCCAGGTAACGAATGAGGCATCCTTACCCCAGGTGGGGGAGCTTAAGCATCTCTGGGTCGTGACCCAAAGAATAAGGTCATGGATAAAGCGGACGAAAATGAGTTTTCTCTGACGGTGGGGTGGCTGGCATCTCTCTTAGAGAGACTTAAGATTAGAGCCAGCTGCTTCTTTGCCTGATGATCACTGACATCATTATTGACATCACTATTGAATGACTGGAGGCGTGTGTAGACGACGTATACATGAAGGTTTTGCGTCCAACCATGGGTTGGACATATTCCAATGTAAATCTAATGGACATTAGCCTACATGTTAAATACTAATAAAGTCTGTCAACAAGGCATGCCGTATGCTGTGGAAAAATATGTGTGACATGTATTTTTTAAAACAATTTTCTATCAGTGGTTTTCAACCAGTGGTCCGGGGACCACCGGTGGTCCCTGAGAGGACTCCAGGTGGTTCCCAGTTAAATGATGGACGGTTGGTATCTGTAACTCTTGAGATCATAAAATTTTCCATTTCATGCTATCAAAAGTTAAATTATATTTAAACATCTGAATGACTTAATTTTCAAAGATGTACACATTTAGAAAATGTAGAAGAATTGTTATTTTCATCAACGTTTTTCCAATCATCTCTCCTAAATTGTGCACAAAAACCTGAAAATCCCTGGTTTTGTGTTAGAGAGAGTAAACTCAACATCAAATGGTGTTCTGTGGCTAAAATGCATAATAAATAGTGGACCCTGGTATGAAAAACGTTGAAAACCACTGTTCTATCATATAGGAGAGCTATAGGTGAAGAGTTTTGTCTGTCACACATTAGGCTTATCTGTGATTGGACCATAGCAGTTTGGGGAGGGACTTACTTCAAAGGTCTACTGTGTTTGTCCAAGACAAATACACCATGAACACTTTCACTGTGCCAGCAGCTACTCCTATAGTCAGCTATGTGTGTCCCTGTGTCTGTCTGTCTGTCTGTCTGTCTGTCCGTCCGAGTACGGAAACAGCATTTGTTGACCGCTAAGTGTCACTGTTGCACAGCCTGTGTGTGTGTGTGTGTGTGTGTGTGTGTGTGTGTGTGTGTGTGTGTGTGTGTGTGTGTGTGTGTGTGTTGTGTGTGTGTGTGTGTGTTGTATCTGTGCGTGTGTGTTGTCTATGTGTGTGTGTTGTCTATGTGTGCGTGTGTGCGAGTGTGTGCAGGGTTTCTCCATGTACTGACCTGCAGGGCGCTGTTGAGGAAGCAGCTGTTCTGTCCCGGCTCGTTGCTCAGCCCCTTGCTGGGAGCGATGGAGGTCATGGTGCGGGGCGGGGCGCTCGCCAGACCCCCCAGCCCCGCCCCGGCGTTGGCCGCGGCGGCGGCCGTGACCCCGCCCCCGCCGCCGGGCCCCGCCCCGCCTCCGCAGCCCGACGCAAAGTAGTTCCTCTTCCACGACATTGCTCGCCCCCCCTGCTGCCCCCCACCCACCCAACCACCAACCCCCCGGGGCCGGGTGTCCGCCGCCGCTCCCCCCGCGGAGCCCCCCGGGGGGA
>CM076981.1:23979361-24011861 GCA_039105355.1 Benthosema pterotum | reverse complement strand
CTGTAAAGACGATCTACAAGCTCCTGTTAGGTCGGCTACTGTATGACACACAGGGGCACAACTATTACAAACTAGGCACAGATCCTAAACCTACATACACATATACACACTCGTGCACGCACACACACACACACACACACACACACACACACACACACACACACAGGGAGAGAAAGAGAGCGTCACATACTGTACCCTCTGTCTGTCTGTCTGTCTGTCTGTCTGTCTGTCTGTCTGTCTGTCTGTCTGTCTGTCTGTCTGTCTGTCTGTCTGTCTCTCTCTCTCTCTCTCTGGCGAAGCTCCAAGCTTCATGCTTGTTTTCCTGCACTGCCACACTCTCTCTTTCCTCCATGTCTCTCTCTCTCTCTCTCTCTCCCTCTCTCTCTCCCATCCTTCCACAGTAGATCTCTCCATCCTCCCCTTTGGCGGTGTGCCAGAGGGCATCTCTGGGTTGGGGGGGTGGTGGGGGTTGGGGGTGGGGGGGTAGTATCCGCAGAGCCCAGGCGGAGGCTAGATGGAGGCAGCGTGGGCTGTCGCCATAGCGATGTCGACGCGGGTTGCGCTGCTGAAGGGGGAGGGAGGGAGGAGCGGTATCGATGGGGAGCTGTTTGTGACAACGCAACGTCAGCCCCCGAGCCAGTGACGCCGTTTGGTTGGGGTAATAACGTGGGCTTTTATAAATCATTGGCAAAGCTTTGAGGGGAAAACTGGTCTGATAGGGAGAGACGGCATACATCCAACTTGGGACGGTGCAAGGCTCATCTCTAGAAACATGGACAAATCTATAAATAAAGCATGACAACCCAGAGTTGAGACCAGAAAGCAGGGTTGCGGTCCTACACTCTACCCTGTGCTTCCCCTAGTGCAGCCACCCACCCGCCAAATTACAACTATACAAACTGTTCAACCAAGGCTAAATAAACCAAAATCGAAACAAATTGGTGCTGTTCATAGAAACTTGATACAAATAAAAATCAACCCATCCTCCCACAAAATACAAAAATCAAATGTGGACTACTCAATATCAGATCCCTACATAAAAAAGGAACACTGGTGAATGAAATCATATCAGACAACTCCCTTGACCTTTTTTGTCTGACTGAAACGTGGCTGGGTGAGCAAGACTATGTCAGCTTAAACACAGCCACGCCACCAAGTCACACAAATGCCCACATACCCAGAGATAATGGTAAATCTGGAGGTGGCGTCGCAGCCATCTTCAACTCCAGCCTAACAATTAGTCCTCGGGCCAGGGCCACCTACCAATCCTTTGAAAGTCTTACTCTTGCCTTCTCACACCCAAATTGGAAATCTATACAACCTCTTTTATTCATCACAGTGTATCGCCCTCCGGGCGCTTACACACAATTTTTGACTGAATTCTCTGAATTCCTGTCAAATCTCGTCCTTGAAACTAATAAATCATCCTCATTGGAGATCTGAATATCCATTCCGAAATCGAAACTGATAGTCTAAATAGAGCATTCAACTCAATAATCGACTCAATAGGTTTTTCCAGTGTGTGGATAAACCTACCCATATTTTCAATCATACCCTCGACCTCGTTCTGGTCTATGGTATCATGATCGAAAATCTTGCGGTATTACCACAAAACCGTGACCTCTCCGATCATTATCTGATAACCTTTGACTTCACACTGACTGACTTCTCACCACTGGAGAAAAAAATCCTTGGTAGAAGTCTATCGGAAAACGCTGTAAACAAATTCAAGGAAAAAATATCCTCAACCATCAATCCAGTGTACCTGAATGTAATAGAGGACGCTCATACCTATAGCCCAACTCAAATCGATCACCTCGTCGAAAATGTCACTGATTCATCCAAGTGACCCTTGATTCTGTCGCCCCTCTCAAAAAGAAGGTAGTAAGACAACAAAGGCTGGCTCCGTGGTACAGCTCTGAAACCAAAGTTCTCAAGCAAGCATCGCGTCGACTGGAGAATACATGGCGCTCAACTAAATCTGAGGAAACGCGTATTGCCTGGCAAAATAGTCAAAAAATATACAAAAAGGCACTCAACAGTGCAAGAACCAAATACTACTCATCTTTAATAGAGGAACATAAAAAACAATCCTAAGTTCCTCTTTGATACGCTTGCCCGCTAACAAAAAGTCCTGAATCTACTGAACCACGCATTCCACCAACCCTTAATAGTAACGATTTCATGAGCTTCTTTAATGGCAAAATTGAAACCATCAGAGATCAAATCGACAACCAATTACCCTTCTCAAGTGCGGTAGTCTCAGAGATTACTACACGCTCAAGTATATTGCTCGATAGTTTTACCCCAATCGAGCTCTCCGATCTCATTTCAACGGTTTCCTCCTCTAAATCAACAACCTGCCTCCTGGACCCAGTCCCAACCAGGTTACTAAAAGAAGTCCTACCTTCGGTTGGCACTTCCATGCTTAATATGATCAATTTGTCCCTCGTAACAGGCTATGTCCCACAAACGTTTAAGGTAGCGGTAATAAAACCACTACTGAAAAAACCCAATCTTGACCCAGGCATTCTCGCTAACTATAGACCCATCTCAAACCTTCCATTTCTCTCTAAAATTCTTGAAAAAGCAGTTGCCAAACAATTATGTGACTTCCTACAGGATAACAATATATTTGAAGGCTTTCAGTCAGGTTTCAGAGCAAATCATAGCACTGAGACAGCATTGCTGAGAGTCACAAATGACCTCCTGACTGCAGCAGATAACAACCTCCTCTCTGTACTGGTGCTACTGGACCTTAGTGCTGCGTTCGACACTATCGACCATGGCATCCTGTTACAGAGACTGGAGCATTTGGTCGGCATAAAAGGTGTCGCGCTGAAATGGTTTGAGTCCTATCTGTCAGACCGAGTTCAGTTTGTATGTGTCAATGACAACTCCTCAATGCGTGAAAAGGTCAAATATGGCGTTCCCCAAGGCTCCGTGCTAGGACCAACATTGTTTTCCCTGTATATGCTCCCTCTTGGTAACATCATCAGGGAACACTCTATAAATTTCCATTGCTACGCAGATGATACTCAACTATATCTCTCCATGAAACCAAATGAAACGGACCAACTGGCCAAACTACAATCATGCCTGAAAGACATAAAGAGTTGGATGACCCGTAATTACCTGCTTCTCAACTCTGACAAAACTGAAGTAATTGTAACCGGGCCTAAGCTCCTCAGAGACAAACTGGCCGGGGATGACTTCAACCTGGATGGCTTCACTTTGGCCCCCAAGGCCACTGTGAGGAATCTGGGAGTCATCTTCGACCAAGATTTGACATTTAATTCCCATATCAAACAAGTATCAAAAAACGCTTTCTTCCACTTGCGTAATATTGCAAAAGTCAGACACATCCTGTCCCAAAATGATGCAGAAAAACTTGTCCATGCATTTGTTACCTCAAGGCTGGACTATTGCAACTCGCTACTGTCGGGTTGTTCAAATAAATCCCTAAAAAGCCTCCAGCTAGTCCAAAATGCAGCGGCACGCGTGCTGACAGGAACCAAGAAAAGAGAACATATCACTCCTTCACTGGCCTCTCTGCATTGGCTCCCGGTTAAATTTAGAATAGAGTTCAAAATCCTCCTTCTTACCTACAAAGCCCTAAATGGTCAGGCACCGCAATATCTGAAAGAACTCATAGACCCATACAAACCGAATAGAACGCCCTTGCGTTCACAGTATGCAGATATGCTCGCTGTTCCAAAAATACAAAAATCTACAGTAGGAGGTAGAGCGTTTAGGTCACAGGCACCCCGTCTGTGGAACCTTCTGCCGGTTTCGGTCCGTGGGGCCGACTCGCTCTGTACCTTCAAAACCAGACTAAAAACCTTTCTTTTTGAAAAAGCCTATGGCTAGTGTGTGCCTGTTACAAACGCACCGGCTGATGGCTGGGTGGTCTGTCATGCTACTGATGGAGTGGTCCATTATTTACACATCCTGGCCCCAGTATGTCCTGTCACTAACACTGCATCCGGGGAGCCATTCCCCGGAGTCTCTCTTGTCCTCTACCACGCAGATCCATAGAACCCTACTGTGGACCGCCATCAGACTACCAGGTGCCCTGACAAGACCAGGACCCTCCACGACGCCCACCAACATCCTCACTGTGGACCACTGTGGACCACCGTGGACCAAGCCTCATCGTCGATAACGACCATGAACTGCCCCCTATGAACTTTAAACTACATACCACCAACCCATCCTGAATTATATAACGAAAATGTTCTACCATACCGCCATACTACATTACTGCACTGTCTACTGTCACTACATGTTTTCGTGTTCATCTCTCTCTCTGTCCCTTCCTCCCCTCTCCTCCCCCCACCCCTTCTCCCCACCCCTCTTCTTCTCTCCCCCCGACACGGTCAAGGCAGATGGCCGCCCACCCCAGAGTCAGGTTCTGCCTGACGTTTCTTCCCTTAGGGGAGTTTTTCGTTACCACTGTTGCAACCTTTGCTTGCTCTGGGAGGATCTTTGTCGGTTCCCCTCTCTTCTTTTCTCTTTTGTAAAGTGTCTTGAGACAACCTGTTGTGATTTGACACTCAAATAAAATTGAATTGAATTGAATTGAATTGGGTGTGTAGTGTGTGTGTGTGTGTATGTGTGTGTGTGTGGTGTGGGCTGCTGTGCAGCACGTGTCGGGGTGCCGCGCCGGAAGACTTCCTCAGATCGTTACTTGTTAAAGGGGAATTCCACCCATTTTCAACATTTTGCAAATGCAACCAAATGAACCTGTTAGGGTTCATTTGGTTCCATTTGTACGCTCTCAGAAAAAAGAAGCGTCTAAAGAAATCCATTAACATGGTGAAAATACATCATCTGATGATGTCATCAAGATGTTTCTCCATGTTAGTGGTTTTCTTCAGACCTCCATTTCTTGGGAACACAGAATGGGGACACGTTTTTATCATGTCCACCCAACACCTCTAAGGTATATTAATGACATATTAAAATGTTGAATATGGGTGGAGTTCCCCTTTAAGTAAAGATAGCATTACCACAAGGTGTTATAGGGAGGGTGTTACACAACTGCAAGATGTCGGCTCTGCCTCTCGTCAAAGTGTCTTAATGTCCTGACCTGTCCCCTGTCCTCTACTGCCTTATCTCCTGTCTTACTCCTGTCCTGTCTACTACCATGTGCTGTCTGTCCATTCTTGTCCTGAGCTGTCCTTCTGTCCTGTGTTATGCCCTGTCCTGTCATGTCCTGTCTTATGTCCTGTCCCCATCCTGTTCCTTCTTGTCTTGTGTCAATGAAATTCCACTCCCACAATTCCAGAGGGAGTGCAATTAATATGTGCAAACCAGATTTGGCACAAATTCCTTTCCCTTGACTCCTTCAAAACCACTCTCAGAAGGACAGATGCAGATCCACACTGGCCACCGTAAAACAATATAAAAATATAATTCTCCCACCAACACTTTTTTCCTAGCCTGGTTCAGACCCAGCAACCTTTTGTAGAATAGCACCATTTGGCACTGGTTCAGATAAGGCCTAGATTTTCGTCACTGCTAAACCCCTTAACTTCTTTGCCTTTTTAAACTATTTAAAAAAAATGTGTTTCAGTAGTTCAAATGGCCATTCTACATGCTCACAACGTGTCAATAGATTGGCACATTGAATTTTTCACAAGTTTTTAAAAATAGTATAAAAGGGATAATGGGTTTGGGATAAGGGGTTTAGCATGTAGCGAAAATGGAGCCCCAAGTCTCTTTGTCTGCCGTTTTATTTTCAACTTCTGATCTCTCGATAGCAAGATGTGTTTACCATTGAGAGTCGAAGTTGGGGGTTGGTCTAGCGACAAATCCAAGCAGATGCAACTGATTGGCCAGCAGCACCGTCACTCAACAGTCCAACAGTTACAGTGTCAAGCAACAAATATGGCGGCTGCAACTGTAGTGAATCATGGCCGTATCAATCTATACATTAAACCGACCTATGACAAATAGTTTCTTTAAAGAAGCCTCGGGGTGTATAAACATCATCCCACATATTTTACTGTTTTTGTTCACAACCTAGTAGCGTTCTTTGGCTGTGTTTGTGTGGTTGGCAAACGGGCTAGCCCATTAGCCACATGATTGATAATAACCTCTGGTTTCTTTAGTATGAACCAAACGCCTCCCCCTTGAAATATCTCAGACAGCGGACAATTCCAGACTCAAGCCTCAGGAAGCTGAACTCCAGTCTGATAATCAGGCTACTCTTTTCCCTCTTTCAATCTTTCATCTTTCAATCTTCCATGAGAGAGAGAGAGAGAGACAGGGAGAGGGGTTCCATCTCTTTCTTTCTCTTTCTTTAATTACTTATATAAAACACACCCATCACACTTCGCCCCCTCCCCTCCCCATGGTTGCCAGGGGTAACGGAAGAATGTAAACAACCGTCCAATCAACAACAGCCCACTCGGGGGGACCTTGTGACCCCTCCCTCATCAACGATGAGTCTGTCAACCGTCTGCTTATTGTCCACTGTCAGCCTGTCTGTCTGTCTGTCTGTCTGTCTGTCTGTCTGTCTGTCTGTCACACACTGGACACATAGCATGCACGTCTATTGTTGTGAGAAGCTGTCGTGGCACCAATTCGGGATATGTTTAGACCAATCTTTTCAGATGAGGGTCTGATGGGGGTTGGGTCGTCCTTCTTGGCATAGAAGAAAGTTTGAAAATTATTACTTGCACAGTGGTTAGTGGTCACCTCACAGCTAGAAGGTCCTGGGTTTGATTCCCGCTAAGCGCTGTGGGTGCTGGCAGTGTGTCTCCTACTCTGGGTTATCAGGCATCGCCTTGGCCCACACCTGAGGCGAGGTTGGCAAAAGGACCTTTCTGTGTGGAGTTTGCTACCCTAGGGGACATGTTCTCCCCATGTCCCCTAGGGTAGATACCGTCACAAAAACATGCAGTAATCCTGGGCTCTAAACTGCCTCCCCTGGCCAGCCGGGACTCCTGATGCAGGGGACAGAAAATGGTTGGAATATTGTGTTCCTTCCACGCGCTACATCCAACCAGGGAAACTCCTTCCTGTCAGCTGAAAAGAAGGCAGCTTGGATTCCTCATGCATTGAAGGAAGCATGAGGCAAGTTCACTGCCTCCTTGCTTGGCGGAGGGTGTGTAGAGCCTAGGATCACATTACGAACTGGCACTGGGTGAAAAAATGTTTTACAAAATCATGGGATAAAATTATTATTTAAAAAAAATAAAATTGCTGCTCTAGCTAGCTGTATAATCTTCATCTCCCTCTCTCGTTCATTCATTCATTCACTCATTAGTTTATTCAGACACACCATCACACGCACACACCCACCCACCCACGCACACACACACAAACACACACACGCTGCCATGCATCCACCACAGTCCCATTTGCACAGATAAACAAACCCAAATGGGTGGATTTACTGAGGGATTTGGCTGGTGTGTCACTGTGCGCCATTTCTCTTCGGCATGACAGCACGCTGAACTGTGTGTGTGTGTGTGTGTGTGTGTGTGTGTGTGTGTGTGTGTGTGTGTGTGTGTGTGTGTGTGTGTGTGTGTGTGTGTGTGTGTGTGTCCGTCCCACTGAGCTTTAATGCAGTGTGTGATCACACTTATTCTCTGGGAACGCACCTACAGCCGCATACAGCTGACATCATGCTGCCACACAGGCAGTGTGTGTGTGTGTGTGTGTGTGTGTGTGTGTGTGTGTGTGTGTGTGTGTGTGTGTGTGTGTGTGTGTGTGTGTGTGTGTGTGTGTGTGTGTGTGTGTGTGTGTGTTTAATCACATGGTACAGCTTGCCTGCTGCTTGGCCTATTTCCATGGTAACTAGCTATGAATGTGTGTACAAAAACACACATGAACACACGCACACATGATGCACACACGCATGCACACGCACAGTCCAAGCCTAAACACATATTGTACAATAAAACATAAACACATAAACACAGAGACAGACAAAACAACACAAATAGTATGCACTATGCAGACATACACACAAACTCTACAGTCTGTGTGTGTGTGTGTGTGTGTGTGTGTGTGTGTGTGTGTGTGTGTGTGTGTGTGTGTGTGTGTGTGTGTGTGTGTGTGTGTGTGTGTGTGTGTGTGTGTGTGTGTGTGCGTGCGTGCGTGCGTGTGTGTGCATGTATATATGTGATGATGCAGATGCATGTGAATAGTGAGTTCCAGGAAGACAGAGTGAGTCAATGCACGCGTCAATCAAATCTCCTGACCCCAGAGACGACTGGCTAACACACACGCACACACGCACACACGCACGCACACACGCACACACACACACACACGCGCACACACACACACGCACACACGCACACACACACCAACCACTGCATCTCCCACAGTTTACATCTGAAAATACTTTGTGCCAGATTTTGAAACATCCCGTTTACCTGAGGCTGATTACAAAAAAAAAATCCAACCATTTTCCGAATAACTAGATAGGAAAAGGAGGTTGCACATCATCAGCAATGGTTTTCAGTGGAGTGCTATTCCCAAAGTCCAGCATACAGTATACATCTATTCTGAAGTAGGAATTGATAAAATCCCCAAAAGCTAGCACATCTAAAATTTCAAATACATGGAGGACAGATTACTCACATTTCCTTCCATTGGCACAGACCAATAACAACAACAAACGTTTCTTCTCTGTTCAGTTTTGTTAGTGTGGGCCAATCCAAGAATGTACAAATGGGTCTGCAAATGGAACCATTGTACTGTACACTCTCAAAGTTAATTTGACATTGATTTTACAATGTAAATTGGGTGGGTGGGTGGGGGGGGGGGGGGGGGGGGGGGGGGGGGGGGGTCCCAGAGATAGAAACGACATGAATTCAGGGTCCATAGCCTAATGCCTGTTAAAGTGGCAGGGGGTTCCATTCAATTAATATATGCCGGAATCGCTGCTAGATCCATAAAAATCCTCTCTTACGGGGTCACTGCATTATACCGGTCCGCTGCCTAATAAATGTTGATTTGGGGGGGTCTTTGACATGGAAGCGTTTGGCAACCACTGAAGCCTGAGAGAATCAGTGTCTTTTCAAGGCAGTCTTATAATAAGTCCAGTGTTGGAGCATGGCGAATCTCTATATTGGAAGAGAGTTCCACAGGGTGGGGGCTGCCACAGCGAACACTCTGTCCCCGAAGGTTCACTAAGCTTGACTGCCTTAGGGACTGAGAGGATCGAGGTCCAAGTTTTTGGAGCACTGCAAAGGTTCCATTCCATATTACAGTAGGTTTATTGAGGTATAGGTATACTGTGCTTGTGGAGACCATGCAGAGTATTTTGACATTAAGGTGAGATCTGACGTTTGTCGAAAACAATTTGCAATGAAGTTGTGTTTCACAAGTTTACTGTACATTGTTAGTACAACACTGCTGGACGTCGTTTCCCATTGCCCCAGAGGGGATGCCTCGTTGGCTGTTTTAGGTCCCCTAGCCCAGAGAGATCTGACACCTTGTAATTAACTTTGGTGGTTGTTTAAACAAACGTTTAGCTCTTAAGTGATGATGTAGTATTATAGTTTTAAGGGACATTAATGCAACTTCAATCATGCTCAGTGAGCATTTAAAGATAGAGACTGCAATGACCTTTTTTTTTCTTTTTTACTTTTTCTGTGTCTATGGACTATGGAGCATTACTCTAAAAGACACAGTTATTCAAATATGTCTAGTATAATATGTCTGGGAGTCAAAAGATGTTGAGTCAAAAGGCCCTATCGAAATAACACAATTTAGTGACATCACAAGCCTAACTGCTCCCCTAACCCCTCCCACATCATTATCAACAGCTTTGGGTGGGGCTTAAGTTCACGTGTGGGTGGTGCCCAAGGTGAAAATGTCACGGTGAGACTCAGGATAAGTTGGACCCAGTTGCAGAACAGACCGTCAGGATGCAGAGCAGGTCAAATTAACAAATATTTATTAAACACACAGGAACGGGACTGGAACAAACACCATAACAACAAAGGAACACAAGGAACTGAGGGTATAACTGCTACTGCAGTTGGTAGTGTTTGTCATTATTGCCACCCAAGGTTCCCTTGAAATAAATCTTCCTCCTAGCCTATAATCATAGCACCTGGTGACGAGGGGTGGTGGTGGCTCAGGGGTAGAGAGGCTGGATGGTTACCACAAGGATGGCAGTTCAAGCCCAGGCTCTCCCAGAGTTAACCCCTAATTGCTCCCAATGCACTGGTCGCTACCTTACATGGCTTCTGCAGCCATTGGTGGGAGTGGGTGAATGGGATCCACAATCTAAGAGCCTTGGATCATGCTTTTAAGGGCAAAATGTCAGTTGTCAGTAATTCTATTTGCTTATTGTCACTGACTGCTACAACTTGCCCAAAATAGGGACGTATTGGTGGTTGATATTTATCTACATTATCTATAATAAATAGCAATATTAGAGGTCATGGTATGAGGATGACACAGGCCATCATTGTGTATCAACCGAAATAAAAAATACTGCTGAATGTGTGTGTGTGTGTGTGTGTGTGTGTGTGTGTGTGTGTGTGTGTGTGTGTGTGTGTGTGTGTGTGTGTGTGTGTGTGTGTGTGTGTGTGTGTGTGTGTGTGTGTGTGTGTCTAAACTTCAGGTTCTCTGCTTTGTATTTTATTTATCTTTCTCTCTTCAAAACTCCTTTTCTTTATTTTCAACACGTGCATTTTCTCCTCCGGCTCTGTCCTCCGGTCTCTACTCTAACCAATACACACACACACACACCACACACACACTCACACACACACACACACACACAACACACACACACAACACACAACACACACACACACCACACACACACACACTACTCATATCTGTCTATTCCCCCGGTGTTTGGTGGTGTTTTTTTGAAGTGCGCCGCGGCATGACGGCCTTGTGATCCCCGGCGGGCTCTGCTACGCCGCCGCGCCTCCCTCTGATCTGCACGCTGCTCGGATTAAACGTAAACATTCCGGAGAACGCTTCACCCGTCCTGCGCCTCCTCGCTCTATAAGACTATCTGTCTCTCACTCCCTCTCTCTCTCTCTCTCTCTCTCTCTCTCTCTCTCTCTCTCTCTCTCTCTCTCTTCACCTTCGCTCCATCTCTCCTCACTATGAGGACTTTGAAAAGCGGTTATAAACATGTTTACACTCTTATGACCTTCTCGCTTTCGTTTCTCTCTCTCTCTCTCGATATACAATTGAATTGCGGGAGTCTTATTGGCATTGAAACATGTCAGTGGCTGCAATAGCAGGTGAGCAATAATAATGATAGAAAGTATAAACAAGAATGTGTTCTGAGAATGACATCTATCTATATTCCAGCAATTCCTTACAATAAGGTTACCACAATATTGCCTCTCTCTTATTCTTGTTTGTGGGTAGAACCTTATGGCAACGACTGCTCTCCAGTCTAAACTGTAGCTTTCATCTGGAAATGTTAATGTGCCAGGGACCCCCTGAAGAACATTTTAGACAGCAGATGTACAAGCTTAAATCTACTATCAGCCAAATGTTGCTTGCAAAATATGATTAATATTCTATATAACTTAAATAACATAACTTAAATAATAATCACATGTTATGGGTGCATAAAGCATTCATTTAGCTCTTGTATTCATTGCATACACTATTGTGTGATATATTCTGTCTGTCTGTGGATGAAACTGAGTTCGACATTTTCTGTCGAATTATTTTCTCTGTAGCCGACTATTCTGTGCATCACAATATACATTAAAATACCACCGACTGTGTGAATGGCATGTCATGCTATGGACATGTGTCAGTCAGTCAGTCAGTCAGTCAGTCAGTCAGTCAGTCAGTCAGTCAGTCAGTCAGTCAGTCAGTCAGTCAGTCAGTCAGTCAGTAGTCAATTAGTCAGTCAGTAGTCAGTCAGTCAGTAGTCAATTAGTCAGTAGTCAGGCAGTCAGTAGTCAGTCAGTCAGTCAGTATTCAATTAGTCAGTCAATAGTCAGTCAGTATTCAATTAGTCAGTCAGCAGTCAGTCAGTCAGTAGTCAATTAGTCAGTCAGTATAGCCAGTAGTCAGGCAGTCAGTAGTCAGGCAGTCAGTCAGTCAGTCAGTCAGTCAGTCAATCTGTCCGTTCCTCTGTCTGTCCCAGTAGAGTTGTCTCACAGGTGCAGAGGCGGTGACAGAGACAGCAGTGTCACACAGGCTGCTGACGAATGGGCTGTTATAGTGTCACCAAGGACAATGGACTCTCTGTCTCTCTATGTTTCTATACACAAACCGCTCTGTTCAAATGCGTGCATAAAGGCATGCAAACATATACACAAAGTAACATGTACATGCACACTTTGACCTCACTTTCTCTCTCTCTCTGTGTCTCTCACTCTTTCTCTGACCTCTATTTTCCCATTCTTTCTCTCTCTCTCTCTCTCTCTCATTCTCTGCACCATCTATCTCTGTCTGCTTCTTTTCCCTAAAAAAAATGCACATACGCATGCACACGCCTGTGTGCGCACACATGCATGCACATGCTGGTAGTGTGCGCTCACACACACACACACACACACACACACACACACACACACACACACACACACACACACACACACACACACACACACACACACACACACACACACACACACACACGTATGCACAGGCACACTTACACAGCCCTGTATACTGCGCTTACACACACACACACACACACACACACACACACACAGGCTTGTAAATGCTACATGATGGGGACCCATGAGTGGACACCAACGGTGTGGGGACACCCCTTTCTAGACATGGTACGCCTCTGAAAAAAATCATGTATGCTCAGAAAAACCTCAGGAACCAGAATATCACTTTAAATTAGCAAAATTCAATACTTTTTCTCCCAGACCTGACTCCACGCATCCATCTGGGGACCAACAGATATTCCGCCTTCCTGGGGACACCATAGCACACCTCAGATGGCATACCTCCTGGGGACTCTATCTGATAACACTCGGTCAGATATTGCATCCTCCTGGGGACTCCATCTGATAACACTCGGTCAGATATTGCATCCTCCTGGGGACTCCATCTGATAACACTCGGTCAGATAGTGCATACTTTCTGGGGACAACACTACACAACAGTTTCAGATATTACTCTTTGTGGGCATCTGTATAGACAGAGCATTTCTGCGCACACATCAGACAGTACAGTTTGTGACCATACCACAATTTCAGGTCTTTCTTTATGGAACACATCTACACCCTTTCATGTTGTACTGAATTTTTTTTTTTTTTTTTTTTTCAAAATACAAAACTTTTTCAGAACTTTTTTTGTTAGGTCTCAACTGCAACAGCAGCAGAGCACACCAAGCAAATGAGGACTTAAAGTTCCTATAAGCGAGTTTATGGTCAAAATAAGCAAATTTGTGGTCAAAATTATAATGACAATCTTTTTTTTTTTTCATTGTTTTTATGTTTTTCATTTAGTCTTCCTGTATTTGATCATCTCTAAAAAAATCTAGGGGCCACAGTAGGCCTCCAAAGAAAATAGTAGTTACTATAGTCATATTGGTTAAATTTTTGCTTAAAAATATCACATCACATCACATCACATCACAGCTACTCAATCACAGCTACTCAATTGGAGTAACACAGGCAACACAGTTTTGACACCATCACAGAAGATCCGCAAGCTCATATTGCACCAAACTTCACAAGATAGTTGCTTACTACTACCGCAATGTTCTTAGCCACTAATTGCGCTCCTACTGCGTCCACAGCGGCTAATATACCTAAGTAAATTAATTACTCTGACTATCGTGATGTCAAAAAGCTACGGTCCAGACCTAGCACAACTGGGTGCAACTCTACCAGAGCCATAGAGAAAGGCAGAGTTGCACCATACAGAAAGGCAAATAACCCAGAGTTGCGACATCTCCGTTCACTTCCATGGAAAGGTGTAATGGCAGCTGCTCTACATACTTTTATTCAGCATTGGGACAGCTATCTGTGACAAGTCCTCAGGCGACAGCCCAGCTTTAATTCTCTGAAACCACTTAGTCCATGTTGCACGGGCACGGCCGCTGTACCACTTTACTTTAAATAGTTTTGTAGTATGCCTAATAGTATCCATGTTACACGAGCATGGCCGTTGTAAATCACGCTTTACTTTAAGTAGGCCACTTGCTGTTTTCTGCCCCCTCAATGTCGCAACTCCTCTACTACTGGCCGTAACATCGTCCCCTCCCCTTCCTTCATTCATTGTAGGGCTGAACGATTTTGGGAAAAAAATCTAATTGCGATTATTTTGAGAAATATTGCGATTGCGATTAATTTGCGATTATTTTTTAAAAGAGTCCAGTTTCGGTTTAAATCTTTACCATGTCCATTAAAAACGTATTTTAATATTACCAATACCAAAAGACAGTCATTTACTTCTCTGAATAAGGATAAAAGATATGAATTGCTTCCAACAGGCATTATATTTATTTTCCAAGTACATTCTTCACAACTCACTGTCTGGAATTGGAAATCAACAGGTGCATGTTCTGTTTCTGAACAACCTGTGGAAGTACAACTTCTTTTCTTACTGAACAAAATATTTTGAAATTTATCAAGAAATATCAGAATAGCCAGGTAGATACTGCAGATCTTCTAAACTCAATAAGACCTGAGGCCGATTCTTTAAGTGTCTTTAAACTGTTTTCTGAAAAACTATTTAGCTTGCCAACATCAACATCCGTATAATAAAAGTAGGCTATTTCTAGATGCTCTGGATTCGCCCATTTATGGACAGGCACCATAAACGGGCGCCTATAGTGGAAAGGACCCCACATCATCCCCGCAGCGTGGTGTTATGAATCCCACCGCAGTTGTTAGCCATTACTGGCAATCACAGCGTGGGGAGCATTCCTGGAACTGCGGTGGGGTTCATAATGTCGCTCCCGCAGCCTTTAGCGCTAGTAAAGTTTAAATCATCACTGTTAGGTTTAAAACCAGCTAAAACAGAGGAGATGAATAAACGTGTGTCATGGGACTCGGTATGCAACTGCATGGTAATCAGTGAGCGCTGGATGCATTGCAAGAAAAGACGTTCGCTCGTTGCGATGCGAGAATGTGATTCAATGGACGAGGACGAGTAAACGGTACGGGTTTCTATGGCAACGGAATATACACATACAACCAAGGCTGCACGTGGACGCTGTCACTGGATAGGGGTGAGTGATGAACGTACTCGTAAATAAATAGCGGCGTTCACGGCGCGTTGCAGCGTCGCAAGGCGATTAAATAATGCAGAAGGATGCGGACGGATCAACAATGTGCGTGTGCGGATTTCGGGTGGGAAAAAAGCTCATCCGCTGATCTCTAATAGAAACATTAAAAATCGAAAAATCGCGGCCCTTGCGATTCACAAATCGCATTTTTTCAAATCGCGATTTCGGTTTAAAAACGATTAATCGTTCAGCCTTAATTCATTGTAGCCGCAAGCTGACCAATTTTGTTTTCCGTTGGACTAGAAAGCGACCATCACTTTCGATCGTCACGGGCTCGCGGACCTGAGTTTTATTTTTCTACGATGGTGCGGGATAGTCCTGTGCTTACAGCGAGACCTATGCACCGTCAGACGCATGACCGCGCCAGGATTTATTGTCGAGCGGTGAAAGTGTGTGTTTTTGTGTAGGAGATTTGAGCACACACAGGACACAAAATCTCCCATCGTAATGCAGACGTGTGGTTTTGAAAACGTGACTGCATGTATCCATGCAGCAATTTGCGTGCACGCTTACTGTGTGCTTGCGTGGCCAATATCAAGTACATGCATACACGTTTAAGCAGTGGTCGGTGGTCCCCGCACTGATGTTGCCTGTATGGAGCAGTCTGTCATCAAGTTGATAGATTGATTAGGTCGACAATAATAATAACCAATGACGGTTGTTGTGTAGGAATGAAGAGACGAGGGCAGCGGCAGTCCCAGGCAAATACAACTTTAGTTTAGTAGCCTAAAGCAGGGCTTTTCCAGTGGTCCATGAGAGGATTCCAGGTGTTCCGCAGGCTAAATGATGGAAAGTTGGTTAACTAGATGTAACTCTATGAGAGCATAAAAATTAAACTAAATGTACCTTTGCAGTTGCAGGTCCATTTGGTTTCATGTTTACACTCTCAAAAAAATAAAATATTCATCATGTGCATTAGCCCAAGTCAACACAACGACAAAATGTAAAAGATTAATGGTCATTTTGATCTGTACGTTTGATTATTCCAGCCTGGAATTGTGGACAAAAGCAAAACAAATATAGGTGTAGTTTTGGAGTCTGTGGGGCTAAAATGTATCAAATGGTGGCCCGGGGCTCAAATTATGAATAAATAATAAAAGGTCTAAAACCACTGGCCGAAAGGAATTAAATAATTGTGAGGCCAGCATGTTTGTGGAGTGGACCTGCAGCTTTAGTGGCAAGTCCATGTGGTCTGTGATTCAAGCTTGGCTGGTTGGGCCAATATACGAATGGATCAGCATAATAATAATAGGCTAATAATAATAATAGATAATAAGCTCATAAGCAGCTAAATCAGGGGTGGACAATTATTTTTTCCCAAGGGGCCAAAAGAGATACAGAAAATATTGTGGAGGGCCGGGCTTAAAGGCTGTACTAAATTCTGCATAATATTAATTTAATTTCTATATAAAAGTAGTAAATGGCAGTGTTTTGACACTCTAATAAGAGTATTATCATTATTATTATGCAATGAAAAAGTGTGGTTGTTAGGGTAAGGGTAAATTTGGATTAAAATTGTCATTTAGCTGGGGACCCCCTGGAAGTCGTGTTGTGAGCTTTCAGATTGCGAGTACAAACTAATGGGTCTATGTGTTCCATTTGTACACTACAGTAGTTACAGACCGATAAGGGTGCATTTGTTTCCAAACTATCATTTATATATTTTGCACAGAACAACAGGCCTACAGCCAGTCAGTTGGAAAGCCTCACTGCATGTTGCAGCTGCGGTCATGTGCAACCTGTTTCAGATTGATTGAGACACTAGAAAGAAACTACTGGACAAATATGTTTGCATGTATGCTATGTCCTGCTATGGCAAACGTTCAGGGCAGGTCAGATCCAGGCAAACCAGTAGTGGTGTATACTAGGGCTTAATTTGCCCTTCGAACATCGAACAGCAAATTCAGGCCGAGCTTCGAAGCATTGAAAACAATGCATTTCCAACTGCAGTAACAGCGCGTTTCACAGCGAGTTTCTGACCCCTCGATGTCGCACATCTACTAGATGGGGGGAAAAGTTAAATAAATAAATAAATGCGAATGGTTCGGGAACATTAATATTCGTTCGCATGGCGACCTTAGCGAGCGAGTGGTTCGAATCCCGAGCTTCGGTATACAGCCTTACAAACCAGCACAAATAAAATCTGTCCTAAACCAGCAGGGCCAACCAGAAGCCATAGTCAGCTCAGAAAGCAGAATAAATGACATTCAAAAGCTCACTTGGGTTACTTGCAGGTGTGTTGATTTAATTATTTCATTAGTAGCCTACTATTGGGTGTAATGGGTTGTATTTATGTATTTTATTGCGTAGGATAATATTAGGACAAATGGGTAAGTATGGTAGAAGTGTTTGTTTTGGTTTAACTTGCCGACTATATCTTCATCAATCAGTTCCACACAGCGTGTCACTGTCCTGCATGATATATCATGCAGGACAATATAATTTGGACAAGTTTGGCAGGCCGGATTAAAAGGCTTAACAGGCTGCATGTGGGCCCCGGGCCGCAGTTTGCCCATGTCTGATTTAGACAGTAAATGAACCTGAAAAATGAGTGCTGATTCTAAAATAACAGAAAGCTATGTGACAAAAATGTTTAGGGGGGAAGGGACTAATGGAGAAGAGATCCAGAAGAAATAAAAGACATGCCATTGTATGCTTGACTGCATACTGAAAATATAAGCTCAACACATAGTGAGCTTGTACATTGGCTATGTTGAACATGGAAACAACAGTAAAATCAGCTATGACAATGCCCTCAAGCTCTGCCAACATTCTTGTCTACTAAATACCCCCACCCTGACATGACTTGGAATTGTAGGAATTCAGTTGAGATATTACGTTGTGTTTTCAAATATGGTGAGAACAACAGATCTACAAGCACACGTGTTGCAGAAGCGACACATTGTAGGCTTGCAGATCAGCTAATCTTAAGGAATAATTTCATGGTACTCACTACTATTACAATTCCTCTTATGTCCAAAAATTAAGTTGTCTTCGACGAAAGATGCAGTGTTGCAAAGTGTAAAAAAATACTTGACTCAACATTTTCCACATTGGAGAGAGCACAGGTCGCCTCAGTCTCATGTGAACACCCCAGACAGGCTTTTGCTGTTTTTGCTAATTAACGACCCAATCAATGCAGTGCAAGGGTGGGGGGTGGGGGGTATTCTCCCACTCTAACTGGGGGAGAGGGGGGGGGGGGGTGCTCTCTCCTGCAGCAACTCTACTCTACTCACTGAACTGATCAAACTGGATCTACTTAAATAAGAAGTTCCCTTTATTGAAATACGGAATGCACCAGCTTTATTATATAATAATCCATTTTATTATGTTATTTGGATACCCATAAGAATCATACAAATTGAGTTTGAGACCCCTGTCCTACTGCGTGTTCCATGCTGATTTTTTTCTGTTAAAATGCTTCATTATGGTAAGGTAAGGTGTGCACTTCTCCCCACTGTAGAGTATGTGCATGTGCACATCTTGTAACCAGTAGGACTGGAGGATTTCCCAAATCACACAAATCACTTACTATATCTTTTAAATGATTGTAGTGGGTCAGTGGGCCTAATGTTTTAACAATGTTTGGCTCTGAGATGTAGTGGAGTATAATTTCTTGTAATCAATGCACCTGCGCACCCCCCCCCCCCACCCCCCACTCCAGTCCACACTGAATGAAAGATGCTACAGAGTGCTACAGTTGAGTGGGGGATGGGCGCAGAGTCTAGCTGACAGTTCAACTCAGAGCATAAACTGTTGAAGAGGTCAGACCAACTTTACACACAGCTTCAGTGTATACTGTATACTATATAATATGTTTCTGTTCTATAAATGGAACAGAAAAATATATGGTCTATAAATGGAACCAAATGGACATATCATCTAACCTGAGACAATGATGTTCATAATTAATTAGGGATGTATACAGTCAAGATTCCCTGGAATCCAATTTGAGAACCACTGTGTAAAACAGCATTAATAATAGGAATATTTCTACATAACAGCTTGGAAGCTAGTAGAGTAATGGGTGGTTGAACCCCAAAATTTAGTGTGCAGATCTTGTTACCGGGAGGCCAGGCCAGTGGGATTTTTCAAATCACCCAAATGACTTACGGTACCTTTTAAGAATCAGGTTCCTATTTTGGATAAACTTTTTTGAGCTTGCTGCTTTTTGCCTTTTTTGATTTTGAATCCTGAAAATTATTCATTGTATTACTTTACCCTTGCTGATAGTATTCGGCAATGCTAAAGAACATATACTTCACACTAAAAGGTTTACAAAGGCAATAATGTCAACAACGATATTGTAAGAAAACTGTATGCTTCCAAACTCCAAACTGTTCTGACACTCAGTGCCACTCTGTACAAACAGACAGAGAATTCAAATTGCCCAGGCACAGGGATTGCGGGTCGTTAATTAACTGGGGGAGAGGGCCCCCCCTCCTACTCTCCTGAAGCATTATGATTGCGGGTCGTTAATTAACTGGGGGAGAGAGGGGGGGGGGGTTGTTCTCTTCCCATTGGCTAGACAGCAGGAAGTGTGTAAACTTTTCACACTCCTGTGCAGTACCTGTTGTAGCCACTGGAGGAGCACTTCTAGCACACTTTAACACACTTTTCAGATTTTAAAGACCAAGTGGGACATTTCACAGAACTTCACTGGGCACATAATTGCAATGTTCTGGATTGAATTAAATGATAAACGGTGTGGGGACCTCGGGTGAGGACCCCAGATGGATTTTGGGTCCCCAGTTGGTGAGTGTGCTGTCAGACGGACGTCCCCACCATGTAGCAATTACAAAACCACACACACACACACACACACACACACACACACACACACACACACACACACACACACACACACACACACACACACACACACACACACACACACACACACACACACACACACACACACACACACACACACACACACACACACACACATACATGCTTGGTCTTCCTCACGTCCGCGCACACAGTGGTTTCCCTGTAAGTGGGTTATGTGTAACTTCAAATAGCCCAGGTTGACAATAGGGAGAGGCCCAGAGTTCATTTCCCCACTCTGTGCTTCTTCCATTTCTCTCCTCGCTGACTCTGAGAAGACGCTGTACACGTGTGTGTGTGTGTGTGTGTGTGTGTACACACGCATGTGTGCACGTGCGCAAGTCAAAGAGTGAATGAATCTGCGACCGAGAGTGAAAAAAATAGCATGCAAGCGCACGTGTCTGTGTGTGTGTGTGTGTGTGTGTGTGTGTGTGTGTGTGTGTGTGTGTGTGTGTGCGTGCGCGTGTGCACGTGCACGTGCAAACACGTGCACTTGCATGTGCGCGCAAGTTACTGTTCTTTTTTTTACCTTTTCTGTTACAGCCTTCAAGGTCACACGACTGCTCACACTGTGTAAAAACGCACACACACACACACACACGCACACACACGCACACGAGCACACACACACACACACACACACAAATGCAGGAACAACACAAACACACAGTGTCTCTCTCTCTCTCTCACACTTACACACACACACAAACATAAACACACGCGCGCACACATAGTTGCGCATGCATGCTATAACCTAGATGCAACCCATTATCGGCACTGCACATATGCACACCACAATCCTATTAGAGAGCACATATTTTAAAAATGCTTAATATTTAGGCTCTTGCATAACCTTCCTTATTTAACGGGCTGGTGATCACGTGAGCTTATTTTACTGCTCAGAAGCAGGAGGTTTACAGAGAGGGGGGATGATGGGGAAAGGGGGATGAGAGAGAGGAGATAAGAAGAGAGAAGAGAGGAGAGGAGAGGAGGAGAGGATGGGCCTGGGGCGAGAGGAAACAATTGATACAGAGGGCAACGAGAGAAAGAGGGATAGATGTGAAAAGATGATGAGGAACGAAGGAATGACAATGAGCCAGGGTATATGAGAGAGAGAGAGAGAGAGAGAGAGAGAGAGAGAGAGAGAGAGAGAGAGAGAGAGAGAGAGGGGTGGGGGTGAAAGAGAGAGAGAGAGAGAGAGAGAGAGAGAGAGAGAGAGAGAGAGAGAGAGAGAGAGAGAGAGAGAGAGAGAGAGAGAGAGAGAGAGAGAGATCGACTGGCTGGTAAAGGTCAAAGGAGGCGGCAGAGCGTTCCTTTCTCTCCTCTCCTCGCCATCCGTCTTTTCTGCGATGGTTATCTGCTGCTAATTCAACCTTTCATTCCCTCACCTGCAGTCTATTATAGCGGCCTGTAGTCCGTCCCAGTGCCTGACCGTTCTATCCTGACCAACGTTATGAGCAATTCAACGCCAAGAGATTGGATATTATCCCACACATTGAGGCAAAACTACACAACACCCAGCAACTCGACAATTGGCACATGCAGGGAGAACTATGCAGAGAGAAATGTACAATCCATGTGAGGCATGTACTGTATATACACCACTACTATAGGCTCTCGTCATCAGTAGATACAGTATACAATTGTGTAAAATAGCCGACCAACAAGCTCACATCGTGTTGCATAAACAGCTGGCACAAGACTACAGACGAAAGCAGATGAGACGCAACATTCAAGTGCATGTTCCCTCAATTCATAAGCTTTGAATGGGGATATGGGATGTTGTTGAAATGCATCTATTCCCATCGTTCCGAAAGGCTTTTTTTGTTATATATTGTATCTCCACCGTGATCTCAATACTGTGTTGACACTTGGCACTTTCACTTTTGGTTCAGCTTGGTTTTAAAGCTTGTGCCACAGCTGAACCAAAAGTGAAACTGAAAGTGTGAGTGAGAACGACAATTTTGGAGCACTTTTTGGGGGTGAAATAAATCAATTGCAAATAAAGGTAAAAAAGCCTTCTGGGGTGGAATTCTCCTTGAACAAAAACAGCTGATCACCAAGCTCACGCACACAGAGCTTTTGTTGGTCGACTATTTTTGGCACTGGGGAGACTGCCGTACATGCGGCTAAGGTTTAAATGGAACTTAAACAGCAGACAAAAGCTCACGGCTTACAGTACAGCACGTAGGCCTGACTGTGCACTGTCTGCTGCTATAGCTTGGAGGCATGATGCTCGATCTGCTGTGATGGTGATGTGATCTCCGCATAGAATATGTGGACTTCTTTTTTTTTCTGATGGTACAGTAAAAAAATGTGTTGCACCATACAAAAATCTACAAAATCTCTATGGGTATACATTTGACGTATTAACTTGCGCATTTTGTGTGTCCTTGCATACTCCTACAAATTGCTCTGGAGTAAGATACATAAGCTATGTTAAGACATATACTGTAGCTCTTCTGAATTCCTAAATTGTAAATTGCATAAAAAAGACACAGGTTAGTTGATAACTAACTACCGGTATATCTAAGACCTGAGGACAATTCTAAAAATGCCGTCTAAATCAGTAGTTCTCAAAGGTTTTTTTTGTACTGATTGAATTGATGTATATGGCTGCAGACAGAGACAGGCATGAAAACATAACGGTCAGACAGACATGCAGTGCAGACAGACAGACAGACAGACTGCCAGCCAGACAGACACACTCGTCTAGGCGGACGGCTCTCTTCCCGGGAGAAAAAACAAGGGTAAAAATAGCTCATTGTATTTGAAATGCATAAATAAATAAACAGAGACACGTTGACTAAAGTGTGGACATTTCGGCCCCCAGACTTTCATCATAAGCAACACAGATGGTCTGACAGACACTTTTCTTCTTCTTCCTCCGCTATTTTTGCATCCAAATGGCCTTGATAAATATAAATACGTACGCCATTTATTTATTTATCATCAGTGCACAGTGCTCTTTCTGTTTACTCCAGACTGTGATGTTGGCGACCTCTCGCACCTGCAAGCCCCTCCCCTGGTAAACACTGAACCAAGAAGAGCACTAATGATGATGGAACGGGACTTGAACGCGTGAGTTCCTGCCAGAGCCTATTATACACTGTATATGGCATGTGCCTGGACCAGAACATAGGCCAGTGGCAACCACACCAATGATGCTTATAGATCAGTGATTTCCCACTGCACTGCACTGCACTGCATTGCACTGAAAAAAAAAAACTGCTGCCTGCTGCCAAAGTGTTCCAGACACATGCCACATATGGGTTTTGGCCTATCAGCATGTTGCGTGTTCAAGTTCCGTTCATTTATCACAACCTTTGCTGCATATCTCTCCCTCTTTTTCCTTTCCACTTTCCTGTCTGTGTCTTCACTAATTACTATCAATAAAGTCCAAAAACAAAATGCTTAAAAAACACTTTCGTGCTCAGATACAGAGACACACACAGCTCTGTGCCAAGGAGCGGCTGCACCACTCAAAAATACAAATACTCTCAAGAAAATTGCATGCTACTGAAAACCTTTCACCCGAGTATAGAATCCTCAAGTATGAGCCTACACTCGACTGTCCAGTGTCCAGAACAGGTTAGAGGGGACCGTCGCACAGAGGTGGTGTGACAGATGGGAGTGTGACCTGGATCTATCAGACTCCTGACTCTCAGGGCACGCCATTCTCTAAAACGTACACAGTGAAATAGCTTACTGTTGTTTTTCCTTTTACCTCTATGGAACGTACAAATTAGCGATGTCCTGTTCCGATGCCACATTTTTCATTCCCGATCCGATCCCAATACCTCAATTTCTGTGTTAGGCAATACTGATACCAAATACCAGAGAATACTACTGTATATATAACAATACAAAAAAGTAATAAAAGTTGTGCATTTGGGCAACACCAAAGCAAATTCCACATGCCCCAAAATTTTATTTACCCATCATAGTGTCAATTCCTTACCCCTGTGTTGGATCTGCGCTTCTTTGCCTTTTTTAAAACTGTTTAGGCTCAGTTGTTACTGGCTGAAATCACATTGAGCAAAAAGGTACATGTTGGGTGTGTGGTCCTGTTGGGTAGGGTTGGGAGATACACACAGACGCAGCGCGAATGACAGTCGGAGTCCACACACAGCGCAAAGTCCTGTGCGGCCTGGCCAATCACAACCCTTCTAAAGAAACACCGGACGCAATGTTGCCAGTTCCGGGCGTATTGTAAGCGACCATGGGTGTGTGACAGTAGCATGTAGATGGTGTTGTAGGGAGGCAATTAGTTTTTGCTATGGCTGGCAACGTGCGGGTCATGGGCGGGCCGGTCAATCAGAGCCCTTCAGAAGTACAGTCAGGTTTGCTTGTTGTATGTGGGTTTAAGTGAGTGTAGGTAGCCTGTAGACTGTGGGCTTGTTTTTGTTAGGCCTGGCAACGTGCTGGTAAGCATTTCATTAGTCACACAGCCAGGGGGAAATAAATCATGTATTGGAACCGAGGTGCATCGACAATCGATTTATCACTGAACTGCAACCCTCTGAATCAGAACGAATCGTCCCATAGTACCTATAGAGAGATTTCCGCCCACACATAAAAAAGACACGGATACTTTCCCCGGTTTTGGGTTAACTGCGCCACCGTGCCCGCCCACTGCCCATTCAACCAACAGCTAAAAAGGTTTATTTTAGAAGCTTTACATGGGGGAAAGAAGCACTGTTATATATACGCAGTGTTCTTCCCGGCACAAACGCTGCCGACCGTTAAACATCGGTACAACCTGTCCTACTAAAGCGCGTAGGAGGGGATTAAATAATGGAGAGACTCCCAGGAAGTCTCATGGTTGACCTAGACTCTGGTTCTTCAGGCCCCCGGCCCCCCGGGGTCGGGGCTCTGGCGCTTAATCCCAGCAGGGCCTAAACCCAGCCGCCACTCCCAAAACTGTGGGCCCGGGTATATACCGCTACCACTGGTGGGCAGAGAGAAGGTGTTTTAAAGATGGAGTGCCATGATTTTTTTCTACCCTAAAACATAATCATCAGGTATTAATATTATATGAAAAGTAAGATTTTTTCCCCAAAAAGTGTACAGTGTTTGTTAAACTGTCATTTTTATGATTCCACCCTACCAGTTCATTAAGTATGCCTGGTTTGCCTGGTGGGTGGTGATGGGTGGAGATCCATCTGAACTGAAGCCACGCCCACAGCTTTAGTTGCATGATAAAGGGGGAGGAGTTAGGGGAGGGGCTGAACACATGATGTCACTATTTTGAAGTTTTTTTCATTGGCATGTTTGACTGGAAAGGTTCAACCCCCAGGAAGAAACCCTAAATACAACGGGAAGACATCATTGCACATAAAAAACATGCCAAGGGGTCTATTTACATACTGTCACCTCTTAAACATGTACAAAATTGGAAAAAATACAAAAATCACGGCACCCCCTCTTTAATGGAACTTGCACTTAGAAACAGCTCCATCTGATTTGGTCCTCATCGTAATGTCATCAATGCACCCTACGATGGATATTAATTTCTCCTCTTCTTCAGTGTTAAGGTACAAAATGGGATTTAATGCTGGGAGCCCGAGGGTACAGTGCACTTAATTTGCCGCCTGGGAAATGGCTCCGGGACCCGTCGTTCCGGAGTTTTTTTTTTCTGCTCCCATAATGACGTCAGCCCGCTGATCAATGTCTTTTTCTCTCTCTGCCCGACACAATATTCTACATAGATCAGCCCAACAGAATATCCTACTGTACATACTGTAGATCGGCCCAACACAATATCCTACATAGATGGGCCCAACACAATATCCTAGCTACTATTGAACTTTTTTAGATCTTTTTGTTCTGCATCATAGATACCCTCTCCAAAGAGCACCTGCAGTTTTTTACCACTCATACAAGGGACCCACGAAGCGCTTCTTTTTCCTCTTTTTTTTTCTCTGACAATATCCTACATAGGTCGGCCCAACACAATATCCTACATAGATGGGCCCAACACAATATCCTACATATATCGGCCCAACACAATATCCTACCTAGATCGGCCCCAACACAATATCCTACCTAGATCGGCCCAACACAATAACCTACATAGATCGGCCCAACACAATATCCTATATCAGCCCAACACAATATCCTACATAGATCGGCCCAACACAATATCCTACATAGATCGGCCCCAACACAATATCCTACATAGATCGGCCCAACACAATATCCTATATCAGCCCAACACAATATCCTACATAGATCGGCCCAACACAATATCCTACCTAGATCGGCCCAACACAATAACCTACATAGATCGGCCCAACACAATATCCTACATAGATCGGCCCCAACACAATATCCTACATAGATCGGCCCAACACAATATCCTATATCAGCCCAACACAATATCCTACATAGATCGGCCCAACACAATATCCTACCGGTAAGATGAAGTGCTCTCTCTCTCTACGTCACCTAACCTAACCTTGATAAAATATAATCAGTATTGTTTTGCATGCTTGCCTATTTTCATGCCCAATCAGACTTTTCATAAAGTAGGCTAACTAAGCGAGATCACCTTCGCAAGCGTAGAAGTGCGCGCGCACGCACACGCACGCGCACGCACACGCACACGCACGCGCACGCACACACACACACACACACACACACACACACACACACACACACACACACACACACACACACACACACACACACACACACACACACACACACACACACACACACACACACACACAGCTCCATGACAGGGCAGACAGCCAAAAATATGAATGCAATTATATTCACACCCTGTAAAGTGTGAAAACATTAATATTTGACAACATCCACCATTGTTGATTTTCCAAACTGGCATTGGATTGGAAACAACAAGACTGGCTTTATCTCAGTATTATGATGACTCAAATATAAAATAACATGCATATCAGTGCCTCCACTCCACTCCACTTCAGGACATTGTGTCACTGCAGCTAAAACTGCTCTCAAAGTCCAGAAGGAAATCCCAAGGACTGGTTATATCGGAGTGGTGAGTGAGGCTCAAACCATTAGATATAACTTTAAGGGACATATACCATATGATATTACATATTAAAAAACTTTTAATTGGCATCAAAATATTGGACAAAGGAAAAAACTAAAACTACTGTAAATACTGTATGTAGCCTATTGAATTCTCCATGGAGTGATAAATGGAGTGATCAATAGAAAAACGGTGATTTTGGGGGTGAATGCCTTTAACGAGAAAATGGGTTTATTATTCCACATTCCGACACATACATTATGCACATGTGCATGCACGCGCAGTCCCTCTCTCTCTCACTCTCTCACACACACACACACACACACACACACACACACACACACACACACACACACACACACACACACACACACACACACACACACACACACACACACACACACACACAAAACATGACATACTGTATATGATGCAGTAATGGGCTGATATATCACAGAATCCATTGACACTAGGCTGGGCACATGCAGCACTGCAACTCACAGTAACCACCGAGCACAACTATGACCTCTGCCGTTGTCACGTTTCAATTCATTTTTGAGTGTGTGCGTGCATGTGAACATACGTGTGCATGTGCGTGTGTGTGTGCGTGTGCGTGTCAGCATTTGACTGTGAGCTCTGCATTTGTAGCAGATCTACAAGTGCTGTGTGAGCTTGTAAGACCTACATTACTGTCACATGTTTTCTTTGTCTTTTCTTTACACAAAATAATCTTCTCCTGGGGGTCCCTGGCTGGCACCACAACATATTTTGAGGTGGGGATTTGCAGCCAAGTAGCTACATATCAATTTGGGAGTCCTTGCTTGCCAACTTGCCAAGGACTCCTTTTTTTGGCATGAAAATGTTTGAGAACCACTGGGTTCTATAAGGGGGAGAAGAGCATGGGATGATTTGGATGGGGGTTGGAGGGGGTCTTCTCTGGCACAACAACAAGCAGCCCCGGCCCCGGTCGGGCCGGTAGGTAGGCCATATAGGAACCAAACAGCCATCTATCATTATGAATCGAAACCGCAGCCTTTTAAATCAATAGCTAGCCCTCCGGGAGCGATGAAACCAGAGCGTCAAACGGCCACAGTAGGCTGCTGCTGCGGTCGCTGGGCTCGCTATCAACAAGTCCACGTGCACGCGCCGCACACACACACCCACCTTACATTTCTCAAGAGTTATAAACGAATATAACTGAGGTCTGAGGATTTGTTTGACTGGAGCCACACTCAAGGCTTATCCCCTCTAGACTGATTAAACACCAGACATTCTCCTGTAGATACTGCATCGGCTATATTTTAATGAGTGAACTATGTGAGATCCAATTAAGATTTCAGATAGTGTTGCATACAGTATAAAATAGTATTGAATAGATCAACACCATGAGGTAAACAACAAAATCAGCTATAGGTAACTAAGTCTATATACAAATCCATCTACCGTGGCTCTGTATACGCTGTACCTATTGAGTGTATGGCATAATGTAATCATGTAATCATAAGACATCTGAAGACTGCAATCCTACAGCGCTATCCACAGACATGCAGTCCACACTCCACGCTTGTTAAAGCTCCCAGTCGCTCCCATTACTGAACATCTGTAGAACAATCTCTCTCTCTGCACGCAAGGCAATGACCTGCGATGGAAGCGAGATGAACTTGCACGGAAGCCAGGATACATGCGTTATACGAGCAGACAGGGGCATCTGTGCTGCGATAGTGAGGGGAGAGAGGGAGAGAGACAGAAACGGAGAGGGGGACAGAGAGAGGGAGAAAAAGAGATGGAGAGATAGATATATAGAGAGAGGGTGGGGGACATAGAGAGAAGGAGCAATGGGAGAGAGGGGGGGCATGAAGAGAGGGGCGGCAGCAGCAGAAAAAACAAAACTGTCGAGATGGGCTGCACACAGAACAATGTGCAAAGAGTGAAAGAGGGAGAGACATGGACAGATTGGAGGAGAGAGGGAGAGGGCAGAGAGAGGAGGGAGAGAGAGAGCATGCTGCTCCACAAACAGCCGCAACCGCGCGGATGATGATGATGATGATGATGGGAATGATGAGGATGACATCTGTAATTGTCAAGAACACATCTGGAAGGAGAGAGACAGGACAAGCAACATCTGGACAGCGACACGCATGCCTTTTTTAACCACTTTAGTTGAACCCCGGGCATGCATGCATGCATGCATGCAGCTTGCAGCATCCCTATATATTCCGCATGCCTGGTGGTACTATAGTATGGGTGCTGCGGGACGCCCAGAAATAGCGGATAATTAACGCGACAGCGCAGTAGTTGCATGTGATGTGAGCTTGTAGATTGGCTATTTTTGGGGGGAGGGAGGAAGGCAATTTGGTGTCAGAGTGAACCAACCCACCAACCCAAGTATAGGCTATTAATAATGCCACGCTTGCAACTCCGTTTCCACTATAAAGAAGGGACAGATCATCAGTGCTTAAAAATAACAGTTATCGCTTTCTCTGTCTATATAGTTGTGTGTCCCCTTGCTTGACAGTGATGGCTGCTGTGCGTGCGTATTTGTGTGTGTGTGTGCGTGCGTGCGTCTGCGTGCGTGTGGGTCATTAGATATATATTATTAGTGCGTAGGTTATGGGGTGGACTTACCCTTAGCTGCCTTGCCTGCTGCCTGCCTGCCTGCCTGCGTGCCCGCCTGCCTGCCTGTGTGTCTCCAATCCGTGCTCCGGTCGCGTGTCCTAGCGTGTGATTTAATGGGAGGGAGAGAGACACTGACAGTGAGAAGGAGAGAGAGTGAGCGAGAGGGCGAGCCGTGCATGTAGCAGCATCCACATTCACATCCACACACACGCAGGCAGCCCCGTGAAAACCAGCCCAGTCCAGCACGCTGCGGTCGCAGGAGGCTGGCAGCAGGAGGCACGCCGCCGCTCTCGCGATACTCCATAGTACACAGTATACACACAGTATAGCGACTACCAGAGTTGCGACGTTGAGGGGTCAGAAAGTCCAATTATGCATTTCCAACTCCCAAGTTTGTCCCCTTTCGGGGAGCATTCACAGCGCTCGAGCGCTCTGCATGCTACCTCACTGAAAACTTGGGAGTTGGAAATACATTTTAGGCATGCCAACTGTTTTATAGCGCGAGTGAATTGGGGGGGAAAAGGGTTTCCCACAACTTTAGACCACAAACATGCTCAGCCTCATTCTATGGCCATATACCCAACAGTGCATGCCAAAATGCAAAGTTTTTCAGTCAGTTTTCGTGTATTTTGTGTATTTATTTATTGCATTTTTATTTTTAAATGCAAACAATCTATTTTAATTACTTTCTGAAATGACGCATCGAGGCCCACATCAATAAGTCAATAGAAATGAAGCTGACCTGTTGGTTTTTATCCCATTTCTGAATAGTCCTCCACAAACAACACAGGTGCGTTGATTACAGTCAGAAATAATCCTGGCGTCCAGACAGGGTCGTTACTCGGTTTAAACTCAATCATCACGTTATATCCGAACGCATATTAAATAAACCACATATCAGTGAAGTGGCAGAGTCCATGCGCCGTGTACAGGTAAATAGCTGTTGCCTCATTGAGTCCAACGCATTTCTTCCTCCTCCCGGTCAAGGACTTGTCCCTTTTTGGTTATCTGATGATTGTCTCCAGTTTATGTAGAAGAGCCGCCATTGGTCTGGTCCCATGAAGTGAACGGAGTTTGCGTATCTCTGGCTATACTCTATGAGCTATGAGCACTGACAGAACAGCGTAGCGCAGGGCCATTTTCGTGTGCGCTTATGCGTGTGCGCCCTCCCGTGCATGCGTGCGTGCGTGTGTGTGTCTGTGAGAGAGAGAGAGCCGAGGCGAGAGAGAATGGGTGTGTGTGACGTAGTGTTTTATTATGGAGAAATGTTCATCAGCCCAATGGTGCCCCCTCCTGGGCATGAAGCTAAATTAGGAGAGGGGCTGGATGGTGAGAGTAATGATGTCATTCAGTACACACACTTTATGAGGCTCCAACCAAGGGTATAGCCCCCCACCACCACCCCTCTTCCTTTTCTCCCTCTCTGACTGTGCCTGCCTGCATGTGCACTTGTGTGTAGTGTACTAGTGTAGACTATGGCATCAAGTGTGTGTGTGTGTGTGTGTGCGTGTGTGTGCATGTGCGTGTGTGCGTGTGTGTGTGTGTGTGTGTGTGTGTGTCGTAGGTAGGTAGGTAAGTACCAGTAAGTAGGTATTATAACGCCTTTCCGTCTGTCTGTCTCCAGCATAACTCGGAGTCTCGGAACCCCTCCATGCGCTGATGACAAAGCGTATGCACACCTTCTTGTAGATCTCAGTTTTGCATTTAATACCATATAACCTGCTTGCAGAGCAGAGCAAGTGCAAGTTAAGTGATCGGATCGCAGCCGTCGACCATCGGAAGTCGGTCATCCTTCGAAGTACTCCTATTGGCCAGTTTAGGTGATGGCGTAATGGTGAGGTAATTAAGAGATCATTATAAGTATGTTTTAAAAGATCTCTGTAAGTATCTCTGGCCACTCGCCATCTCTGGTCGTGGTCTGCTCGCGCACAACTAGGCCATGGTCTACTTGTGCTCAAAGCACAAGCTGACGCTCTACTGAGTGCAGAACTAGTTATTAGGCGGTAGTCTTCAGTTCTGACTGAACATACACAAAGGGTCAGCGTGAATGGCACCAGTCAGAGTGCAGAACCCTGAGTATAAGAGCACCTCAGTAAGTGAGCTTTGCTTATCCTTTTTATTTTGCACACACTTGAGTACAGAAGTGGCAACCTAATCATTAAATTCTCAGGTGACACTGCCTTCATAGCCATGCTGTATAAGCATAGGGATTTAGCTGACTGCTTCTTGGAAGTACAGAACTTTGTAAAGTGGTGTGAGGACAACCACCTTGTCCTTAATGTCAGACACAGGAGATGGTATTTGACCCCAAGAGTATTAATGACCTCAGACCTGTGGTTATTCATGACTCAACCATCTCAAAGGTCTCCTCAGAAGTACTTGGGCATCTGGATTGACAATTCACTAACTTGGAACACACACATGTAGACAGTCTCTGTAGTAGATTACAGCAAAGATTGCACTTAGTCCGACGTCATGGTGTTGACCAAAAATGCATGTGCTGATACAGCAGTCTTGGAAAGCCTGGTCAGATTTGGTATCACAGTTTGGTCTGGTAAACTCTCAGTGCAACTGAAGTCTAAACTCTTCAGATTGGTGCAAACAGCAAGAGAGATCATAGGGGAAAGACAACTCCCCCTCTCTGCAGTCTATTTATGAGCAGGGCACCATAAAACAGGTTCAAAAATTGCTACCCATTTTTTTAGGTAATTCTGACCTCTGGGTGAAGGTTCAAAGAACCAAAGTGGAAATAGATTAGGTTTAAAACAGCATTTGTAACAGCGCCAACCAAAATGTTGAATGAGCCTCTGAAACACCAGTGAATG
>CM076981.1:23834361-23974361 GCA_039105355.1 Benthosema pterotum | reverse complement strand
TCGGTTCCTGCTGCTAGTGTATTCCTGGATCCTAGCATTTGAAACTTTTACTATTTTGGCGCCATGTCATTGTTCAGGCGACTCATTATTACAATGTTTTGTTGGTCCGACTGGCCACCTATCCCTAATCCTAACCGCATGCCCAACAACGCAATGGTATGTTTTGTTTATTTTTTTGTATCAACACGACACCCTTTGCATTTGAGCTCTTATACAGGCAGGTCTGGGTGACAGTGAATGGGACTGTATAGCTGTTGAAGCTTTTGTATAGAGGCAGGTCTTTGTGACAGTGAATGGGACAGTATACCTGTTAAAGCCCTTGTAGTGGGTCTGGGTGACATACAGTATATGTGACCATATACCTGTTGAAGCTTTTGTACAAACTAAGGCAGGTCAGGGTGTCGGGTGACAGTGAATAGGACATACTGTATATACCTGTTGAAGCTCTTGTACAGAGGCAGGTCAGGGTGACAGTGGATGGGACCATACTGTATATAAATACCTGTTGAAGCTCTTGTACAGAGGCAGGTCAGGGTGACAGTGGATGGGACCATACTGTATATACATACCTGTTGAAGCTCTTGTACAGAGGCAGGTCAGGGTGACAGTGGATGGGACCATACTGTATATAAATACCTGTTGAAGCTCTTGTACAGAGGCAGGTCAGGGTGACAGTGGATGGGACCCGGCATGTTTGGCCTCATGGTGGCTGTCAGCTCCTCGTTCCCCTTCATGGCCCGTTCCCATGGTGATACGTAGGTGCGCACGTACTTCTTCCTCCTCTCCAGCTTAACCGCCTCCAGGTCGACCTTTTCCTCCACTACTGTGGGTGGATGAGGAGGAGATAATGTGAAGAAGTGAAGAAGACCAAAAGAACAAAGAGTTTCTGAACATTAGTTCATTGCATTTGAGTGTGTGGGAATAGGTAAATAGATAGATACCCTCTGGTGGTTTGGACATTTCAGGTTTCGGGGGTGGGGTCGGTGGACACATGAGCAAATTCTGAAGGTTCTGCTGGAGGAGATAAGAGAAGATGTGATCAGCACACACACAAAACCAATGATATATTCAATAGCTCAATATTAGAATATTGTAGATCTCTCTCTCTCTCTCTCTCTCTCTCTCTCTCTCTCTGTCGCTCTCTCGCGACAGAAAGAGAGAGCGATGAATCATAGTTTCAGTTAGTTATATACAGTGTTGGGAGTTGGGACATGTACACTACGTAACTTAATATATTACATAATATATTACCAAAATGCAGTAACTTGTAATATGAATATATTAAATGAATATATTAAAACAATCTAATATATATTATACTTTCAATATTACTTTCTGTCAATTTGTCTCGTTGTAAGTGTTCTTGTGAAATTATCTGCAGAAGTTAAATAATTACTTATTTTCTATAATTTGTCATCAAATATTTACTGGCTTCCATGAATTCAAGGAATACATTTAACTCCTGGGTTAACTTCCATAGCTGAGTAGGATGAGTTAGGTCTAGGCCAAGACTGTTTTCAGGAGTGACGTTTTTTCAAGTTGATTTCATATGGATTTAGTCAGATAGCCAAGTGCGCTTTCTTTATTGTAGGTATGCCACTGGCCTACGGAATATTTGATTAATAGTGATACTAAATATTTAATAATATATTTTGTAAAAAGTTTGTTTAAGTAATATGTAATTGTAATATTAATATATCACACTTGCTCAGACAGTAATATTGTAATATAATATATTGCTTTAAAATTAAGGTAATAATTAATTAAGTAATATATTAACAATACTAATAATATTGTAAATTGGAATAATAATTATATATAATATTCTACTTCACATTTATTTGAAAACTTGAGTTACAAATCTGTCTGTCTATCTATCTATCTTCTCACCATGTTCTGGTCGGTGATGATGAACCTCTCCACCCTCTGCTGTCTCATCCTGAACATCTTGGAGCCTCGGTTGTTGAGCAGAGACAGCTCCTCCAGCATCACATCCTTGGGGGTCTTGATCTTGGTGCCGAGGTCAAACTCGGAGGCCTCGGGGTCAGACTCATCGTCTGGGGGAGGGAAAGGTGAGGGAGATCAGTGTTATTATAGTTATTATAGTTTCTCAAACTTGGCTTGATTTGATTGAATATTTTATTGGACAATGTGAAACAACACTAGGTATGGTATAGCCACGCATCTGGTCCAAAAAGGATTACACCAAAGAAACAACTTTTGAGGTCTTGTTTCCATTTGGGTTCTATATGCACTCACACACAATCAGGCTAGGTTTTATTTGTCTAGTTTTTAAAATAACAGTGTTGAATGTGTTGTGTTGTCTATGTTATGTGATCAGGGTGTTTGTAAAAAAGACAGCAGACGTAACTGAATGATTCGAAAGAAAGAAAGAAAGAAAGAAAGAAAGAAAGAAAGAAAGAAAGAAAGAAAGAAAGAAAGAAAGAAAGAAAGAAAGAAAGAAAGAAAGAAAGAAAGAATAGAATTACGTGAGCTGCAAGTGTATCGCAACTATAAGCGGGCCCCCAACTTTGGCAAAAGAAATATATATTTTATTGATTCTTGTTGGATGTTTAGCTCAATATAACAAGTAATAACGTAATAGTATTGGACAAATAACTATAGTCCGAAACAAAAGGCAGCCTAGAAGTGTGCACAGTTGAGCAGCCATGTTGTTGTTTTTGGTGTTTCCTGCACCCTCTGGAGGGCAGGTAGGGAGGCTGCAGGCCTCTGGCTGGGCCAGAAAACGTAAAGGCAGGGAGGGAAGCCATTTGGGATGGCTGAGGAGTGTGGGCTGCCATTTACAGAGAGGGAAATCCTTGGCATTGTGCAGACCCCGCCCAGGCCCTATATTCCTGCTTCCCTCCCCTCCATCTTCCTCTCTCTCTGTGTCTCTCTCTCTGTCTCTCTCTCTCTCTCTCTCTCTCTCTCTGTCTTTCTCTCTCTCTCTTTCCCGGGGTGATGGAGAGATCTGCCAGGTTTTATGGCTCCAGAGCTGCCCATAAAACACTCCTCTCATCTCCCACGCGCACTCTGATATCACTCATAACACCTGGAGCGCAGCCATAAACTCTCTCCTCCTCTCTCGGTCTCTTTCTCTCTTGCTCACACACACATGCCCGCATGCATACGTGCATTACTTTACTGTACTTGTGAGGACATCAACGTTTTGGGCTGACGACGATCTCATAGCCACTAAAACTAACCTCTATATGTGTAATTTAAGACCTACCGGAACCTAAACCTACCCGTCCTCAACCTGCATATTTATCATAATGCAAACATAAAACAACCATTTGTCTTGTGAGGGCCAAGGACAAAATGGTGCTCAAAGGTACATTTGTTAAATACGACCACACTTCCCGACATTTGGTCGACACACGCATGCACAAGACGCGTGCACGCTTGCACATGCTAACATGTGCACCTTTGCCTGTGTGCAGTACATGCGCACACGCCAAAGCGTGCCCGCGGCACGTGGGGGCCAGGCGTGCACATTATGGAGCGTGCAGGGAGCTGGCATGGTGATGCTGGGGTGAGAGCTGTTAGCAACCGCTCATATATCACTACCCTGCTAAAGAGGAAGGGGGAGAGAGGTGTGTGTGTGTGTGTGTGTGTGTGTGTGTGTGTGTGTGTGTGTGTGTGTGTGTGTGTGTGTGTGTGTGTGTGTGTGTGTGTGTGTGTGTGTGCGCGCGCGCGCGTGTGTGTGCGCATGCATGTGTGCGTGAAATAATCATGGTGGTGGTGGTAAGTGAAGTGTCCCGTGGGGATATTGATTAGAGTATTAAGTCAGAGAGGAATGTGGAAGCAGAGCCATCCTGCTGACTGGGACTAACCTGTCTCACCCACACTGACATGACTGACTGACTGACTGACTGACTGACTGGCTGGCTGGCTGGCTGGCTGGCTGGCTGGCTGGCTGGCTGGCTGGCTGGCTGGCTGGCTGGCTGGCTGGCTGACTAACCCGCCACAGCCACACACACTGCCATAAGCAGACAGACTGACTGCAAGTCTTTTAGGCAGCAGACAAAAGCTTTGCTATATTAGAAACGGTTCATTGTCTAGGTGCTGCTTAGTGCTTACGGTAAATTGCTCCGAATTATAAGGGCGTCAGCTAAATGCCATGCATTGTGGAATAGATCGTTACTGTAATTTATTTCGTATTGTAGAGTGTTTTCAACATATCCTTTGTTGCTTGTGTAAGAGGTCCGCAACTGAAATAAGACTTTGTTTTGATTATCCTCAACCTGCTGTATCGTTGCTGTTTTTAAACACCAATGGAATAGGATCAGGACGTACTTCTTTAGAAGAATGGGAGGCCCTGCAGCCATAAAGTACGATATGCCAGTGAAACAAACAAAAAAATGAAATGAGAACTCAGGAGAGTGCAGAAAAAACAATGATGAAGGATAGTCTTATAAGCTTATAGCCCAAGAGAACACGTCAGTAGAAACCATTTGTTCAATGTTTAGGACTCTAGTTAAAAACGTATCATTATTTATTCTGGCCGAATGTTGCAGGTAATGAACGCCTGGCCAATTCCTGTGCCCTCATCAAACCCAGTACACTCATGAGAATGTCTCCACTTAGATCTGTCTCCACTTAGATCTCCCTTAGATCTGTCTCTACTTAGATCTCCCTTAGATCTCCAAATACTATATATGTTCTGTACACTCAAGACATGATCCATCCTTATATGACCAGTACAGAATTCATTCCATAATGATCCACTCCCCCATGCCCCCAAGCCACAGTGCTCGCCTTGCATCTTAATACATTTCAAACAGAAACACAGCATGGCTGACAGACAGACAGAAATGGCCTTTTTAGGACCATGGACAGCGACACAGCAGGCTGGCCTATACTGCTCACTCTTTTAGGTTATACCATAATAAATACGGTATTCCTGAGCTTGTACATCTGCTAATTTCACTCAATTTGAGTTCAGGAAAATCATTTATGAACACGCATTGATCTGTCACTCACTCTTTAATAAACATAAACATACATCCAGCGAAGCGATAGGTCATTGAGGCGCAGAGGGCAGAAGATGTATTATTATTCCCCTTATTCTCGTATTCTAGTAATTCATTCTGTTCCGGCCTGACCTAAGGTTTCTGAAAAACTTGAAATATTTTATATATCAGCATAAAAAAAGTTAATTGTGGAATACTGTACATACTGTACAGAATCCAAATATGGATTCCCGGCCTGAAAGGGTTAAATCAGCAGTCTCTCTATGTCACCTCCCCTCACTCTCATTGGCTGTCAGCTAAGTCAGTCACACCCACATTCAATCAGGTGTTCTTTATAAGCAGTCACTGCTCTGTCCTCAGTCTTCTGCCTGCTAGCCTGCTAGCCTGCTAGCTGACTCTGTGAGTCTGTGTCCTGTTCAGATGTCAGTGTTTCCTCCACCTCCCCGGCCTCCTCCCTGTGGCACTAGTTCCAAGTACATGAGTCTGTGATTTAAGGGTTGTAACATATTGTGGCATCTAGTTCTGTTATGGTATGGTGGTGTTCTGTGGACTATGATATGTTCAGTATCCATGTGGTTCATGTACTTTGGATAAATGTTATGTCTCCTGTCAGTCTGCTCTGGATATGATGCTCATGTGTTATTGTCTTGTATTGTTTTCAGTTACTGTACTTTGGCTCTGCTCAGAGGGGTTGTTGATATCAGAGCTGTGTCTTGGTGCACAGATAATCGGAGATATCAAATGTGATATCAGACCTATGACTCAGTTCATAGATCATCTGATATCACACATACAAACATGCAAAAGCTTTGCAATAAATGGTCTATGATCAATCTGATTCTGAGCTGAAGTGTGTCAATGAAATTGTGGCATCACTTCCAGTTTAAATTGTTTTAACTGTAACTATGTATTCTGCAGTACTCTGATTGGAGACCTGCAATTGCATTCCATTTCTTACTGAGGCACATGGATAGACTCTGTTACTGAACAAACAACCTACAATCATATATTATGATTGCATTGCCTGCAATCATAATATAGATACATTTATATTTAACTTTTTTCACCCAATTTCTCTTGTGTTTTTGGCCCTCCCTCCGATGTGTGTTTTCTATTCTCACAAATAACCATTTTTGGCTTCAGGCTTTCATATCCTACAGGAGCTTTAATGGAAATTGCTCTCAGGAACAGCTCAACTGAGTTTGACCTCGTCGTGATGTCATCAATGCACCCTACTTTGTATAATAAGTCCTCTTCATTGTTGATTTTCCAAGCTGGTAAACAGGCCAGGTTTTATCTAGCATATAATGACTCAAATAAATAAGATAATCTGCATATCAAGGATTGGTAATATCAGATTGGTGATTGAGGCTGAAACCATTATAAATAACTTTGTGGGACATAAGTAATATGATGTTAAATATTATAGTTTTAAAATGCATGCTACTCCTGCTTTAACACTTGTTTTAGTTTACCTAAAACACACTTATCTTACCTCTAAGTACATAAAAAAGCCTGCATTTTTTAATAGTATTAAAAAAATAGTATTTAATAGCATATTTTTTAATTGGTGTTTTATTTCATTTTTAAAGAAACACTGAGAAATATTTGACCCTGGTAATCCGACTATCTGTGCTTAGTACTGGAGCTGAGTTGCAAACTAATACAGTGTGAACAGATTGGACCCCAGCCCAAGCGGCTGTTATTTGTTGCCATGTTCCGGTGACAGATTTGTGGCTAAAGAGCCTCGTGATTATGAGTCCAGAGAAGATGCCACATGGGCAACGTTAAATATTTGGTTACTGCTTGAGGAAGGAGTCAGCATGCGAGTCATGGGTTCACGAGAACGTGCTTGTAATGAGAGCATGCATGTGTGCCTTTGTGTGTGTGTGTGTGTGTGTGTGTGTGTGTGTGTGTGTGTGTGTGTGTGTGTGTGTGTGTGTCACACACACACACACACACACACACACACACACACACACACACGCACACGCGCGCACACGCGTTGTAAAATGGCAGACATACACCAAACACTGTAATGTTTCGGGCTGTAAAGTCACACTGTGGAGAGAGAGGATGTGCAATTCTTTTTTATGTGGAATCTATTATATCATCACTGTCTGGTAGAAACCTTGTATGTCCAAAACTGTTAATATTAATAAAATAGATCTAGAAAACAGAAATGGAAAAGAACCTGTGTTCCAATGGATTCAAATGAATGGGTTTGCTCACAAGCTCTTTATTTTTATAGTCAACCCGCACACAGACACACGCACCCTTGCAAGCTTGCGGATCAGCTGTTTTGGCTACTTTTGTGTGATACTGTAGCATGTAAAAGTATAGGGCATTATTTACAAAATATATATGTAGATGTTTTAACCCAACACTGCTGAGTACAGTGCATGCATGTGGACAAGAGTCCTACCATCTTGGGTGACCTTGGAGAGGTCAGTGATGATCTTGTTGGCCTTCTTCCTCTTGCTTGGTGCGACAGTGTTGTTCTGAGGCATGGCTACGACCTGGGAGACACACACACACACACACACACACACACACACACACACACACACACACACACACACACACACACACACACACACACATATATAGTTAAATTAGTTAGAGGCTCCACTCATATTCTTTGAATTTTGTCGAAGCATTGCACACACACATCACGTTGACTACCTACAGGGGAGGATTATCCACAAGCACGTTGGGCCCAGGCCCAGGGGCCCATGTCATAATTCAGTGGTTCTCAAGCTTTTTGACTCCAGGGACCACCGTTTATTCAGCATTTGAGCCACGGACCACCATTTGATTACATTTTCACCGCAAGAGTGAAAGAGTGAGAGTGTAAAAATGAAACCAAATGGACCCGCAAGGGTCCATTTGGTTTCATTTTTACATTCTCAAGAGTTACACCTGGTTAAACAACTTTCCATCATTTAGCCTGGGGACCACCTGGAACTCTCTCAAGGACCACTGGTGGTCCCCGGACCACCTGTTGAAAACCCCTGTCATAATTGATATGCGTGTGTGCAGACACTATGCACTGTGTTGGTTAGAAAAATCCTCCAGTGTAGATGGGGCCTTTTGGCTGGTGGCGGCCCAGGGGCCCATCATTTCTTGATCCGTCTATGGCTACCCATTGACTTGACTATTGACACAATGAATAGGGCATTAACCATTAAAACAAAAATTCAAACCTGTCCAATTACAAAATTACAATAAGATAAGCTATTTGCTACCAAAAAAGCTATTTAAACGAACGGCTATAAGAATTTCCCATACAGTTTTGGCCTTAGCTGTCACACACAGAACACACACAGTCCAACAACTGGCGGTTCATGCGGTTCCATGGTGCCGTAATAAGAACTGTGGAGAAGAAACACGACACAACAGTCAGCAACACAACAACTAAAGGGTGTATTTCGGGACGACAGCAAAAAGTCACCCCTAAGATGATATGTTTGTTTATATTGAAGTTTTTTAAATGAGTTTTCACACTCCAAACAAGTTCAATTACGACCTCTCGGGAACAGCTAATGCAGTTAAAGCACTGTTTGCTGAGCCAGCTCCAGCTTGTGCAGGCGCCCCCCCGCTGTGACCAGTTTGACCCCCACCGACAGCTCTTGTCTTGTCGTGACTACATGCAGAGATGGAAGAAGTACTCGCTTTTCTTTAATAGCTAGAAATACTAGCTATAATCACTCAAGCAAGTTACAAGCAAAAGTAACAGAGTTAATTAGGTTACTTGTTAAAGTACAAAAGTACCAAACGTACCAGAAGTAAAATCGAGTGTAAATAGAAGGTATGAAAGAACTCATTTAAGTATAACATTGGCAAAGTAACTAACACATAACATTTTCAAACAATTGTAATTGAGTAAATGGATAACATTTGCCTATCAGATGCAGCAGTGGAGTAGAAGTAATTGTTCAACCAGCTACATGCTCGAGCAGTGCGGCAGCATTGCCATGTCTGCTTACTATGAACAACTTTGGGCTTGTTTTTCTATAGTCAGTTGTAAGCATTGGTAGTTTTGTTTTACTTGTAGTTACTTATTTGGCGTTTAATTCCACCCTAATGTTGTTTAAAGCAGTGGTTCTCAAACTACTTTGTGTCACGGACCCTCACATCAATATGTATTAAATACATATTGATGTGGGGGTCGGCGACACAAAGAAGTTTGAGAACCACTGCTTTAAACAACATTAGGGGAAGAGGTTGGTGGATTAGTTTGTCCACTAACCTCCTCCCCATCTAAAAAAAGCAAACAGACACACTCGTACCAAATGTGTGCTGTTTCCTGAGATGGGAGCTTGTAGATCAGTGTTTTTCAAATAGCCAATACATATTTGGTTTAGTGTAGTTATGGTTAGGTTAAGGTTTGATGTAGGTTGCTGTTCTAACAACTGTTCGACCAGTAATAGTGTCGGAACAACATACTGTACCGATACTCCATTTTTTGTGGAAAACACTGGCACAGTGGCTGGCTGTCTGGTGGTGTTTTGCTTCCTACCTACGTACACGCCGGTCGAAAGCCATTAAGTAAGGCTGTAGGTGAGTGCAAATACAAAAGAAAGAGCCCGGGGGCCTCCATCCGTAGGGAGACAGTTAATGTAATTGCTTTTCATCCGCTGTAATTGAAGCTCATTCCGCCTAGGCCTGGGAATCCATCCTGTGAGTGGGCTATTTTTATGTGTGCCATGTTCTATATGGTGCAGACTGTGGCAGCACAAGGCACGCACACACATGCACACGCACACACACACACACACATCTACGACAGAACACATGTTGTACCCTTAAATCACTGACAAGCTCACATTCGCATAACATGCACAAACATACTGGCAGATATACATTCATGTGGACACACACACACACACACACACACACACACACACACACACACACACACACGCACACACACACACACACACACACACACACACACACACACACACACACACACACACACACACACACACACACACACACACACACACACACTCACATTCCATTATACAGACACAAACGTGCACAGGACGTAGATAGGATGGGACATCGCCGGTGGCTGTGGATTAAGCAGGGAGATTACAGGCTTTTGGGGAGATTTGGGGAAATTAGTTCCGGGAATTTCCTGTGGCGTATATAGGGGTGGGCGGTGGGTTCTCTCCCACTCTCCCAGACCCCGAGGGGGGACGGGGTGGTGGGGGGATGCAACATGGGGACGGGGTGGTGGGGGGCACAGGGAGACGACAAGGGCCCTGGTGGTGCTGCTGCTGCTGGTGAGGCTCTGGTTACGTCCTCCACGGGGCAGAGAGGCGCTACTGTCCCCCCGCCCCCAGGTTCTGCCTGTTTTAGCACCAGATAAATCTCCCCGGGGACAGCTGAGAAGGAAGACCCCTTAGTCGGCACATTCCAAAGAGCACACACTGACCCATCCGGGGCATTCTGGCATGCACCCATCCATCCATCCATCCATCCATCCATTGACCGTGAAGTAAAGGCCTATTCCTACCATTAAAAAAGGCCTCTGTTCGCCCCACTCAAATTCCCAAACATATTGCTACATTATGAAGACGCAGACGGGATAAGGAGCAACAGCCGGGTAAAAAAAAAGAAAGCACAACACTGCTTTGTGCTCGATTGCTGTTTAAGCACTTGAACTCCAAGTATCCATAGCCTGGAGGGCGGGGTACATTCACCCCGCATTGTGAGATTAATGTCAGCTATTTGTGGCGTAGTTAAGAGTTTTGGTGTAGATGGAAAACACTTGGCCAACAAGCGGTCAAAGAAGTGCAGTTGTTGTAACTCAAGGTCTGTTCTCTAAGCCTCTATGGTGGTGGTTATGATCTGCTCCTTCTCTGGTTTAGTGTTGAAGGTGCAAATGCAGCAGATACCAAACCGTGGTAATAGTGTCTGCAGTGGGAGATGGAGTTTCAGCTAAGATCACTAATCTTCATAACATGCTGCAGTCCATGCATGAACATATGGAACAGAAGACAAGACACCCCTGAGGACTGTGAGTGATTCTGACAGCCATTAATTAGCACTTGAAGTCCATCATCCATATCTTGCGCTCGCCAAAAATAGCTGATCCGAGAAGCAAGATTGTTTTTTTTTTTTAGATTTGGTATAGACACTATACAGCAGACAAAAGTACAGCAGATCCAAATCAATTCCAGTTCACTAGAATTCCATTGAATGAATTGACAATGTGCAGAATGTGCAGAGTTCAAGGAAAGTGCAGTTCAATACAAAGTCTAGGACTTGTTTACATGGTCGTTTAACCAATGTGGCCCTCACCCCAATATTAGTCCGACACCTCTGGTTTAAGTGGTTACTTTATGCAGCATTGGCAATATAAAGGCTTCCATATGCGACCGAGAACTGGACTCACAACTTCTTCAATGGGTAAGATCTTACTGCATTGAACTGCATATATAAATACAAACCCCATCTGTCAAATAGCCATCCAGAAATGCAGTAGGTTGCTTGCCATGGGAGAGACAATGTCGCTTTTCAAAAGTCTAGTGTCATTATCATCATCACGCACATCTTTGCTCTTTCTTTCGGTTGTCTTACCTAAAATATCCGGTGGTTTTCCTTTTGGTGGTGAGGAGTAGGAAAGAAAATGTCTCAAGGTTCCCTGGAGACGAGGTCTTACGATGACAGCAAAGTTGTAAGATTCCCCCACCACAAAGTAGAAGCTGCAGGCTTTTCTACGGAAGGCTGGATGGATATGGAGTTTTTTTGGACGACTGCCCTCGCCTGCGTCCCAGAGAGAGTGAAACCCTATCAGCAGGGATCGCTGCAGTGTTATGGACCAGGCAGGCCCTGCCGAGAGTGGGGTGGGGGTGGTGATGGTGGGGAGGTAGGGGGGTAAGCCTGGAGCGAAAGGTGACAGGGGAAAGATAGGAGAGGAGAAGGTTTTGTGTGTGTGTGTGTGTGTGTGTGTGTGTGTGTGTGTGTGTGTGTGTGTGTGTGTGTGTGTGTGTGTGTGTGTGTGTGTGTGTGTGTGTGTGTGTGAGAGATTGTTGAGGGGAGGGGGGGTTGGTAGGGTTGAGAGTTCAGGGGTGCACACGACGGGTGATACCCACTTTGCAGATGGCTATGTATAGAACACGGCAGCCCCTTCCTCCGCAGGGTATACTCAATTAGAAAGCCTGACTCGCTGCTTAGCCGTATGAGCCCCCGGCCCTCATGACGAGGTGCGATAAGCTCAGGCACTTTAAAGAGTCAAATCCTCAGCATTCGTTTATCCAGTTAGTTGTAACTCCGGGAATGTACACTCCAAATGCCGCACGGGTCCATTCGGGTGGTGGGTTGGACTGACTCCCCTTAGTGCTTATACAGAGCAGGACCTTGGGGAAGTGAAATGGGGTCAGCCATCGTTGTGGAGAAACCTGTTCTCGGTCTTGGCCCCGATAGTGATAAGATGGCACCATTTCTGTCTACTTGCCAGTGTTGTAAACATTTACTTGAGTACCGCACTTAAGTACAATTTTGTGTGTGTTATTTGTACAATACTTTTTACTTATACAGTACATCTCAGAGTCAGAGACATACTGTACAGTAGTTACTAAGGGTGGCGCTGTCCCATTGGCTATGGCTGATAACATGTCACATGTGTCAACGCACTACAAATGCACTGTGTGGGTCTTATATAGTATTTGTCTTCAAATGAACAAATTTAAATTACAAATCTAATGTAACCTCTGCAATGGGTTCAATCACAACGGATGGTCCTCCTCCATTCTGAGGAAACAGCCTTTTATAAAGGACCAGAGACAGGAACTAGACTCCTTTGTTAAAAAGTATGTAGCATATACTGTATGTACAGTGTGTGTATGGCTCAACTTAGTGTTATGTTATGCGTAATTAGAAATTCCAGGTTTGCCATGTGCAACTAATTGATGCTCACTAATTTCTCTTTTTCCTCTAAAGCCAAGTAGCAAACATCCAGGCTGCTACTGACATTTATGTTTTGTTTTAGCTTGAAACCATGTCCTGTACGTTTGTGTATAATTCACTCAAGTCGTGTTTTGTAAACTTCATCTGAGAATTGTTTGTTTTATGATATTACATTTGCCACAGACCAACAACTATTAAAAGCGGCAGTTGTGCCATATAGTTAGTATATGTTATATCAAGGTGTATAGTGTAGTTGATGCTTGTCCCAAACTGTTACCTTTCAAATTTTTTTTTTAAAAAAAATAGCAAAAGTTTTAGCTAATTTTGTGACACTTACTGTAGCAAGAAGAAGTAGGGCATTAATTTGCATGGGAAAAGGTTAACATATGGAGATAAGCGTTTCTTGCCCGTCAGTGATACTATTAACTATAGCAGTATTATTGTAGCAGTGAATACTGTTTACAATATGTCTAGGCTAAAATAACCCTGAAATATTAAATAGAGTGGGCTACATGAGAATTAGAATGGCAACCTAGACTGACCTTCACCGCCTCACCTTTAACCCCCAAACGCTTTGATGTATTTATTCTCCCGGTGCACACACACACCACACCCACATAGTCAGCGACAATGAGAGACAACCAGCCAGACTGCATGTCACTAGTCTCCACTTTCAATCACAAAAAAAAGACATCGTCGTTGTATCACTGCATGGGCCAAATCACTGCGGATTAACGGCTTCCAAAAATAGGTGAAATGGGCCGCGTGTGCGTGCATGCGTACGTGTGTGCATATGAACGAGATAGAGACAGAATGGGGGAGAGAATGAGAGAAACAGAACCCTTTCAGTGAGATTACCTGCTGTGCCATCCCAGTTACTATAACAGCTGTGGCCTGTATATTAACGGCATACTACTCTGCGCTGCGCAGAAGACCATATACTCTGTACACAGACATCGTTTTTTTGTCGCACTGACAGCTGTGGGTTAATTTTGCTTTACTTACGTTCCTACTTAGGCCTACTTTTGAGACTTATAGTAAAACGTACCTCATAGAGGCATATATTGTACTTTTTACTATTTGAAAACTTTAGAGTTTAGTTGCAGAATTTCATTATTATTTCAAAAACCTTATAGCACCACTTAAAGGACCACTTTACCACTTTTCAACATGTGTTCACATAACAGGTCCTTACTAATGTACATGATAAAATACCACTATTTTTTTCTGCTTGGTCTGTGTCTCACAGGAAGGCTGTGGGCAGTTTGGTGACCCGTCTTCCATCCATATCATCGATGGGGAATCCAAGCTAATAGAAAGTGCAGGCTCTCTATTCCTGAATAGAAAATGGAAGCCAGCGTTCTCCCAATAATACAAAAAATGAATGTGATGTGATGTGCATGGCAGGCGGCTTTCTGAACTGCCCACAGCCCTCCTGTGAGACTCAGATTGAGTAAAAAAATGTGTTTTATCATAAACATTAGTGAGGAACTATTATATGAAGATATGTTGAAAAGCGGTGAAGTGAAATGAATGACTTGGGCTTTTTTGAATAGTTTCTGAGAGCATACAAATGCAACCAAATGAACCCTGACGGGTTCATTTGGTTCCATTACATTTCTAGGGAACACAGAATGGGGGAACTTTTTATCATGTTTACCCAACACCTCAAAGGTACATCGATGACATAGTAAAATGTTGAAAATGGGTGGAATTCCCCTTTAACTTGACCAACTAGCAGAGCAGTTCTTAGTCACACTAGCACTAACAAGGGCTAAAGTTAGCACTGTGTTTCACCTGATCTGGGTGCGGGGTCAGAGGTTAGATCCCTTATTCAGTTGGTTTTCAACCGCCCACCCCCCGCCCCTGGTCACTGATCTGTTGTGTTTCAGAAAGTAGGCCAACTGAATAAGACGCAGTCCCCCCACTTCTCTCATTTAAAATATTTTGGGGGGCTAAGTTCTTTGACTTGTCATTTACCTTTATGGATACAATTAAGCATTGTAAACCATGCATGTATTTAAACCGGTTATAGACGTCTGTATGTTTGCATATCATTTCTGTGTGCGTTGCACAAGTGTATGCCAATGCATGCGTTTGTATGTGTGTGTGTGTACATGTCTTATGGGGTGACCCCCCACTTCTAAAAGTCCCACTACAACACAAACACTGATAACACCTGTTGCGTTCTTTCCTAATAACTGATCCCGGGTGCGCCTCGGTCAGTTATTATGAATCCCCGGTCCGAATCCCTGTTTATTACATTGGTTTAATATATTAATAACAGAAATTGACAGAAATTGTACATAACAAGGCTGCTTATCTGCAGTTGTGTAGGCTGTGTTCGTCCAGGCTAGGAGGTCCGTCCGTTGTTGAGTGGAGCAGTCTGTTGTTGTGACATGTGACCGCTCATGTGACAAGAACGCTGGCATTCATTCAAGCCATATAATAGCTTCATATGATATAATTAATATGGCCCTCACTCCTCACCAATGCTCATTATAATACAGCAACCTTTATAATGGCCGACAGTTTGGTATTATGAATAGACCACCAACCAGATACCCATAATTTGGCCTGTAGGCCTACAAATAGAACCAGATTGACGACCTTATTATCCAAGTTTTAACCAGTGTAAGAAAGTGTTGTCATCAAAATATAATGTACTTACCGGTATAGGTGATTCGCATTCATCTGTTAGATTCCAACTGTTGCCGAATGTGGTTGCCTTGTCCCTGCTGACTGGCTATGATTCACAGTTAGGGCCGGGGCCCACCTGCAATATCTATGCTCATGGCCGTCTAGTGGTCTGTAGCCACAGATGCTCTGTAAAGAACCATTATGCAGCTCAGAAGCTGAATATCTCCACTGCTTCACTGCTTTCATTTTAAAACGGTGATACCATTAGGGTAGCAGTATACACATGCTCATAGCAGTAAGAGACCTGCTAAAGTGAATTACTAATTTCTAAGTGTTGTTATTTAACTATATTTAGATAAGGAACATGTATAATATACTGCAACTTTGGCAAGCTGACTAACAGCTAGACGGATTCGGTAGCAGTGCCTCTAGCGCTCCCCTGTGGCGGACAGCTTCAACAGCATGGAGTTGTCTGACTAGAGACACCACCGGCAGCATCTTTGAGGCAGTACTTTGTCTCAAAGACGCAAACATTATTCAATTAGCCATGGTCTGCGTCAGCATGGAGGCAGGAGGGGAGTCGAGGGAGGGAGGGAGAGAGAGAGAGAGAGAGAGAGAGAGAGAGAGAGAGAGAGAGAGAGAGAGAGAGAGAGAGAGAGAGAGAGAGAGAGAGAGAGAGAGAGAGAGAGAGAGAGAGAGAGATAGGAGTTGCCATGGCTGCGTATTATAAGCTACCCATATTCATTGGACTTGTTTTTTTTCTGTAAAGTCACTTACCGTAAATATTTGTAGTTCGTAGTTCTTGGGGGTTGCATTTTAACTTGAACAAAATAACAACATCCATTTGGTCCATTTGTAGCCTATGCTCTCATTGTTATGGCCTCCTTGAAATCTAAAGGTTTCAGACACTATCGCTAGGATTTAAACGCTTTGAAAATCCAACAGCAACTGAAGCATCAAAATGCATAATTAACTAGTAAATGGCATATCACATGGCAAAATTATGTGTTATGGGAATGTCAGATTAGACTGTTGGCAATTGGCATACTCACCGACGCAGGATTTTAAGCTGTACTGGCAGATTTCCAGTTGAATGCTGCCCTCAGAACACATTCCAATGCTTAAAAGTCACATCTGAAATCAGTCAGTCTGGAGAGTTCACAGTAAGCCGGTTTCCACTGCCATAGCCTCACAGGCTCACACCTGCGCCACCTCCTTGTACCAGCATTTCCACTCCAAGGATGTCATGCTAAGTGGTGTCAAAGTGGTGCTAAATGTGTGCCTAAAAGCACCATTGATCTCCAGGGTTGTTGAGAGTTGTTCTGGTCAATGACCTTTGACCTTTTATTTAGAACAGGATCACAGTTGTATTATAACAACTCACATACTATTTTAGTGTATTATAATTACACTGAAAAAAAGAATCGTTGAGATTAGGTGATTCAAACATGGACGTTGGTTCCACCTGAATGATTTGCTTTGGCAGCACTAGATCCAATCACGTTCAACTTGCCCCAACGATCTAGTGCTGCAAAATCAAATCATTCAGGTGGAACTAATGTCCATGTTTGAATCATGTAATCTCAACGATTTTTTTCATAAATACATTAGTAAAGCTTCTTATGAGTTATAATCCAGGCTATATAACATCATCATATATTAGTATCATGGTGTCAGTTTGTATTATATCTACAGTTACAAGCTATTACTATTACTACTATAGTATAGTAGGAGTTATACATCACAATACAATGCATTGTATTATAATTATCACAGTTGTAATATATTACCATCATTGGTTTTCAACCAGTGGTCCGGGGACCACCAGTGACCACCAAATGGACCCGCCAGAGTCCATTTGGTTTCATTTCACAGTTAAAATATTCATCATGTGAATTAGCCCAAGTCTACACAACTAGAGAATGTAGAAGATTAATGGTCATTTTGATGTATGTTTGACTGTTTTGTTTCCCAATTGTGGACAAAAGCAAAATAAATCTCTAGTTTTCGGTCTGTGGGACTAAAATGTCAGAATAAATAGTGGGCCCTGGTATCAAAAAGGTTGAAAAACACTAATTTATGTTGTACGAATTATCTTAATATTCTATTTTTATTCTAATTATATTGTATGAATTATCTTAATATTCTATTATTTGCCCCTTTGGGGTTTGCATGTTTCATTGATCAGGTTGCTTATCTCCCTTAAACGTGGCAACCCTGGTGTGAGAGTGGGAGGTGTGGCGCATGTAGGACGACACAGGAAGAGACAAAGTGACAGCTGGAGGTGAGTCATGTCTATTTTTATTCATCTGTGTGCTCACTGAATCACAGTGGTGGAAAAAAAACACTCACATTATCTTTTAACCTTAATATAATATCAATACTGCAATGTCGAGAGACTCTATTGCAAGTAAAAATCTGGAATTCAAAATGTACTTGAGTAAAAGTACAAAGTACTGGCATCAGAGATGTACTTAAAGTACCAAAAGTAGCACAATATTGTCCCGTTTCACATGTTTTCAAATGTATAAAACTCCTTGTTTTCAAAAGGCCGAAATGAAGGGCTGAAGTAGTTATATATATATATATAGTATATATATATATATATATATATATATATATATATATATATATATATATATATATATATATATATATATATATATATATATATATATATATATATATAACTTATATAGTAGTTGTATATGTATAAACTGATGTTTTGAAATGATAATCAGATTCTATAAAGTTAACTAGTCTCTAAAGTGGTCAAATAATTGCAGTGGAATAAAAGATACTTACGTTTAAAAAAGGGTGGAAAAAGTACTGTAGGCCTACTTGAGTAAATATTTATTTACTTTACACTAGTGGTTCCCAAATTGGGGTCCAGAGGCCCCTAGAGGTCCCTAAGTTAGTAGTCTGGCTAAAGCCAGAGCAAATCAGCTGTTGCCATTTCCCACTCCATAAAATTGGGGTGGCCAATTAGGACACAGGTTGCAAATATATTTGAATAATGTGTCCTGATTGGCCAACAGGAGTAGGAAATGGGCATACAATTGAGCTATTCCAGACCTATCTGCTGTCAGGCATTTTTTGCCAACAGCTGATTCAGTATAGAGGGAGTTCCAGACCCTTGTGGGTATATACAGTAACTCTGAGTGTACAACTGGGAACACAAAGTGTTTCCATGCGCTCAGAGTTACAGTACCACATTGATAGTCTGTAACTGATGGTCACATTAACATTGATTTTACCATATCAATTGGGGGTCTCAGAGATGGAAAATCCATTAAAATGCGGGTACGTAGCCTAATGCATATCAAACTGGGGGGTGCTTGAAATTAAATGGGTTCAGTTCAGGAGCACTGCTAGACCCGTAAAAAGAAGAAAAAAAATCTCTCATGGGGGTCCCTGGCATATCTTCTCAAATGGACTAAACTAATTAGAACCACTGCTAAACAAACATACAGTATATCACACAGCTCTTTTATCACATCATCATATAAACATATCAGAGTGCTAATCTAAAAGAAAGCCTCCCCTAATACAGCAGTAGCTCTATGTGCTCTCCATCACAAAACGTATGCTCTGCACCGCATGGAAAAAAGACCCCCAAAAACAATAACTTAGAGCAACAAAACACTCATAGAATAAACAGACAAAATCTTCTGAGAAATACAACACTCACCTAGCATTAAAGGTAGGGTAGTGATATAATATTACTTTGTTAAAATAAGTGTTAAGTAGCTCTTTATTCTGATAGCAATCATTGCTATCATGTGAAGTGTGAAAATGGATTGTTTCTCTCCTGATTGAGTGAAATTGGCAACCCACTTGAATGTATTTTCTGCCTACAATCATTTCTATAAAGTCTAGAGCAATGATTACTAAAGGAATATAGAGCGTTAACCTAAAAAGAAAACTCAAAACACACATTTTGTTTTAGCCTAAAGCTATCACTTTCCCTACCTGTTAATGTGATTAATTAAATAAACTACAAATAATGTTATATTCATATCATTGGGATGGGACGGTTATTGTCTATTAGTGAGACTAAAATGTACATCCGATCCCCATCTTTTACAACTCAACAGGAACACTTTTCCTCGTAGAGCATTAATACAGTACGTTGATCCTCTTTGCTGTTGTCTTTATCCCTTTCCCTTTATCTCTCTACACACTCTTGTATTGTGCACATCCTCCGATCTTTCGTCTTTCTCTTCAAGCTCAATTCGTTCATCATTCACTTCGAAAACAATATTTACAGAAAACAACATCTTTCCTGGGCTGTTCTCAACAAGCAATGCCACTTGTCTGCATGTGCCCTTTAAAAAAAAACATTCACTCTTTTGCTCAACCTGGCCTTTCTTAAGAGTCCTTGCAATATTTTACAAACAACAGTGTTCCCGAACGTCCCGTTAATACTTACATCAACAGAATGCGACGGATAAAACTATTCAGTGTACATGATAAGGCGTGTGGTGTATGTGAGTTACAATTGTGATATCTCCAGGAAGTGCGAAATCCAGCAATGATTATAGATCACGTTGCAACCAACTCACATCCACTAGTGACGAGGCTGCAAATCCACTATTGACCAGGTCGCAAATACACTAGCGACTAGGTCACAAATACACTAGTGACCAGGTCGCAAATACACTAGCGACCAGGTCGCAAATCCACTATGCCACAGTCTATAGGCACTGGTGGATTTCGCTGTCTCTTGATATATCCAAGTCATATGTGGCCTAAAAATAAACTCAATACATATTGAAAATGAGAAAATATAAAGTGTACTGTATATTTAAACTCTCATTGCATGCCGGTGTGGCGCGCCAAACATACAGCCTTCCACAAGCTTACATCAACTGACTGAAGCTCTGGAGCCTCCCGGCAGCTTTTAGACGTTCATGTTCATGTTGGATCCCGGGCGCCACACGCAGGGCTGCAGGCCCAGGTTGGAAGTGCTGAACCTGGGCCGGGGCACCCTGGGGACCCCTTGGCTGGCGCTGGACGCGGGCCTGGAAGGAACGGCGGCGTTGGGGCCAAGAGGACTCAGGTCCGGGCTGCTCTTGAACTGCCTGTCGGGCTGCTGGAGATGGGTGAACGTTGGGACGGTGGCGGGGCTGGCGTAAGCCGCGGGAGAGGAGAACGTGGGGAGCTTGGGGAGGGGCCCGGTTGGTGCGGGCGGGGGGTGATGCGGGGGGGACATCGGGGCGGCTGTGGCGCCCCACTGAGGCTGGTACGCCGTGGGGGAGGCCACCTGGGGCGGTGGCGGTGGCTGGTAGGCCTGGTAGGGCGCTGGAGTAGTGGCAGGCGCCGGGGGGGAGGGGGAGGGGGCGCGCTCGTCGGAGGAGCGCCACATGGGCTCGCCCAGTGTGGTGGCGGAGCGCGGGACGATGACCTTCAGGGCGGGCCTGGTGGTGGACACGGGGGGCGGCGTGGAGAAGCGCTTCACCTCGCGCACGCGGGCCGTTTTCGCTGGCGCCTGGGGGGCGGCGGCGCTCTGGGGAACGCCACCCCCGTAGGTGAAGAGCGAGGCACTGAGCTGGTAGGGCTGGTGGCTCATGATGTCCACGGCGCTGATGGCCTTGCCTTTACCTCCTTTGCCACCTTTGCCGGGCGCCGCCGCCCCGGCTTTCGCCGCCGTCCCAGACTTCTGCGTCTTCTGGGCGCTGAGCGGGCAGGACGGGGAGAGCAGCGGGTTGTAGTTGATGGGCGGCGGCGCGCGGCAGGTGGAGTTGTACTTCCAGGTGGCGGGCATCGACGGGGTCGGGGAGGGGGCCCGGGGCTGGGCAGGGGAGGAGTAGTAGTGTGCCGGCGCCGGGGCCGCCGAGGGCGAGCGCTCGTCCACGTAGCGGTCCATCCGGCTCTGCCTGCGGGCGAACATCTGCCCTCCTTTCCCTCCCAGCTGCGGTGTGGGAGTGGAGGCCTGGGGCTTGGGGGCCACGGGCGGGGGCCGCGGACCCTTCTTGGCCTGCATGAAGTTGCAGGCCTCGGCGCCCAGCCGCAGCCAGTCCTCCTCGGGGCCCGACTCGTGGCCGCCGGCCTCAGCGGCGTGCCCGGACGACCCGTTGTGCGCCAGGAAGCTGGGGCCGGATGGCACGGGGTCATCCTGGTCTATGTTCTGGAGCATGGAGAGCAGCGCCGGGTTGGGGCTGATGTCCTTGTTCTGCACTGAGCAGAACATGGGCTTCTTCTGCTGGCTGCGCCGCCGCGCCTCCGCCAGGATGCCGGTGCGGGCGGCGGGCACCGAGACGCGCTGCTCGCGCGAGTCCAGCGAGTCGGAGCCAGGGCCGGCGCTAGCGAGAGGAGGAGGAGCAGGAGCAGGTTGAGAGGCCTGCTGGGGCGGAGCTGTGGGCTGTGGCTGCTGCGTCATGGCGTAGGGGTTGAAGAACTGGGGCGGCGGGGGAGGTCCGGCAGCTTGAGGTGCAGGAGCAGCGGAAGGAGGAGGCTGCTGGGCGGGAGGCGGGACGTAGACCTGGGCTGGAGGCGGGACGTAGACCTGGGCTGGAGGCGGGACGTAGACCTGGGCTGGAGGCGGGACGTAGACCTGGGCCGGGGGGGCAGGGGGCTGCAAGGGGGGGAAGGCAGGGGCGGAGGGGTAGGCAGGGGCGGTGGACATACCAGGGGACAGAGCAGGAGGTTGAGGGGTAAAGCAGGCCTGAGCGGGCGTCGGATAGACCGGAGGACCTTGAGGCACAGGAGGAGGGGAGAATGGGGCGGCGGCGGCGGCTTCCGCTGGGGAATACGGAGTAAGCGGATCAGCGGGCGGCTGGTGATAGCAGGGGGGCGAGGCCAGTGAGGCCGGAGGCGAGTGCACCGCGGACGGCGGGGGGGAGTAGACGGATGAGGAGCCACCGCCTCCGTTGCCGTTTCGCGGGGATATGTAGAGGGACGCACTCGACACGGCCCTCCGTGCGCTCTCCTGCCCAGGCACCGTGGACTGACTGCGAGGGGGCGGGATGTTCACCATGGACACGGCCGACACGGGTCTGGGCTGCGGAGGGCGGAACTGAACCGGCGCCACAGAGGAGCGGGAGACGGGGGCGGCGGGGCCGGGGGTGAAGGGTCTGGCGGTGCGGTTCAGGTTGCCTCCTGGGTTGGAGCACTGCAGGGCTGCAGACTCCGGGTTCATGTTGTTATCGGGGGTTTGATAGTGGTTCTGGTGTAGTTCTGCGTGACCGTTGGTTGGGGGGACGGCGCTAGTGGGCGGGCTCAGGACAACACTCGCCCGAGCGACCGCCACGGGCCCCCCGTTGTACATGGATACGGCCGGCGGGGACATCAGTGCAGGGTTACAGTTGACCGGCTGATCCCAGCCGTTGATCTCCGATCTCACACCCGGATAGGCTGAGCTGCCGTCCACTCCCGCGTATTCAGAGCGCGGGCTTAGATTAGATGTTGCAAAGCCTGGACTCTGATAGGTCGACGTGTCAAAAGCCAGGCCGTTATTGGATGCGCCCGGGGTGGTGGGCGTTTGCGGCGTGGTCGAGGGGCAAGCAGAGCTTCTTCTGTCCAGCGTCTCCAGGTAGCCGGTGTCCCACGTGGGGTCGAAGGCCGCGGAGAAGCCGTCCTCGTCGACCTCCGAGCCGCTCAGGAAGGAACTCCCGCCTTCCTCCTCGGTCTCACCCTCGGTCTCCGTGCCCGTGTCGCCCTCTGCCTTGCCGAAGCAGGTCAGTGTGTACTTCTTGGCCCTCTGCCGGCGCTTCTTGAACATGAGCACCCCCTTGGAGTTGGGGTTGGGAGCGTCAGTGAGCAGCGACGCGATGGAGCGGCATTTGGTGCGAGCCTCTTTCACCTGCTTCTCCACAACGCTTTCGCCACGCTGCAACTCTGAGAGAGAGAGAGACATGGAGATAGAGAAATTGAGGCAGAGAAATGGAAAATATGAGTCAAGACAGAGTGGATGGGAAGAAGAAAAACAGACGTTCTGGCAATCTTTTGCAAAACGATTTTGTTATTAGACATTTAGACGGATATAACAGGTTGTATCCCTTTGACATTCAACCTTGAATAGACCTTGCGGTAAGCCCTGACCTCTCCTTAGTGTCCAACCCTGACTTGGATACTTTCCAGCCGGGCTCATTCATTCCAGTGTATATACAGTATAATGGACATTATACATTAAATACTGGTTCTTTTTTTTTAACCAGACCGTCAGAATCTTACTCTATGCAGTGGAAAAATATGTGTAATATCTATTTTTTTAAAACAATGTTTTATCATATAGGAAAGCTATTGGTGGAAAGGCTTGTCTATCACATGTTATGCTTAGCTGTGATTGGACCATATCACTTTTTCTGAGGGGTTTACTGCAAGGTCTATTGCTAAGATCTGTCTCTGAGGGTTTCTTTTCTATTCGTTTACTGGACTGCAATTATTCTCAAAGTCAGGGGTCCAGCAACCCCCAGGGATTCTTGATTCTTGGGGGGGTTCCAAGATGAACCTTACAGGTCTAAATAGTGTAGTGTATGGTAAAAAATGGAACTGAAAGGAGCCATTTGCTTCCATGTATACACTCACAGAGTACATCACTTGGGTAATCTTGAAATTTAAACATTTTAGAACCCTGGTTCCCTGTGTACTGTGTAGGCAGCACAGCGCTCCACTCTTCCTTTTTCTGAAAAATATTTTTTTAGTAAAAGCGGATGTACAGTCACGCATCCCCACCAGTGATGCAAAACTTACAGTGACTGTTTGCTTTGGATCGTGACTAGACTTTCCTCATGGCACCTGTCAGATATAGTGGTTTTATCCACTCAAGAGTACTGGTATATATCAAGGTAAACCTAACTTTATTTTAATTGGTGAATATCAGATTGAATCAGTGGTTCTCAAAATAAAATCCTGGAGCACTAAGAGTTGGATTTCAAGGGGTATAGGAACGGAACAAACCCTATACGACCCCTATAACAATGAGAGTGTACAAATGGAACCAAATAGACCCACATTTGTGGTCTGATCTGTAATGCAGTGGTTCCCAAATGATTTTGCTTGAGACTCAAAAGGAAAATGAAATGTTTGCCTGCAGGGGCCCCAAACTAGTGAAATATCCAATCCACAAGCTCATATTGCTATTATTTATTTTGTGTTTTATTTATTTATCTAATGCATACCAAACTGGGTCATTAAAATAAAATCAAAAGAAAGTTGGAGAACCACTGACTCATGCTGTACTTAACTCAAGTATGAAGTGTGTCATAGATCTGTGTCCCTCGTTGGGACATAATGCCATTTTAGTCTTTTGATACATTTGGCACAGCAGCCTCGACAATCCTATTGTATGAGGCACACATCACCACCCTCCCTCATAGGACACAAGACCCGCCATGTAATTAACTATATCCAGATAAGCTATTGAACTATACTGCAGCTTGATTTATATACTAGACAGTATACAGTGTTACAAAAGTTCTGCATTGGGGGCTGAGGATTAACAGTGACAGACAGCAGTGTGTGTGTGTGTGTGTGTGTGTGTGTGCTGAGGGATTTAGAGAAGCAGGAATTGTGCCTACTTTCCTACGTTGAGTCACTCACTCCAGGAGGGTTAGATCAGGCTGTGCGTGTGCGTGCTTGCCTGCGTGTGTGTGTGCGCGCGCACGTGCGTGCATGTGTCGGTGTGCCTGTGTCTCTGTGTGTGATTCTATTTGAGTCTTTATTATCTCAGCGGGTCTTCTCTGCTCATCTCGCACGAATAACTTTGCAAAAGTACACAATATAATATAATACAGTAACTGTGGTGACATCCAGGCTCTTTGTGAGCACTCTCAACACAGACAAAAAGACAGCGCACCGCGGGGGGAGGGAGGTTGCAGATATACAGCTCTCTCCTCTCTCAACAGAACAGCGGCAATAATATTCCATTTCAATGTTTTTCAATATCACACAAAGAGCAGCCAGATCATCCGCCTGTGGCCCGGAACATCCATTTAACTGAGGAAGGACCGAATAATCTTCAAATGTCCCATATTTATTTTTTTGTATGGAGGATTATTCTTTTTTTGCACGGTAACAGAGCCATCATATCAACTATCACCTGTCCAGAGCATGTTGAATGAAGCGAGGCATTATTATACTGACTTAGCCATATCCTGTTGCAACGGCGCATGAATGGACTCAACCACAACGAGATGGAAGCCATTAAAGCCATTCCTCAACATTACACTGACTGTAGACAGTTTCAAGATGAAGTTCTAATTTCAATGCCCAACAGACATGTTTATCAACTTCAGTACAGAAAGTCAGAGACCAATGCCGATCTGTATTATAATAACAGAACAAAGACAATTCTAACATATATGCACAAAAGGAAACCAAATGGACCCTTATGGGCCCCCCATGGTTCCATTTGAAGATGCCGCCTCGATTTATATAACAGTGAGGAAAAACTAAATACACCCGGCAAACTATACAAACCATTCATTCTTAATCAATGATTTTCTGATTAGTTTTGCCCTGGCAATTTTCAAAAAGTATTCCTTACGACACATATTTTAATGTACGCTTGTGTGTGGGTGTGAGTGAGTGACCTGTGTGTGTCCTTGCGTGTAAAGTATGCATGTGCGTCTTACCTGTGTAGACCAGCGGTGGTGGGACCCTATGTCCATCTACACAAGACCCTGAAGGAGTTATGAAGTCCCTCATTTTGAAAGTGACTTATGTATTTCTAACCTGCCCCACGCAGACACACACCCACAAATACACCCACTCACACACAGGCAGAAATGGAGAGATTGTTGGGTCTCCCAGCCTGCTTGCGCTTCCTGATCTGGGCAGCGGGGGCAGCCCATGTAAAGACCTTTGTTTCTGTCCCCATGACCCAAACCGCAGCATGATGTCACCCCTCTCTCTGTGTGTGTCACCCTCTATTCCTGTCTGTCTGTCTCTGACAGACATCACACACCTGTCTGGGCTTTCGACACCCCACACCCACCCCCACCCCACACCCGGGTTTGTACTAGGCTACTATACTTGTGTGGACGTAATTTTAGGACGACATTGTTGTCTACAAGGGACAGCTCGTAGACACAACTGACACAACTATTTGTGTTGTGTGTGTGACAACACCGCAAAACGGCCATTTAAAAGCAACATTTCTCTTGTGAGGAAAAGGGAAATGACAATGGGTGCAATTCCAGATCGCTTGGTGTAGCCAGGTATGGTGTAAGTCCTCTCATTGGCTGCATGGCAGCAAATCAGGTTTGGGGCCGTGCTCATTGGTTGCATGGCAGCAAATCAGGTCTGGGGCCTTGGGGTAGGCCGAAAGCCTATACCACCAGCCCTGGGCCTGAGCTTACCAAATAATTACCCAGAATAATTAAAACCTGCAAGTCAAAAGGTTCAGAAATCACCTGACCCCCCAATTAAAAATGTTACTGCACTCCCCTGCTTTGTTCATCATGATTTGAAGCTCTTGATGACTGGTTTTAATTATTCTGGATAACTATTTGGTAGGCCCAGGCCCAGGCCTGGTGGTATAGGCTTTCGGGCCTACCTCAAGGGCCCAGACCTGATTTGCTGCCATGCAACCAATGAGAGGACTTACACCATACCTGGCTACACCAAGCGATCTGGAATTGCACCCATTGTCTCTTTTTGAAATGCTACTATGCACATTTGAGGCCCATTTGGTCCTCATTAGTACAGTACCGGTAGGCTAACACAAACACACACGACACCCAAGGCCAGGGAGACCCTCTGGCCTGATCGTGTTTAGACAGCAGGGCATTCTGTGTGTGTGTGTGTGTGTGTGTGTGTGTGTGTGTGTGTGTGTGTGTGTGTGTGTGTGTGTGTGTGTGTGTGTGTGTGTGTGTGTGTGTGTGCGCGAGAGAGAGAGAGAGAGAGAGAGAGAGAGAGAGAGAGAAAGAGTCACCAGAGACAGTTACAAAGAACAGAACTGAGGTCATGTAAGTCATCACTGATCTGCCATTCTCTGCACTGCTGTCGACACCTGCCACCAACCCCTTTATCCAAATGTCTAATGGCTCATGTGTGTGTGTGTGTGTGTGTGTGTGTGTGTGTGTGTGTGTGTGTGTGTGTGTGTGTGTGTGTGTGTGTGTGTGTGCGTCTTCTGGCCCCAAAACTATGCTATGCACTTCCCTTTGCAATTCCACTTAAATAAATCACACCGGTGTGAAGTGAGGGGCGCTCTTATTGTCATAAAGCACAAACCCAGAAAGCTGGGCATAGGAGGGGTTAGCACGCCTCAAAAAAGTAACCTTGGAGTGTGTGTGTGTGTGTGTGTGTGTGTGTGTGTGTGTGTGTGTGTGTGTGTGTGTGTGTGTGTGTGTGTGTGTGTGTGTGTGTGTGTGTGCGCGCGCGCGCTTGAGTACGAGTGGGCATGTGTGACTGTGTTTGTGTCTGTTTGTCATTTGAGAAAGGACAGCTCCCCATCCTTCTCAGTCGACAGCCTGTCACCATTGTCCCTGTCCTATAAGAAAGCCCCAACCCGAGCCTTTACACTTCATAGTCACTGATGTCAGAGAGAACGCACTTCTCTCGTTACCTGTGTTCTGAATCAGTAGTCATTACTTCAGAAGTTCAGTCAGTGCATAGCTATTCATTCCCATCATCCTCTAGTGTCAACGGATCAGTAATCACCATCGTCGTATGTGGGGTCAGCCGTTAAATGTCGAACAAGTATGACTATCTGAAGTAGCCTACGGCAGTGGATGCCCAGAGGCCCTTGAAAGAGTTCTAATTTGGGGGTTCTACACATGAAAAGATAAAAATTACCTTACTACCAGTATATGTTTGAGGAAGGTTGGTGGATGGTTTAATTCTCCAAACACTTGCAGTATCTTAAACACTTCAGCTTCTATTTTTAAATAAAAGTTCATTACTTTTAAACTTTAAATGTCTGTCGATCCACAAACTGACAGGTGGAATTAATTACAATATTTGCCTTTGAGGTTTATTACAGTAGAAGGATAAAGTGTCAAATAACTAACACGTATGTATGTTAGTATAATACTTGAGTAAATTAATTATCCCACTACTTTTGAACTTTTGAATAATGGAACATTTTCAACACAACACATTTGAGATCAGAGCAGATCACCACTGCACCTACTATATAAAACACATCTTCCCCAGGAATAATGCTGATTGACAAGCTCAACTGTCATCGTGTGAAATGCTGTGAGCTTGTGGATCAGCTATTTATATAACATACTGTAAAATGGAGCTTGGTGGTTATGGGCAAAGTTTCCATGAAAAAGGATAATTGCAATTTGTTCATGGCATACAGTTTGCACACACACACACACACACACACACACACACACACACACACACACACGCGCGCGCGCGCGTGCGCACGTGCACACGCACGCACACACACACATACGCACACACACACACACACACACACACACACACACACACACACACACACACACACACACACACACACACACACACACACACACACACACACACACACACACAAATAGTCAGCTGTGTGGATCTGTAAGTCACAGAGCTATGTCTGTCTGTGTCCATGAGGCTGGTTCAAAGCCTATAAATATAACCTTGTGAGTCAAATGGTCAGAACACTGACAGAAGAGATAGATTGGGGTGCCTGGTGGCTCGGGACGGGGGGGTGGGGTTGAAATACCTCTGTTGTATATCACCACCACCAGTGGTTCTCAAATCTCAAATGTTTTGAATTGCCAGGACCCCCATAACTCTGAGCATTTATGAATTGGCTCCATATTGGCTTCCATTGTGTAAACCAGACCCTCAGAGTGTACAAATGGGGTCGTTCTGTTTGTGGCTTCATAACTCTGACAGTGTGTGTACAAAATCATGTGGTAATATACTAATACTTTGTATAATGGTGTGTACAATTGCACACTCTCAGACCCGTACACTTACAGACCTGTAAGGCTCTACTTGGAATCCTGAGAAGCATTGCACTGGACCATGGACAATTCTGACAACTAGCAATTGCCAAAGAAACAAAAAACAAAACAAAGGCACTTGTAAATGAGCCCTTCTCAAAACTGCACCATTTGGGCTGAGGTTTAGTCACTGCTAATCCAAATAGTTTAGCAACTGATGCTACGCAGGTCTCCCCTAACAGGCCTTAATGGGGAGGGACTTAGTGGAGGACTCATTGGGTTCACCTTAAGCAAACACTAGAAGGCATACCTGGGCATTATGCGGCCCGGGGGCCAAACGCGGCCCTTTGGCTGACTCTGACCGGCCCGCGAAAGGGTACCATAGTTTTCAACCAGTGGTCTGGGGACCACCAGTGGTTCTTGAGAGACTTCCAGTTAAATATGGAAAGTTGAGTTGGTTAACCAGATGTAACTCTTTGAGAGCGTAAAAATGAAACCAAATGGACCCTTGCGGGTCCATTTGGTTTCATTTTTACGCTCTCAAGAGTTAAAATATTCATCATCTGAATTAGCCCAAGTCTTAACAATCAGAGAATGTAAAAAAAAAAATCGATCATTTTTTATCTATGTTTGCCTGTTTTGTTTGTGAAATCAGCCTGGTATTGTGGACAAAAGCAAAAGAAATCTTTAGTTTTGGGTCTGGGGGGCTAAAATGTCATCAAATGGTGTTCCTCTGTGGCTCAAATACTGAATAAATTGAGGGCCATGGTGTCAAATGGTTGGTCTTACTCTTACTTTTATCTTGACATGAAGTTAATGTTACGCATACTTTAGTTCAGCCTTTAGTCTTGGCCCTCCACAATATTTTATGCATCTCATTTGACCCCTTGGGAAAAATAATTGCCCAGCCCTGCACTAGAAGGCCAATTTCAGCTATTGGTGATACTTAACTAGACACACCTGACAGCTGACAAAATCCTCCATATAAAAGCAAACCTTCTGGCCTGACAGAGCAAGTCCCTAGAACAGCTGTCTATTGTTGACGCTGCCACTACCTACTGACCCAAACTGGAACTGCAGCACGTTTAGTGATGTCACATGCATAACGTGCAACAACCCTGACCTCAAATGTGAGACCGCTCTCAACTTCTGCTCGCTCGAGCCGTTGGCTTATAATGGTATGCTTCCGGCAGTCTTCTGGGTGCTCCCAAACGCCACTGAACTGTGGGAGATGAGGCCCAATCTCTATCCTTATAACTCTATACTACAGTAGCCTGCCTGCGAGTCTCAGCAGGGATTCACTGAACCTTCAGGGAAGAATGTTCAGTGAATCTCTGCTATGAGGCTGGCACAGCAGGCTAAAACTACAGACCATATGCAGACCACGGTCATCTTGCCATTAAGTTAAAGGACCACTTCACCACTTTTCAACATATCTTTAATAGGTCCCCACTAATGTACTGTACATAATGAAACACCACTGTTTTTTCCTAATCAGTCTGTGCCTCACAGGAGGGCTGTGGGCAGTTCAGAAACCGAGTGACATCATTGATGTGAAGCTAATAGAAACTGTAGGCTTTCTATTCCTGAAAAGGCAAAAAGGGAAGTTATCATTTTCCCAAAAATACAAATATAAAAAATCTAGTAGAAAAAAAGTGTTATTTCATCATGTACATTTGTGAGGATCTAATTATATGAAGATACCTTGAAAAGTGATGAAGTGGTCCTTCAATCATCTGCAAGAATTAAATAAAGTAGCTCATAGCATATGGATTTTTATGATTCAAACACTTTCCAGATGGATAATTCAGAATAATGCAGGCCTCCTGGCTTGAATTTCAAGCTTTTCGTTTGAGAAGCACTGCTTTAGATTATGGGATCAATAATTATCTTGTGTGGAAAGTGATCATTTCTTGCCTGGGGGTGGCACCAGAGGCAAAGTTTACAGCGTCACCCAGAATGTTGGGGCTAGGTCATCCATCACATCACTAACAGCAGGTGCACTCAGCAGGTTTCCTGCAGACTCAGGGAGACTTTCTGTGTGCCATAACAACGTGGCCCAAAGTGACTCTCTTATCCCCATACAACCTCTCTTTCACGTTTGTTCAGTCACTGTATTCTGTACTATACAGTAGCCTACATACTGCACTGATCTGATAGGAGACTGCACTAAGGTGTCTTTTGGCAAGAAATAAGTCTCCCAGAAAAAAAGGATCTCACTGTATATCAGTATGTACAGTTTCTGTATATTATATTACAACCTGTGTTCACGGCTGTTATATGAGCTTATATGAGCTGAGAACTTGAACTTGTAAGACGAGTGTGGAACAAAGTGTGTCCCCATATCAGTTCAATAAGGGACACGTAACGTCTTTGGGTTTCCAAAACAGTGGCGGGGTAGTTCGGAGGTTCCTTTATTTCAAGGGACGGTTGGAAACCCTAGACGGCACCATAGTCACATTAGTTCTGAGGTGTGAGGTCCAGGGATCGGTTCCTTGAAGGGGTCCCAACTGTGGACCTCCTCAACCGCAGTGACATACCGTATATAGATGGAAGTCAGTACTCATACGCTGACATGGTTGGGTGATATCAATATCCGATATAAATCTTTGGAGTTATGGCTGATAACCGATATTACCAATGTGATAGGATCTAATATTGTGTATTAAAACATAATCATTTTGTCCAGTCTGTGAAATACATGTACCAGGATGTCTGCACTGCAGGCTTAGGCAAGTCAGATTTAACTTGCCTTTATATTTGAGCTTGCAGATCTATTCAAGCTGTCATTGGGCTTGTTTATGTTAAAGAGAGACAGATTAATCAGATCAATTAGTTAATCAGGTTCATTGATTAAAGGAGAATTCCACCCCAGAAGGCGTTCTTAGTTATTTGCAGTTGATTCTATTTTGTTGTTTGCTCACCTATGTCCATCACTCCAAAAATGTTTATATATATGTATATATGGTGCGATGGAAATAGGTGCATTTGAACAACATCCCATAGCCCAGGATTTTTCCCCTTCACAAAATAACAACGGGCCACGGTATTGGAAATAAATTAACTGCAAATAAGGCAAGAAAGCCTTCCTTTAATTGAACCAATGCCGATTCATTTAAGAACAACTAAAAACCTGTCAAAAACCGATGTGTTTGCCTAGTAATCTCCCATCCCTAGCATGTATAGTGTACTCACTGGCTTGCCGGGCCTTCTCCCTGTAGGTGGTGGACAGTTCGTCGCTCAGGGGGCCGTGCTGCGGCCCCACCATGGGCACCAGCTGACTGGCGGAGCCCAGCATCAGCGCCTCACTGGCCCGCTCCCGGGACACCAGCGGCACCGCCGACGTCACGTACGCCCCCGCCGCCTCCTGGAAGCCGCTGTCGTGCTCCTCGCCCTCGCCCTCCCCCGGCGGCCCGCCCCCCACCGTGCTGGGGGTGGGGGTGAGTGTGTGTCGGGTGTACCCCGAGGTGGTGCTGAGCCAGTCATCGTCCTGCAGGTTGGGCTGGTAGACCACCTCCCTCCGTGGGACCCCCGGGAGGAGTGACATGCCGTTCAGCTGGTTCTCCAGGCCTGGCTCCCACCCGGCCTGCAGGGAGACCCCTCCTCCGTCTGGGGCGCTCTCGTACCTGAGACAGAATAACACGGTGGTCTTTTTTTTTTGCTGGATTCCAGGTTCTCTGATTTATTTGAAATGTGTTTAACCCATTTTGTCCTGAAATTGTAGATTTTACAAAACATTCGCTCTGAAAGAACATACTGAAAGATTTGTGCTGCATTCTCACATTCTCAGCCAAAAATAGCAGGTACCGGTATTCACTTTTTTTGGTCACCACTCTCTATTGTAGGGATAATTGTCCAAAAAAGAAAAAAACAATAACAATATTTGATGTGAAAATATTTTGAGTGAAACCACTTACTTAACCATGTTAACCCTATTTGATACATAGACGATTCGAAAATAGCACTGATACTCCTGGTGAAATAGTCAAGTACATACATACATGGTGGTACGTACTTTGTCCACCATTAGGACCACATAGGGCCCCCCATAGTTTTTTTGGGGGGGGGCAGTTTTGTCTGTTTGTGTGTACCCCATAGATATGATTTGATTGGCTGAGCACAGAATGTGAGGGTAAAAAGATAAATGACCCATAACATTTTTGCTTACGGACTTTAGGCAAGTAATATTAGGCAAGTAAGCATCAATAATAACAGTTGTTGTTGAAGTTGCAACAGACATGCAGCATGCATAAAGCTAAAAATCTCACTGTTTTCAATGATGAAATGCTGTTGGTAAAGGTCTGACTTTGAGAGTTTTCTGTTTTGAATGATGAAATGGTGTTGGTTTAGTGGCGCGACAGCTGTATTTAGTAGCAGTAGTAGTGGTTCAAATCATTTTAACTACTGGTAACTACTGGCTTGTTTTGCATGCCATTGTGTTTGTTGGGGCAGACTGGGCATTTTAGGGGGCATTGCCCCCCATGCGCAGGCCTAGATCTGCCCCGTTCTCATACCCGCTCATCTCTGAGGTCTCCGTCTCCTCCTGGCTGTCATGGCGTGCTGGTGAGCGGGCGTGTGGGTGTGGGGGCGTGCGGCGCGGCCGGCGGTGCGTGGGCGTCTGCACGTCGGCGTCGCTGTCCGTCTCCCCGTAGTACGCCTCACTGTCCGGAGGGGAGGTGATGCACCGGGGAGGACCCCAGGTGGGGAGGGACACTCCTCCTCTCATGGAGGTGGAGCAGGGAGCAGTAGGGACCCCCGGGAGAGAGGAGGCTCTGTGGAGCACATGCACAGAGACAGGATGCTTTGTTATGGAGTGGAAAGTAAAGTATGCTTAGGCGGTTAAAGGGGAATTCCACCCATTTTCAACATTTCATTAATATACCTTAGAGATGTTGTTGGACATGATAAAAAAGTTCCCCCAATCTGTGTTGTGGAGGTCTCATCATCAAGTTGCGTTTCACCATGTTAATGATTTTTCTTTTAGGACCTTCTTTTTCTGGAAAAATCCTGAAAATGGGTGGAATTCCTAACTTAAAAGGGACATATCAACATTTTTGTAAAAAAAATATATATATATCCCGGTATGTCAATGACATTTAGAGTAGCCTATTTGGAGCACTTTCCTGGTGATCCTTATGTGTGTAATGTGTGGTTTAGATGTTAGTAGTGAGCCCAGTGTCTCTGATGTCATCGACATTACTTCCTGGACTACATGTTGTCTCAGTAAGACAGTCCCTCCCCCTATCCACAAGGAGGTGTAGCACACCAAAGAACTGTAGAAATTGTAGTCCACAAAGTATATAGTGTCCATGACATCAGAGTCACTGGACCAGGGATGCTCTAAAAGTAGATTGTGATCTACCAGTAGATCACATGTCGGTCCCCTTAAGTGCATTATTAGGGAAGTGTCTCTAGGCCTTGGACACGACGAGAACGGTAGACGTGGTCCGTCGCAGTTGCGCCAGAAGCCCAACATAGTTAAGAAAGCAGGCGGCGCCGACGGGATCCACCTCTTTCACTGGCATGTCTGGTCAGGGTGTCCATGGTGACACTCCTCTACAGCGTAGCTCTTGTCCAAAAGACGCGTTCTGCCGTCCGAGGAGAGGTGCGGACGGCCGCAAGGGTTATATATTGTGCATAGAGCGATTGATTGGTGTCATAGGTCGGATGTTCTCCCAATCTTAAATAGGCTATTCTTAAACACTGTATAACAGTAAGTATCACCATCACCACTATTTCAAAGCTCCCACTTTTCAAGGGCCTTGAAATGGATTTTCAGTAATGGGATAATCACATTTTTGACATGTAGATCTTGTTGTCTTGTTGTCAGTAGAAAGTAGATCTCAAGTCAAAAAGTGTGGGCACCCCTGCACAGGACTCACATCTAAGATATCTAAAACCACACATTACACACATAAAGACCAGGAAAGTGTTAAAGTGTTAAAATGAACACTTAATAAACAAAACAAAACAAAAACAACAACAACAACAGTGAAATGACCTTGGCTTAACTTTAATAAAAATGTGCCAAAACCTAACCCTATAAGCCTACACCTATTTGTAACCTATTCTCAGAATATATGAATATAAGAACTGCACCACCATTATTCATATTTAAGGAACCACAATAAACCATTTGGACATAAACCAATTACAATTCTAATTATTTAGCAATTGAAACTGTAAAACAAATGTCTCTTCTCATTTGAACAAAACTGTGATCATTTTGCATAGCAGCATAACCTACAAAGACTAGTCTACACCTCCTATTGTTGACTAGACAGAAGTTACACTTTCTTATTATGTATGGCTTGATTGAATGGTTGATTCTGATTGGTCAATGGCTGAATTCAGCAGTGTGTTGTTTCTGCATAATGACCCCTAACGACCCCTATAACAGCTGTCTAATCAACAGAGTAGCCTAGAGCACCTGGCTCGGATTTTATGCTGTATCCAACATGACAGCCATGTAAACAGACACACAATCTCATTTGCTTTCACAAAAAGAACAACAAAAAAATCATTGTGAAGACAGAAATGACCCATGCAATATTGCAGTAAGTTAGTAACCAAAAATTGGCTAGCAGGATATAGCCTTACTACACAGAGTTTAATCGCATGAAGCTTAGCAAACTGTGTGTGTATGGGTGGGTGGGTGGTTGTGTGTGTGCGTGCGTGCGTGCGCACATGGTGTGCTTCCGTTTGTGTGTGTGTACTTCTCCTAATCTCCTATCTCGTCATCAAATCAGACCGGACAGCTTAATGTCATGCAGCCGTGCCCTTGTCTCTCGTCCCACACCGGCCGAGACAGGCGGCAACCAAAGGTCGGTTTATCATGCGTGCATGTGTGTCCGTTGACGTCTGACCTCTTGACCTTCAGTTTGAGCGTAGCGCTCTGCATGTCGATGAGGCCCATGGCCTGAGCGTGGCTGAGCTCCCTGCAGTTCTGTTCTTCAATGGCGACCAGCTCGTCGTCCTCCTTCAGCCCGGCCCTGCATGCTTTGCTGCGCCTGCGGACCTGCAAACACACACACAGTAACACATTCAATCAGAATCAGCTCCAGGGCCGGATCTAGGCATGGACATGGGGGGGCAATGCCCCCCTAAATGCCCCGACTGCCCCACTAAACATGATGGCACGCAAACAACCCACATTTCAAAATATTTCAAATTAAAGTGCTTATACTTAAATGATTTCAAACACTGCTGCTGCAACTTCAATTGTCGCACCACTAAACCAACACAATTTCATCATTCAATACAGAAAAATCTGAGTCAGACCTTTAGCTTTATGCAAGCTGCGTGCCTGTTGCAACTTCAAAAACTGATGTTATTATTGATACTTGCCTAATATATGTCCTGTACAAGATATAATTCATGTCAGTCACAGAACTAAAGAATTTAAATGAAAACAGTATGGGGACGGCTTCATCAGTGATGAAGCTGCCCTCATGTCATTTTCGCCCCCCCCAACTGGGAAATGTTATTTAGAGGCCTGATCAGCTCATATAAAACCACCACCACAACAACACAACATAAAAATGCTCTGTATTAGTAACTAAAAGCCCTGTAGTATATTGCACATCTTACCTGAGTGAATTTGTACTAAAGCAATGGCACACACATTTACAGCACCAAAGTACATGCACTCTAAACACCATACAAACCAGTTACTTATACATACGTTTGTCCAATGCATTCGATGTGAATGTGTGTATAACAACACATAACCTTTGTTTGGTTAGTATGTAGCTTTGTGGTGATCTGAAGGACATTGCCTCGTTTTAACCAGTAGAGGGACACAGAGAGTTACCCCTGTGTGAATGTGAATGTGTGAAAATAGCACTGACATCTACTATTTTTGAAGCAATGTTTAAAATGTGAAAAATCTGTATGGCTACCATTCCAGTAGAATTAGTTGTTTTTCATCCTATATGCCCAGTTTTGTCTGTTTGTATGTACCATTAGAGATGATTTGATTGGTTGTGCACAGAATGTGAGGATGAAAAGATAAAAGGCGAGGACAGCATGTGTATTAAAGACTAATGAGTACATATACTGTAACATTCTAAGCAGTGGACTGAGTTCAGGCAGCATTTTCTAATTTTAGTTTTTCATAATACACTACAAAAAGGGTCACTGTACATCTTGTGAAGGACAAACAATGACCAATAGGTACTGTAGTTACAACTTGTAGTACTTAATAATGTCATTCATCACAGAAACTTGCTATGGTCAGTTCATTAGCATGATAGCATCTCAATGAATTCGGGCGTCTGTGTGTGTATGTATGTGCAGGCGTGGATGCATGTGTGCATGGATGCGTGCCGTGCATGTGGGGGGTTGGAGGAGGAGATAAGCTGGACACAGCTTGAATCAAAATTAACCAGCATACATTTCCATAACCGGTCCAGAGACCACATCTAAATTGGTCTCCCGGAGAAGGTTATACTTTAGCCTAATTTTGTCAAGAAAAAACATGCCTGCTGTGCTGCACGGGAGGCAAAACCTGGCAACCTTAATTGGAGATGAACTGAGGCGGATATCTCATCTCAGATGCTGCTTGGCACTGTAGCCTTCCTCTTGAGGTATAAACAAACATGTCTGCACTGACGCTACTCATTTCTCTTTCAAGGAATAACTCGTGAAGTCATCAGCTAGACACAAGATGATGTCACTGGACACTTAGGAAGTATCTCTAAAGGGAGGGTGGGCAGAGGTCCAGTAAATTGCTGACTATTCCTGGCCACTGCATTCTCTCTCTCAAAACTCTGTCGATTCTCAATCGCTCTCTGTCTATATGTATACATATACAGTATGTCTGTCTGTCTGTCTCTCTGTTTCTCTCACTCCCATTCCCGTATCTCCCATTCTACCTGTATACTAGGACTTCAATGTATAGCCTTTATAGTCTCACTCTCTGCTACACATTCATGCAATGAGGACAAAGATACCGTTGTACAAGTATATGCTGATGACCTGGCCCTAGTCAAGAGAACTATCTGACACACACACGCACACTCACACGCACATGCACACGCACACACACACACACACACACACACGTGCACTGAACACACACACGCTCAAACATGGACAATTTATCGTGAGACTGCCACAGCCAGAGGTCAAAATGTCGCATGTCGAGTGCTTTACGTGTCCAGCACACCTTGTCGGACACTTTACAGCGTTCCGCCTTTATCTGCTGCCCTGACCTATAAACCATGCACACTCACACAGCTGCATGATGGGATGTGCCTGAACACGGCTTGCTGCAGGAACATACGGTCATCGATATGCTGGCAATGCTTTACCACTTAACCTATACTACTAATACTATAGGGTCTTTTCTGTTGTCACTCCACATTAATCACCTTCTCTGAAAATATCAGATCGACAAGCTCACACCTATTGCAAGGTAGTGCGTTGTGTCTTGAGTTTTCCGATCTGCTGTTTTCTGCAAGGGAAGGTTTTGGGAGAATGCGCAGGTGGCTGGGGTTATGGTGTCCTTATTTTCTGCATGCCATTACAAGGGTAAAATGGTAATTAATGGTCAATAATGGGAAAAAACACAATTAGTTGAATTACTGTACGGGCTTAAGTAATTAAAGCGAGCACAATCAAACACACTCTCTCTCTCTCTCTCTCTCTCTCTCTCTCACACACACACACACACACACACACACACACACACACACACACACACACACACACACACACACACACACACACACACACACACACACACACACACACACACTGACATACAAAACAAGTGATCATCATGGAGGGGGGTTTAGACAGCTGCGCTGCCATTCTGGACTACGGGCATGCTTGTAATTCACCATGTGTTGGCCACAAACCCAAAATAAGACCTAACAGGTCAGGAAATCACCCACATTCCCAGTCACACACAAGACCTGATGGGAAGGGGACTCTATTGTGTATTACATTATAGAATAACACCATACTGCTTATAGAGAAACAAAGAGGCCTGCTTAAATGTCTGTGGTGAATCTAATTGAAGTGTAGGACTACTGTAGGCTACTGTGTGTGTGTGTGTGTGTGTGTGTGTGTGTGTGTGTGTGTGTGTGTGTGTGTGTGTGTGTGTGTGTGTGTGCGTGCGTGCGTGCGTGCGTGCGTGCGAGAGAGAGAGAGAGAGAGAGAGAGAGAGAGAGAGAGAGAGAGAGAGAGTGAGTGAGAGATACTGTACCATGAATCTACTGTAAGCATGTGTGTGTGTAATATGTGAAATGTGTACTTGTGACCTACATGCGTAAGTGACAGATAGAGGGATCGAAGGGACAGAGAGAGAGAGTATTTATCTGTGTGTGTGTGTGTGTGTGTGTGTGTGTGTGTGTGTGTGTGTGTGTGTGTGTGTGTGTGTGTGTGTGTGTGTGTGCGTGCACGAAGTTAGTGTTTGTGTTTGAGACAGAGAGAGGGGAGGGGGGGTCTTTTTCCATGCTGTGCTTCCAGTACCTCTTAAATGGGCTATTCTAATCCTCTGGTTTGGACTCTATTCCCAGTTGGGCCATCTGAGCTTATCTCGGGCATGTGCAACATCCGCACGCACACTGACTGATCAAAACGTCTAAGGTGACCTTATGTGAAGATATACAGTGGAGTGGAGAGAATGGTCCTCGGTCCACCCCCCAACTAAGAGGTTATCATGGCGGCTCATGGGCTGTTAAATGAAGTCACATTCTTCACTTTCCAGAATAGCTTTTCTTATTAGAGAGTACATTCTGCACTGTCAACGACCATAAGAGCGGACCTGCAAAATGTCCTGCGGAGAGACAAAATGCCAAGCTCCTCATCCCTATGCTTATCATGGACTTATGGTGTGTCACTGGCATGCTACACTGACAAAGCAAAAACAAAGTCATTGTCCACACGCACACACCTGCACACAAGCACATGTATTTTGCAGATCCCATACAAACTACAGTGTCTGTGTACAGACTATCTTCTTAGAGTCTTTTTGTTGTATTTATGTATAATTGTCCCAAAGATGACTAGTCATAAGACAAACCCCCTTTTTCAAGACTCATTTGTGGAAAAAACGAACATTGAATGCCAAATAGCACAGTCCCAAATATAAGACGACTCCATTTTTAGGATATTTCTTTTGGAAAAAACATAGTCTTATATCCGGGCCAGGGTAGGGTAGGGTATGTTCTTAAACATAAACAACCTACGGTGTTACCTCTGATCTTTATCAAGGGTCAGATATGACAGTCACCCAGGGTCAGGTGACAACCGCAGAGCACGTGATCTCGCTGGATGAGATGTTGACCCATATTAACTATAAACCCAAGTGAACTGTGACAGAGGCAGGGAAAAGTTGAATCCAGCTGAAGTTAGCTGTGGTTCAGCAGTTCATTTTTAAAGTGTTGCATGCTGGCCGAGGCCGCTGGTTCACAAAGGGTGTTCCAACAGGTCCCCTGCAGAATGAGGAACAATTTAATTTAGTGTAATTACCAGTATGTTCATTAGGTCAATAACTTAATCTAACTATAAAATCCTCTCTTATGGAGGTCCCTGGCACAGAATCCTTCCAATAGGTATGCACACCATCAACCTGGTGTCAAGAAAATGATGTGGAAATATTTTCCAACATTTCCCGTCATCTACTCTTATCCATTACAATTTGAACCTATCGCAATTTAAACTAAATTAATGAAAAATAAAGACAGTGAAATGCTATTTAGATTTAAATTTTATATGAAAGTGACAGATGCAGACAAACAATCTGTGAATTACAGCAGGCCAGGAAAGGACCAGGCCAAGAAAGAATCAGCCTTGTATTTGGGTGTCTAGGACCAAAGCCAGTGCTACGGACAACCCATTCAAACTGCAACCACTATAAGGTGTGTCTCTGAAACCAAGTTTCACTATCCATTACACCGTGTCTGCACTGAGGGCATTTCTACGACCACAAGCGGAAGCGAGGCAATTAGAGCTGCCACTCACGTCATGCAGCGACCCCTATTATAACACACATACATGTCCATGTACTGTACCTTGGCCACCTGTAGAGGCTTCTGGTGCTCCGCTCCTCCCTGCAGCCTGAAGCCCCACGGGGCTCCTCCGGAGAGGCAGACCGTGACCTCCTCCGCCACCATCCTCCCTGTTAATTCAGAACGTTATACGTTTGCTCTGGCCCTGTCTTCTGTTTCTAGCACGGCGTGAGATGGAGTGAGGCCCTCAGTGAGTGTGTGTGTGTACTGTCCCTTAATCTGTTCCTCCCTATGCCCAGTCACTCCACCCATAAAAGAGACAGGGTGGGTATCTGCTTTTCATCTGCTTCCACGGTGTGGAATGCTGTGTCGGCTGGCAGGCGATAGGGGGATAAGAGGGGCCAGGAGGTGTGTGTGTGTGTGTGTGTGTGTGTGTGTGTGTGTGAGACCCCCAGCCCTCCCTTTGCATTCAACACTTGCCATGTCACTCTTCGGTGCTCCAGTACCAGGGGATACTTCCTGATACAACGTCCCGAAATAAACCAGCCCCCCCCCCCCTAGGCCCCAACACAGCCAGCCGCCCAACCGGCCACCCTCCCCGATGGCCCGGCTGCAGTCATGGCTCACATCTCCATCTGCCCACAGTGCAATGGAGATTAGAGGAGATTGAAGGGGTTATGAGGAGCGGTATTTTAGGAATGCTCATGGAAGCATCATTGATTGATTGAGTTCAACTGCTCCACAGCCAATCTTCAGATGGCCTATTTTGGAGATCTACTGTATTATTGATAAGCTCTGGGTTTTATTATGAGAGGTTCTGGCAAAAACAGAGGAATGCAATAAGAGCTGGGTCCTTCGACAGAACAGCTGGGATCTTGGAGCCCTAAAGGGGGTTCCCTGGAGTTACTAGCTGCCAATTTGACTGACAGGGAAATGTTGTTGCTGTTTTGTTTTCTGTCTGCTCCCCAACCCCCCACCTCCCACTGCCCCTCCCTCCCCTTAACAATTTGTCTGTCAGGGATATGTTGTTTGTTGCACCCCCCATAGAGAGCAGTATCAGCAAATGTTTGTGTTCACCATAATTCGTAGTCACTCAATCAGTTAGTCAATCAATCAATCAATCAATCAATCAAACACCTAAATCATAACTGTGAGAAAGATAGCTATGCATGTACAATACATCCTTAATGCAACAAAGTCCATGATCACATTACACCAGAGAGTTCCAGAAACCACATTCAAACAGGGTTTAACATAATTACTTTGCTATGGGACAAAAATGTGGAATGTATACCAACATGGCAACAACACTGGCCACTGTAAAAATATTATAAAACCAGGTCAATCTATTTCTCAATCTTTATATCTTTTTGAGTGTATTTTTTATTTATTTGTATCTATGGTTCTGACCAGGTTAACTAAAACAGAACCTGATGAAAACCATTAGTAGAACCTGATAAGAACCATAGACAGTTCTGGTCAGGTTTGCTAGGGGTTTATAATATAAAGCCACTAGTAGAAACTCTATCTATTATTAGAACTGTAGTAACAGTATTAGTACTGTTCTGTCTTCTGATCAGGTTCTGCGACCGCGACGCAGTGGCCGGATGTGGACGTGGCACAGCGGCACAGCAGTTCCGGTGAATGTCCGCTTGCGAGAGTGGACCCCATAGCCCGGAGGCACAGCGGCGCTGGGCAACACACGTGATTGGCTCGCTGGCACAGCTCGCTGGTTGTCTTCGCAACCGCGCCGTAATAATGAATTTATTAAACTACCATGGTTTAAATAGTGTGTGGTTATTTTTGCCAGTCTTTCGATTCTGCACAATACATTTTTAGAATAGTACAATAGTCAATTATTTGATCGATTAAGAGCATTGCATTAATTCAGTTTGTAGAATGGCTACAGTTCAAAGATAAAGCCAGAAACAAAACGCACTTATATTTGACGTACTTATGTAATATGCAATTGGGTTGATAGCCGCAATAATAATCAATACAATAAAATGAATCACAATACCATAAAAAAGAGGAGAAAAATCATATCCATGCAAAGTGTTCATATCAAATCGGCGAAACGTTGCCCTGTTAAGGGTATGGGCACATATGAACTAACATGAACTTCCAAAAGAAGCTGGATGCTCCGTCCGATTACGGATTTATAGAATGGTGGTGGATTGACAGTAAACTCGACGTAGGCGGCAAAATGGCACGTCAGCCAGCTTTCAGGAAACGCTTGCCCTCGCGGGAAATGGAAGCCGCGTTTCGAGCTTCACTTTCCATCCATCGTCGGTCTAAAACGCAAGAAGTGCCTACACGAGGCAGCGGCTTTTTGCCGCTGGGGAATCTCAAGTGTGCCTGTGCCATAATAATCACAATTACGCGAGCCGTCCGCCCGGGCTATGGGATGCAGAACCTCACCTCACCAGCAGCAGCCGTGAGGGGAAAATACCGAAGAACGAACCCAGCCAGGGATTACCTACCGGGGGACAGGACATTCACATTCAGCTACTACAATATATCACCTTTTATTTAGACGACCACCGGGTTTTTACAGTGGGGACACCGTCACCATTCACCACGCCGTCGCAGGTAGGTTCTGAGCCGGCGACGGTGCTCATGTGACATTCCGACTTGAGTTTGCAACGGGGAAAAATATAATAATATTAGCATTCCGGGAAGCTAGGTGCTGGTCGGCTAACATTGCATCCTAGCTATAGAGCCCATCGTCAATGCTATGGATGGGATGGGGGGGATGCTACGCTAACAAGTTAGCTACCAACTAGCCAGAGTCTTTCAGTGGAAGAGTTGCGACTTTAAGGGGTCAGAAACTGAGCACTCGAGCGCTGTTCATGCGAGCCTGAATAGGAAGAACCCGGAGTTGGGAATAGTTTTTGAATGAGGGTGGCGCAAACAACTCGTTTAAAGTATTCTACAGTAACTAGTCTCTGTAATGTTTATGTTGTATCATTACCGTACAGAGACAGAACGATCTAAAACATAGCTGGACTGTTGTCTGAGTTCTGTCTACTTCCGGCCCAGGACTTGTCACCATTTGTTGTCCCCTTTCTCAATGGAACTCTTATGTAGAAGAGCCGCCATTGCACTGACCCCACGATGTGAACGTAATTTGCGTAAAATCTGTCTATGCTCTATGGCTCTGTGCCTAGCTAGTAGCCTCCAGCTGATTCACAACACAACTGTCATCGGGATCGCGAGTCTTTCCAATGCGTGTCGAACTAAACGAATAGTGGGTGATTTCAGTGTGGTGTTGGTGGCAGGATGTTGTCCAGAGTAGACTGGCAGTGTTATTATCTCCATGTCTCTTTGGCACTTACACCAGGCTAACTTATCATCAGCTAACCGCAGCAGGGCGACTAGTTAATGCGGCAATGGTGCCTGTTTGGACCGGAGACGTTCCCGTTTAGCTCACTTGTTGTGGTGCTACAACAGCTACTAGCTCTTCAAGGTGTATAACAGCAGTAAACAGTGGCCTCTGACACTGACAGCCCACCACAATAATTGTGTGTTCCCATGAGGAGTCTTCTTGCCTCATCTGGCCCAGCTGGACGATTTAAAGGGCTTTTTTGTTATCGTGTTGGCTAGGGGGGGTCTCCCCGGATTAACATCCATTAGCTCACTCAGCTGGGCTGCTATAGTGTGTGGATTGGACGCCTGGCCGGAGGGACAGCTTTGGGTCAGTCACTCAACACACACAAGCAGGCCCGTCCGTCACGGTAAATAGCCGCACGATCGAGTCGTCTACCAGCGATTGTGTTTCTTCTCTTTCCCCGTGTGTGTGTGTGTGTGTGTGTGTGTGTGTGTGTGTGTGTGGCACTGGCACCTGTACACTCGCTGAATTATTCACAGGCCCTGTTCAGGTGAGCCCGTGGTGTGTGTCAGATGATACCACTCCTCATCTGGAGTCAAGGAGAGACGCAGACTGTGTAACTTGTACAGTATAGTACAACATCTGTCAGTTATGAGGCTCTGTTCTCCTCAGTGTAATCCTGGTGGCCACTGGCTGACCAGGTGAATGCCATACCTGCACCAGGGGTTGACACTAAAGTGTCTGAGGCACTTGCCCATCGGGCAAGTGTAAGTCAGGTTCTACTTGCCCTCAGGTCATGGTCACTTGCCCCCCAAAAATATATTGTAAATTTTGCATTTAAGTTTACTTCCTACTTGGGTGCTTTAAACCAGGGGTTTTCAACACGTGGTCCCTGAGAGGGTTCCAGGGGGTCCCCAGCTAAGATGGTTAACCAGATGTAACTCTTGAGAACGTAAAAATGAAACCAAATGGACCCTTGCGGGTCCATTTGGTCTCATTTTTACACTCTCAAGAGTTAAAATTCATCATCTTAATTAGTCCAGGTCCCAATGACCACCTTCAAGACAAATTTATCTCGTGTTGTGTTATAGCGCACTAAGTTGCACACTTGCCCGATCGGGCAACCAGGTAGCAGTCTTCACTTGCCCCACCATTTTTTTTTTACTTGCCCCGGGCAAGCGGGCAAGTGTTAGTGTCAAGCCCTGTGCACCCAGTTTATCTACTGACTGACCTGTCAGTGATGACACGTTAAATCAGAGCCAGAGATGAACTCATATGATGTGTAGAATAGATTCCCCTCCCCCTTGTGCTCTACATTGTCCCCGAGAGTAAAGGGACTCATACAAATACTGTACACTACGTTCCTAGGAAAGTGACACAATACTTTTGGGCCAGTGAGGTAAGAAGCTCTAGGAGGAGAGAGCCAAACTATAAAGAGTAACGATGATGAACGATTAAGGATCTGTACACATCCTGTTTGAAGGAGATGAAAGTTGCGACGTCAGTCTGAGTCACCTGCAAAACAATACAGCACGTGTTGCAGACCAGTGGTGCGCTCTAGTTACTATTTTTACGTCAGTAGTAGTCGTCTCTCCAGTGCCCAGGCAGGTGTTATTATTTTCTCTTCGGTAAACATGTTGAATCAGAGTGATGTGTTGAACTTACTTGGTTGCATCCTGTACATTCAGAATAGACTTAAGGCTGTCAGTCAAATCACGCTGAAAGTCATTCCACTTAGGTATGTTGTTGTTATCGTTGTGGCGAACATATGTGGATATGTGTGAATATGTGTCTTCCACTTTATTTAGAACAATTATCCATATACTAAAGATTTGTTTTTGCCTTTTTACCTTTATTTATCGTTCTTAGTGAAGACAGACAGGAAAGTGGGAGAAGGGGAAAGACATGCAGCAAAGGTCGCCGTGAACGGGACTCGAACACGTGACACGGGCACCCCCCAAATCCATACATTTCCACAAAATCCACCAAATCCACATTTGTAGTTATCATATTTGGTGTAATGTGGACAGCCATTATTGAGACTTTCCCACAGAAAAAAATAAATACATTTACCGGTATGTCTTTTGTTATGCTCTAACTTAATGAGAAACATGTCACCCAGGAGCCATCCACTGAGTAAAGTGCAAGAAAAGCGAGTTAGTGTGTCAAGACAGTTGACACACCAACTATTCACAGAACGGTTGGTGGGTAAGGTGAGGGTGTGGTCAGCACAAACACCAAAAGCTAATAAAGGTGTTTCTCACATAAAGGAAATGATGACGTACCACACGATTGGCTATTCTGTCACAAAAGAAAGTACGCTCAGTCAGCAATCTTTTGGGAATTGACTTCTTTGTGAGTTGTTAGTGCACGCATACAAGTTTTGATCCCATAAGTTTTGATCATAACATCTTCACTCGTAAAGATAATTGTAATATTTTGGTCAGTAATGCAAAATTTCTTAAATAAACTAACTGAGTGAACGGCACATAGTTTGGTTGACTTTTACTGTATGTAACGTGCATCAAGGCGAAGTTCGACAGGTTTGTGTGAGTAGATTGTCTAATCTCACCTTGAACCTGAACTCCACAACTCCCGCTGCGTTTGAGCCTGGCTCTGTCTGGCTGTTGCCGTGTTGTGGCAGGTACTAAGTTTGGAGCACTGCTGTGTGGGCAGATTTGCCTGTCTGCAGGAGGGAGATGCCAAGACCCAGAGGAATTTGGTCTGTCATAACATTTTTTAACACTGCTACCTGGCTGCACTCGGATTATATCATTATGATTTTATCATTATAGTGCTGCAGAAGAAATCGACTGCTCCTCGCATGCAGAAATTATGTTCACTAGGTGATTTGTAATGAAGCTATTAAGACCATAACATTTTGATTTTACATGATTTTACATAATGTTGTAGGCTGTGTAGCGAGTGGCAACTCCTAAGCTTTAATCAAGCACGATAGGGGTTGTTTCTGTTGGCAACAGTGGCAGTTTTCTGCATTCTGTCGGTCCCACTTTCCCCTTGAGAAGGATTTATTTTCTCATCTACATTGATTATAACTTGGAACGTTCATGTGTTACCGTTGCATTAACCAAACACGGGAAGTTGTCAACCATAGCAAGGCTGTCGGAACTCAAGCAACCAACCAGCAGCAAAAAAACACATCCATTACATTCTATTTAGGTTACATTTCACAGATGCTGAACCTAATGCATTATCTGCAAATAAAACTTGTCACATGGAGCAATTATGGTACCAATTAAGATTTGAGCATGTGTCTTGCTATTTGGCAATGCAGGAATCTATTCACTATGAGAAAGTTTGTCTGTGTCTGGAGGAGTTAATGCTCAAACCAACCACTGGATCAATTGGCACTAAGTAATCTGGAAGTCAATGTGAGGTTCTCTTTATGGCTGAAAATCTTAATTTGGAGTCATGCTGCATCATAGGTGTGTCATAATGGCCATACAGCATACTGTATGTATGTATATACTGTATATGACTGCTGTATATGAGGACACGTCACATATTGGCACTCATCTGTGACTTGGCTGTCACATGTCATCTAAGATGTCAGTCCTCTGAGTCTATGACTAGTCTGTCATATCTGTCTTAAGTCCAAATTGTAGCAAAGTTATTATTATAGTGTGATGTGATCACATCCACATTGACTTACACTAAAATTATAAAATGAAATTTTGAATTTCAAAAAGCATAAAAGGTACTTGGAAGCGTGCAAACAATATTTGCAAGAATAGGTTTGGACAGACAGATGGAAGATCAGGTACGTACACATGGTCATACAGTATAGGGCTAGCCTATTGCAGAGCCACGGCATAAAAACAAAAAATAGTTTGGGAACCTCTGCTCTGTGCATACCATCCAGATGTGAATGCAGCTCTGTCTATATTCTCAACAGGTTTAACCAGCTCATTTGCCTTCATTCTCTGTCAATGATCGTTCCTCTTGAGCAACTTTTGATGATTATGTCATAATCTGACCCAGATTTAGGCATGAACTGAGGATGAATGTAAACCAGCAGACTCGAATGGCGTCTCCCTACGGCCAACCCCAGCCCGGCTACGGCCAGCCCAGCTATGCTCCCCTGGCAGGAGGTTACCCTGCTCCCTACAATGGGCCCATGTCGGCCTACCAGCCCGGGGTTCCACCGCAAGGTAAAGTATAGCTTTATTTGAACTACTACTAAACTACTGCATCGCATAAGAGAAAATGGTAAATGGTGCATTCAAGACTGTACATTACATTCACCCATTCATGACGGAGGGACACCGTGCAAGATAGCGATCTGCTATCTTGCATGGGGGGGCATATCGAAAGTGGTTCATACTTTTTTTTTGGTGTGTGTCTTATGTGAGCTAGTAGTGGGTGAGACAAAAATCATGAGATTGGTAGCTGACCCATCCTCGTTCTTTGTAGTGTCCTTTTCCTCTTCCGTTCCGCATCAGAAAGAATGTTGAGCGTGGGGAAGACGGAGCCCACTGTGCTGTCACTGTTCTCTCACTCATCACTCCTCCTTCAGCCTGGCTTCACAGATTTCCCTTCAACCTCTCTTCTGCTCGTCTTCTCTCCCTCTCTTTCTTGTATTTCAGGTTACACTCCTTATGCAAGCTTTCCCTCTAAGGCTGTGGCAGCCAATCCTGTCCCTGACCTGTCTTCTCCTCTTGACTTAGGTAACTGCTTCCCCCTGCCTTTCTCTCTCTCTGTGTGTTGCTTCCATCTCTCTCTCATTTACGTAGTTGGAAAATCAATAGCAAATATAGCTGATCTACAAGCTCACATTTCTCGCATTGACACATTTTGAGCTTGCACATCTGCTATTTTTGAAACATTTCTATCTTTTACAAATGTGTGAACGTAGGAGCAGCCGTGTTTGTTGTTTGTCACTGAGTGACAGTGCTGATGGTCAGTCAGCTGTGTGGAGCGGAGTTTCGAATGGGACACAGATAGAATTTAAGACAGTATGTTGTTTTTTTCTTTTCTTAAAAGGTAGCGATTCTGGGCTGGAGCCAGGCTAGAGTGCTACTGGTATAGAAGGCATACGTGTACAAACTACAGCTGTAGGATTGTTCTTGTATCATCATTTCACTTCTGTACAAAGAAGCAATACAGGAAAGAACGCATATTTGTTTTGACATATGCTGATTGCTGACTGTTGTCAGCTTTCTTAAAACCAGAAAGAAATGACAAGACTAATCCCAACAAGTTCAAGTTTACGTTTATTTGCAGACAGCATTTCAGTTGTTTTTACCGGCCCAAGTTGTGCATTGATTTGGGAGCCCCTGGGGATGTCTCACATTACCCACAGAGAACCTGTAGTCAATATTTGGCTGCAACCTCTTTATGTACACTAATTCATTGTCTTTTTATTTCCTTTAATCGATCCCCTGAACTTTTTAGAAGTGGTTCTAAAACTTCTTTTTGTCTCTGTTCAGCCTAAAGTTTTCATTCATGGCTCTCTGGAATTACTTTTTACTACACTTCATTTAGTGTGTAATGTCACATTATGTCTCAGTATGTAAATCTCTCACAAGCCCCAACAAGATAGGCTATGGCTGAGATTTTTAAGTGGTTATACTGAAGTGATTCTGTGTCACCCACTTTGAGAAACCCTGCTGTACTGTGCCTGTGCAAAAAATCTGAAGATGTTTTTCTGACCCTTCCAAGGGCCTTCTAAGTGCCAAACCAGAGCAGGGTAGAGCCAAAGGGCAGCTATCTGAATAGGTTTACCCAGGTATTACCCTAACCACCAAGTATACTAACAGATTGAAAGATAGGGTGAGAGAATGTGCATTATTATAAATCTCCATTATCCTCTCTGCTGCAGCTTCTTTATTGTCTGGACCAGATACTACATAGGCACGGTCAATAGTAATCTGGTCAAACTCACATGGGAGCTAGAAGCGTCTAAATATAACGGTATATAAAACTACAGAGCTTACTTGGGTAAGCACAATTGTTTTGCCCGTGTTCTCTTCAACAAAGATACACAGACACCCCCCCCCCCCCCCCCCCCCACACACACACACCTATTGATTTGTGTGAGCTGTTCCTCTGCTTCGCTCTGATTGTGGTTTAGCCTCTGGGAGTTTGCTGCTCTTCCTTGAGCCAAGGCTCTGTAAAACAGATGAGATTACTTATCCTGGCTGAATTCACAATCCTGTTCTGCTTTGGCGCTGAGCTTGTTCAGTTTGTTGCACCAGCCAAGTTTTCCCAAAGCTGTTAAATGCCTCTTTGCTCCTTTTGGTAACGTTTTAACACGTCAGTTAAAAGTCCTCGAGTAAAAACTCAGTCCAAGGCATCCCCAAGTGAAATGGTTTGTTAAAAATTACAATGCAGCGTGAATGCAGTGAGGCAAACCACGCACTTATGAGTCATCCATAATCATATACAACGGTCTTTGTAATTCTACACTACAAGCTCTAAATAAATAATATACAGTATATAATGGGGGATTTATACTTTGCCGTATAGGATGTTGTCACGCAGAGAAAAGGATTTTTCCTCAAGATCTCAACGCTCTCACGATGCAACGCGCTGTGAGCTTGTAGATCTGACATCTTTTGACATTCCATTACACAGCATCTGGCAACCACAGTGACGTGACCGTGAGAGCTGTGTGCTTAGATACGCGCTCTAATAATCCTATCACTGGCGAAAGATTGATTTCAGGCAGTGGATTATAGACCATCATGATCCAAAGTGATTAGGATTTAAACAGCTGGTATTGGTAAATACATAAATCTAATAATCCAAGTGTCTTTAACAGGGAATCCGGAACCCGCAGAGGGGGTCCTCAGAGTTACTATGGATCTGTGTGTTAGAATTAACCACTTCAACCCTGGCGTTTAAGACCTCATCTAAAGAATGTGTTTTCTCTTCCAGGACCTCCCAGGGCTCCTCCTACCTCCGCGGCCCCACCACCAGTCTCAGCCCCACAGTCCTACTCTCACTACAGCCCGGGGGACGTCCAGAACGGACCCCCACAACCACCCATGACCCAGGCACCTTCCAGGTAACTAACACTGAGACCTACCTAACACCAATTCTGCATAATGTCTTCAAAAACTTAACAGTTTCCCTTAAAACCCACGGACCTCTATCAGCGGTTGTTCAATGTTTTCATGTCAAGATCAAGCCCATGCTCATAACACTCTTGACCTATAGGGAATACAGCTAGGATGGTCTTTTGCCCAACACACTCTGATTCGTGAAGTGTGTTTTTGTCAGGTGAACCTACCCATGAAATACGCCACCTAATCAACTTGTCCCATTGTCCAAACCGTCGCCTGATTACTGATTGGCTGCCTTGTTGCATGAACATGATGCCTACTAGCTGCTGGGCAGAGGCGCAAGCCATAGGCTCGGTGGGGAAAAAACCCTACCCACATAAACCACCCACGTTGTGAGCTTGTAGCTTGTATATGGCTATCGCTGGACCCCCATACTTTTCTCCCATGTGGACACCCATCCTACTGGTGGACTGCAGAAGACAACAGAGACGGCGCTTCTTTTCTTATAACCTTATATCTCTGTGATGTTTTCCTTTCTAGGCCTGCAGTGTCTCAGCCATACAACCAGGGGGCGGTCAACCTGTCGGGGCCACATCCCTCCTATCCCCAGCATTATGGACCACCGCCCGGCATGCAGCAGGTCACCAATCAGATGACTGGCATGCACATTTCCTCCGGACCTCCCACACCTGCCGGACCAGGATACGGTATGACTTGAGGTTATTGATCACTAAACAGGGTTCCCACGGAACATGAAATTGCATTTTCCAGCAGTGGAAAAGGTGTTGAATTTATCAAGAATCCTGGAAAGATATTTTTGTTGGCTATGCATTGTTTTTGGCTTTTTTTTTTACTACACAGCTTGCATGATTGGAGCCTATTGTGTCGGTGTCTGCCTGATGGTGTACAGTACTATATGGATATAAAAAGATTCCCTAATTGCATCAGACACTACTGGTTATTATGCGTTACATGAAGCCTTGCATGGAATGTTTACATAGTTTTCTTTTATCCCATATCCAGTATGGCTGCCTGTATCCCACTGTGCAGTGGGTAGAGTGTGTAATACATGAGAAAAGCATGCAATTACAGGCCCACTGCGGCTTGTTTACAAGCTCCAGCAATCGCACTCCAAATTCCAAAATGATATGTTGTTGTACATACTGTAGCTGTAGCAACTGTTACTTCTATGGACATTCACCCTACCCCTAAAATCCTTAGGCCTACAGTATATTGTGCCAATCTTTGTTTATTTAGGGGTTTAGGTTAGGTAGTGGTAGGCTTTGAAGAGTAGAGATCTGCTAGAGTAGCACTAGCTTGAAGTGCCATGACTCACTGCTTTTATAGCTTGTTGGCTGGAGGATATCAGCAAAATATGCTTGTTGGTAAATGCTCGATCCGTGAGCCGTTAATGCTTCATTAACGGCTCATCTGGGCTATAGGACAGCGACCCCCAACTGCAGTTCCCGTAACGTATAACTATGGCGTTGTTGTCAATTCAGCCTATGAGACCAAAACTAAATCACTCCCTGCATGTTCCAATGGTCTGTGCCCATGTAGAAGTTAGTGACTGGTCAACCCCACTGAAGTATGCATTAATGCACTGTTTCTCAAACACTGGGTTGGGAACTGTCTGTGGGTCTGTGATTTAATTATTATTCTTCAGTAATTTCATGAATAATAAAAAAAAAAAATCAAAGAATTTCCATAAAACTTGTGACCCGTTCTGAGCTTGTAATGCAGATCATCCCATATCATCTGTAGAAAAAATGGAGATCTGGGCACACAAAATATAAAAAGTAAGAAACTTCCTGCATAGGGCCTATCCAGACCTTCATCAGGTTCTAGGCCCTGATGAAGACCTGTTTTATCCTGGAGCACCTTTTACTACCCTTTAACAGTTATATAGCGGAATATTCGCTTCAGCGATTCGCATATGGGAGCGCTCTCCCTGAGCGCGAGACACAGAAATATCATAAACTCACATTCTACTTTAGTCGAATGGGCCTTTGCGCATGCCGTACTACGCCCCTTCCCCGGCTATATAGCAGCGTGTACGCGCATGCGCACTCAATTCGTTTTCTTTCTGCCCGTGAGACACACGCTTTCCTATCACCGAGACTGCTCCACCGATATAGGCAAGAATTAATCTCAACAGGACGGGTATTTACACCTGTACCGCGAGGTTCCTTATCGGTAGTCTCACCTTGGTGGTAGTAACTCACGATTCAGAAGAAAATCGCTCGCTAAGTGGGTTCGCGCTGTACAAGCCGAATATTACTTAGCCTCTTTAGCTGTACAAGCTTATCCTGTTAGCTGCGCAAGCTAACTCTGCTCGCTAGTCGGCCTAGCTGTGCAAGCTAGCGCTCCTAGCACTAAGCTATCCGCCGCTGTATAAGCCGGAGCTTTGTTCGTGCTGCACAAGCACTCACTATATAAACCGGAGCCTTATTCACGCTGCACAAGCACTCATTATATAAACCGGAGCCTTTGTTCGTGCTGCACAAGCCATTCGCTATTCTTTAGCCTACTGCTAGTGTGTTTTCAACCAACCACGACAGCATGGCGGACCCGGGCGCCTCCAAGGCTTCGACTCGAAAATGCCCCGTGCCGCAGAAGAGGTGCAGAAAAGACCATTGCAGAAACGCTTTTTCTGGGTGGGATTTGCACAATTTATGCGCCTACTGCCTGGGCCTCCCCCACGCCGAGGAAGCCCTAGACTTCCCGGGCAAATGCAAGAAATGTGCGGACATGGACAAACGCATGCTATGGCGCCGCTACAAGCGAGTGAGGCTCCACTATGAAGGCCGCGAAGGCGACTGCTATTACGAGGGTGACGATGAGTACGTAGACCGCCGCGACAGTGACTGCCACGAGGAACGCCGTGAAGGCCCCGTTGCAACGACAGGCCTGGAGCCTAGCCAGAGCTCGGAAGCGGCGAGTGCACCAATGTGCTCCGGTGTTCCCCTGCCTACAGATGCTAATGCTAACCAGGGGGACGTCTACTTGAAGCTGGGCGCCAGGCCGCGCTCCGTCGCGACAGCAGCAGTGGACAAGCCACCGACTGTGGCAGCGTCGGCGGCGGCGCCACCTCCAACCGGGGCGGAGGCTTCCGCACCGGAGGATGGGGCACGCGCGGCTAGCGACGCGCCTTTGTTCGACATGGATAGAGACTTCCCGCCCTTTCCCCCCGCTCAACGCTGGCATGGCGGTTATGACTACTATGATGACGACGACGGACCGTTCTATCACGAGTACGGAGCGACAGACGAGGTCCGCGACTCAGACTACGACGAGGAGGACGTCGTCGTTGAGGGGGGATACGTCGGTGTGGGCGGAGAGCAGATGGCCGTGAATCCTATCATAGCCGCCGCACAGGCGGCCGGCATTGTGGCCGAGCAGGCTACCACTACGGAGGAGTATGACGCCGAGCAGGCCGCCGCTGTAGCAGCTATATCACCGCCGGCAGAGGCTCCTAACTCGGAGCTGCTATCCATCTACAAGACGGCAGCGGCTAGGTGCGGCAGGGCCTGGCCCCCTGAGGAGTCCGCCCAGCAGTTGGACGACGACATGGACTGGCAATGCCAGAATAAAACAAAGACTAAGCCACCGTCCAAAACGAGGCTTCCCCTGGCCAAAGGTTTCAGAGGATATCTGACGCACACGTGGTCCAACCCCGCCGCTCCTGACTCCACACAGCGTCGACAGGGCCTGACTGCGTTGGATACTGAGCTCCCCGAGTTGGTGGGTCTCCAGGGGGTCCCAAAGATCGATAGGGCCATGGCGGGATACCTGACCAACCCCTACGGTCCGAAACACTTTCCCCTGGACAAGGACCCCGAGTTTGAGAAGAAGAGTGACAAGAACGCCTCGCTAGCTCTCAAACGACTGTACGGATATCTGATGACAATCGCCAAGACGACCAACGCGGAGGCACTACTACAGGGCTCCATTTCAGTGCTCCTGGGCGAGATGGGCGAGGCGCCTTCTCTGGACCAGCTGGCCGAGGTTCGACGTCTCGTCGACGAAACCATAGACCTCACCCGAACCGTCACGGACACCGTTGGGCGGGCCATGGCCTGCGCAATCCAGCAGGAGAGGGCGAGATGGCTAGATGTTTTTCCTATTCCAGACCCGAGCGACATCCGCTCTCTGCTGTTTAAGAGACCCATCTCCCACGAGGGTCTGTTTCACAGGGGCATGGATGATCTAATCGCCGCGGGAGAACAGATGAAGCGCCAGAACGAGACTGGCGCGCACCTGCCTCGCCCTGCTCGCCCCAACCCTCCTCCCCCACACCAGCCGGCGGGGGGAATCGGCCGCCAGGCATGGAGGCTCCGCTCTGAACGCCCCCCCACTCGCTCCTTCCCCCTGGGGTTCCGAGGGGGGTTCCGAGGGGGGTCCCGAGGTGGTTATCGAGGCCGTGGAAGACAGCAGCCACCCCGAGGGGATGACCGCCGCCGCCCCCCCTCCCCCTCACGTCCTCCCCCTAACAGAGGTGCGGGCAGAGGACGCGGCCGCGGCCGTGCGAAATAGCCTGCCTGCCTCGGGGGTCCGCAGGAGGACGGTCCCCCGACATCTGTGGTTCTGGGTTCGAGTTCGATGGTAGTGGCCCCGGGCCTCACCGACGGACCACCACCAAAGAAGTTGAAATTGTGCTCCGACCGGGTCGCAGTGAGCGATGCCGTTGTCGATGTGAATATTGTTACAGAATGTTCTGTAAAGGCACACGGTTGCCAAGTTGCACAATGCATAAAAGCACACAGTCACAATGTTGCACTATGTTTGAATATGCCTGTTGTTGTAATAAAGGCTTGCAAAATAAAGACAAAAAACAAACAAAAAATGAAACAAAAAACCCAAATACAACCCAGAACCATTACCCCACCTTTAGACAAGGTGGGGGTCCGCGTAGAGACAGTGGCAGTCCGTTCTCACGGACCTGTCACTCAGAGGCACCGTCACGGCCAAATTTTTCAAAGATACCCCTCCATGCCGCTGGAGGGCGACATTTCATTACCAATGAGAGCGGAGATGTTGGCGGGAGATTATGGGCCCGCTCACAATATGAATCGAGCCATTTACAGCCTCCACCCGGTAGAGGGCAGTGCCGCCTCACAGATAAAATCCCCTGTGCATACAGTGAATCCTCTCTCTCTACATATAGATCAATGGAAACAGATAGGGGCATCGCCGTGGGTGCTGCGCACGATCACTCAGGGCTACAAACTACAATTTTCAATGAAGCCTCCGACATTCAACAGGATAGTGTTTTCGAGCGCGAGTGGGCAAGCAGCGGATGTGCTACGCTCAGAAATACTCTCTCTCATGGCAAAAAGAGCCATCAGAGAGGTTCCTCCACAGGAGAGCAGGATGGGTTTTTACTCGAGATATTTTCTCGTGCCAAAGAAGGGGGGGGGACTGCGACCCATTCTGGATTTACGCACTCTCAACAAACATTTGAAAGTATTCCGCTTCAAAATGCTGACGGCGGATACACTGATGCGTTCTCTCCGCCGATGCGACTGGTTCACCAGCGTGGATTTACGAGACGCTTATTTTCATGTCCCTATTTACCCGCCACACCGAAAGTTTCTTCGTTTCGGATTCGAAGGGAAACTTTACGAGTATTTGGTGCTGCCGTTCGGAATGTCACTCTCCCCGAGGGTTTTCGTGAAGTGTACACAGGCAGCTGTTGCCCCCCTGAGACAACAGGGCGTGCGCATAGCTCTATACCTGGACGATTGGTTACTGGCTGCCAGCTCACCACAAAAGGCGCTGTATCAGACTCGACAAGTGGTAAGTCTTCTATCATCGCTGGGTTTCAGCATAAATCACGAAAAAAGTGTTTTGGTGCCTACACAGATGATAGATTATATAGGAATAACATTGAACTCTCTCTCTTTCAAGGCCAGGTTGAGTCAGGAGAGAGTGGAATCATTCCACAAATGTCTTGCGCTCTTCCAAACAGGACGCAGAGTCCCGTATGGGACGTGTCTGAGGATGTCAGGTCTTATGGCGTCGGCCGTGTCACTAGTTCGTCTAGGCAGGTTACACATGAGACCGTTTCAAGTTTGGATGAGATCTCTGAGGGTTCCTTGCAGCCAACGCCGCAGGCGTGTCTTAGTGACAACGGAGTGTGTTTTGGCTCTGAAGTGGTGGAGAGGACAACATGTCCTGGTGGAGGGCGTTCCACTGGGCATGGTTCTCTCCAGAAAGGTGGTCACGACCGATGCCAGTCTGTCGGGGTGGGGCGCCACCCTCGACGGGAGGTCAGCCAGGGGCACCTGGGGACCCGGCCTTCGGTCCGCCCATATAAATTACTTGGAGTTGATGGCAGTTCTGCTAGCTCTACGCCATTTCGAACCGTTCATTCGCGGGTGCCACGTGCTGATTCGCACGGACAATACCACAACGATGTGTTACATCAACAAACAGGGCGGCCTCAGGTCTCGCCGGTTGCACCTCTTGGCACGCCAGTTGATCCTTTGGTGCCACGAACACCTCCTATCAGTAAAAGCATGTCACGTTCCAGGTCTCCTCAATGCAGGAGCCGACCTGCTGTCCAGGGGTCCACTTCAATATGCGGAATGGTCTCTCCATCCAGCACTTGTAGCACAAATTTGGGACAGGTTCGGGACCCCCGAAGTGGATTTGTTTGCCTCTCCGGACAACGCGAAGTGTCCCCTGTTCTTCTCGATGAGGGGGGGAGGTCCACTGGGCGTAGACGCCCTAGCTCACGAGTGGCCTCGGACATTGCTTTACGCTTTTCCTCCACTGTCCTTGATTCCCCCCACATTAGACAGAGTGAGAACCCGACGCCTGTCCTTGATTCTAGTAGCCCCGGCCTGGGGGTCGTGGAGGTCAGAGATAACTCCGCTCCTGTACGACCAGCCCTGGCAACTCCCGTTACGAGCGGACCTGCTCACTCAAGCGAGGCGGGAGATATTCCACCCTCAGCCTCAGGCGTTGGACCTGTGGGCCTGGCCCGTGAGAGGATGAACTTGCAAGCTGAAGGCTTGCCGCCCAATGTCATAGCGACGATCCAGGGCGCTAGGGCTCAGTCGACTAGAAAACAATATGACGTAGCGTGGCGCGTCTTTGAACGGTGGTGTGCTGGGAGGCCGGGTCAAGTGGTGCCATACTTGGCGCCAGTGAGTGATGTTTTGTCCTTCTTACAGGAGTTTTTGGATGACGGCAAGTCCTTCTCTACGGTGAAGGTCAACCTAGCGGCCATTTCGGCGTGCCACATTGGTATTGGGGGTAAAACCTTGGGTGAATTCCCCCTTGTGCGTCGTTTTATGAGAGGTGCTAATAGAGCACGACCTGTCTCTCGGTCTCTGGCCCCTCCGTGGGACGTTTCTCTGGTTTTGGATGCTCTTATGCAGGGTCCGTTTGAGCCTTTGGATTCAGTAGAGCTGAAGTTCTTGTCGTTGAAAACGGCGCTACTGGTTGCGCTGACGACTGCTAAACGAGTTAGCGATCTACAGGCTTTGTCCAGTAGTCCGGACTGTACCACTTTTAGTGTGGATGGCCTCAGAGTGACGTTGAGACCAAACCCGGCTTTTGTGCCAAAGAACTTCCTCTCTCGGAGCGTGCCAGTAGATTTGAGGTCTTTTCACCCCCCTCCTCATGTGTCTGGGGAGGATGGGAAGCTGCACTTGTTGTGCCCGGTGAGGGCTCTACGTATTTACTTGCGAAGGACGGCCCCTTTGAGAAGTGGCACTCAGCTGTTTGTGGCCTGGGGCGCCGGTGCGAGAGGAAAGCCTATTACGAAGGTACGGCTTTCTCGGTGGATTGTGGAGGCCATTCAACTGGCCTATGCTGGTGCAGGGACTGCCCCTCCGGGTGGTCTTAGGGCTCATTCCACGAGAGGGATGGCGGCGTCCTGGGCACTCTTCAAGGGTGTTTCGATACAGGATGTGTGTGCGGCGGCGAGCTGGTCCTCTCCGTCTACGTTTGCGAGGTTCTATAACCTGGACGTTGCTGAGCCATCCTTAGCTCATGCTGTGTTGGATGTTGCGTCTACACGTGGCAGGCCACGTAGGCAGTAAGTGGTAGGCCGGTGGGCTGACAATCTTGGGCGGTCAGGTGGGTCTGTGGCCCGGTCTGTCCTCAGCCTTGTTTTATTCCCGATTCTTGGTGTGGTCACTGTCTCGATACACAGTTGACTTCATTGGATTGCATGTCGGGTGGGCATGTCATGTCGGTGATATGATGAAGGGAGTTTATGAGGTCTCCCATATGCGAATCGCTGAAGCGAATATTCCGCTATATAACTGGCGGTTACGTTGTAACCTTGGTTATATTAGGGATATGAGCGAAGCGATTCGCCAGGACACCCTTCTAGCTGGTCACGGCAGAAGGAAAAGTTCTTCGAATTGAGTGCGCATGCGCGTACACGCTGCTATATAGCCGGGGAAGGGGCGTAGTACGGCATGCGCAAAGGCCCATTCGACTAAAGTAGAATGTGAGTTTATGATATTTCTGTGTCTCGCGCTCAGGGAGAGCGCTCCCATATGCGAATCGCTTCGCTCATATCCCTAATATAACCAAGGTTACAACGTAACCGCCAGTTTTATCCACATGTGTCTCCAGTGAGCACCTGGTTATCTCTTTGCCTTTTTGTCTAATTCCACTTGTTTGGGTCTCAGGCTATTTTCTAGTTTCTGTTTTGGGCCACCGGCCGAACAGTTTGGGAACCACTGTATTAATGCTTTACCTTCAGATTTAGTGTCCTACTAGGAGAAAACATTTACTCAGTATGGCATCAGTATGATGCCATGCTGACCCTTTTCTCTTTTTTGTCTTTGTCTCCAGCTCCGCCGCACAGCGTGGCCTACTCCGCCGCGCCTCCTCCTCCCGCCTCCTACAGCCAAGCTCCTCCTCCCCCGCCCGCGTCCACGGACCCCGCCCAGCCTCCTCCCACTGCTGCTCCCAGCGAACCCGCTGCTGCCACTCCGCAACCACCACCACCACAACAACAACAGCAGCAGCAATACTACGGAGGCCCGCCGCCTCCCTCCCAGCGCTTCGCCTCTCCCGCGCCTCCTCCTCCCGCCTCTCAGCAGTCGTACACGCCCACTCCTCTTCCCCCACAGCAGTCGTATGTGTCCTCCGCTCAGCAGCCGCCGTACACCTCCGCCGGCGGTCCTCCTCCTCCCGCCGCTCAGCAGCCGTACACCACCTCCGCGCCTCCTCCGCCCCCAGTCTCTCAGCAGCAGTCGTACGCCTCGTCCGCTCCCCTTCCTCCGCCTTCCTCCCAGCCAGCGTTCCCTCCTCCGTCCTCCTTCTCCGGCCCCACGCCTCCCAGTCAAGCTCCCCCGGTGTCCGAGCCCAGCTGCAGCAGCAGCAGTCCTTCCCTCCGCAACCTCCCTATGCCTCCGGTCCTCCCATGCAGGGCTCCTTCCCTCCTCCTCCCAGAGGACCTCCGGGTGCTCCTCCTCCCTCCTCTCAGCCGGGCTCCTTCCCTCCCGTCGGTCCTCCTCCTCCCTCCTCGTCGGCCGGCCCCGGTGGTCAGCAGTACCCGCCGCCGGGGCAGTCCCAGCCTCCTCCTCCTCCGAACCAGCAGGCCTCCCCCTACCACCCTGGCCCCCTCCCTCCCAGAGCTCAGATGCAACCTCCGCCTCCTCCCACCTCCATGGCCCAGGCCAACCACCTGCCTCCGGGACCACCGGGGCCTCCGGGGCCCCCCGGGCAGCAGCAACAGCAGCCTCCTCCTCAGCCTCCTGGCATGCAGGGAGGATATCCACCTCAGCAGAATGGTGAGGAGATATTCCCCTCTGACTACAACAGTGATTTCTCAGACGTTTTTTCATTTCATGCTCCACCAGGTTTGATGATAATAATCTGTTAGGGCCATAGAGCCCCCATATTTGTTGAGTCCCACTTCAGCGTCAAGTCATATTTTGTCAGTTTTAAAAAATTCCGCATTTACATCTTTCACCCTTTCATTTTGTGGTTATATCCCTGTGGTTACAGATGTGGTTATATCCGTGTATCTGAAGGAATTTGACACAACTCCACATCTAAAAACGAAAGAAAATAAATGCAATACCATGAAAATATGGTACAGAATTTGCAGAAACATAAAAAAAGATCTAAAAGCCCACAACTCGTTGCACTATGGAATGTTGAGAGCATGTAGATCTGGCTGCCCAAGCTTCCTGAAGTAAGATGACTGACCAGATTCAAACATTTCATTTGAGGTACAGCAGTTTTGCTCGTATGGGACATGGGGACATTTCTCATGTTATAAAGTTTTTAACAGGCTTACACTATTAGGGGACTAACTATTCGGGCATTTGAACACTGTTAGCATGCTTTGCTGGGGCCGCAGTGGCAAAAGATTAGATTGTTTTTCACAGTGAATTATTTTTACTATACATGTACAGTATAGTAATTAATGCATCCACAGGATGCAGTAGTTTACTGGTCATTGCAACCAAAACCTATACATTATATTGTGTTTTTGGATGCAGGCAATCAACATCACTGAGTATCAATAATTTAGCTGTGGCTGCATGGAATCTCCACTTCTGATAGTTGAGAACCCACTGGACTACAGCGTCCACACAGAGTGACATGTTGTTGACATCCAGGGTTAGAATCCCACAGGTCCCAAACTGCGTTGCACACAGTCCCCTCCTCTGTCCTTACCAGGCTCCCAGAGCGGCTGGGATACGGGGAAGCTACCCTACCCTGCTGGCCAAAGCTGGGACAGCAGACAGACCAAGCACACACACAAGCCAAATTCGAGCCCGAATCCATTCAGGCGCGCACGTGGAGGAGGTTAGAAGTACTTCCGCATTTTGGGCACCAATTTTTGTTGCCCAAATCAAGGAAAAAAATGTGGAAGTATAGAGCGTGCTTCTGGGTGCTTCAAAACCAAAAAGATAGGTGCCTCCTACGTCTCCGGAGCATGTGTTCTCCAGAGTAGGCAAGCTTTCCTTCTCGAGGAATAGCGGAAACACAAGCGTAAGCTTCCTCGCACAAGCTTTGCATCACAGAAGGGGATGTACAGTCGGCTGATCAGAGGCTATGTACGTAAACATTTGAAATACAAATACAATTAAGTCCCCTGAAATTATGCACTGTGATTGGCCCTGTTGTCACTTGAGCGGCAGCGACGCAGCGCAACTTCCGTTTGACTTCCGCCTTCACTGGAGGAGACACATGGCTCCCATGGACTGTAGCGGCTAATGAGGCATCTATTTATTTGAGTGGCACTAGCCCCTCTTATGCCCCTCTTTCTGTGTGCGTGTGTACCTCGGTGACAATTCGATTGGCTGAGGGGCTTAAAAAGCGTAACTAAAAGTGAGGACGGCCCAATTGATTGGCTGGAATGTGTTGATTTATGATGATAAGAGTGCCCCTCACTTCACACGAGTGTGATCTTTTCCTACCTGTGCGTCAAAAGCCAATGAGCTACTTCCATTTCTCACCTTCTAGTCTATAAATCTATGGTTCTTTTCTCTGCTCTGGGGGTTAGACAACAACCCCCTCGTATTTTCAACAGTGTCTCCATTGTAAGAGCAGTGGAATGCTCTGTACCGCTACAGTGCCTCAGTGGTGGTTATTTGCCTCCCCTCCAGGTGCATTTGGCCAGGTGAGAGGCCCACAGCCCGGCTACGGGGGACCCTATCCTGGCCAGCAACCCAACTACGGGGCCCAGGCTCCAGGCCCCGCGCCTGCTCCTCCTCCACAGAAGAGACTGGACCCAGACTCCATCCCCAGCCCGGTGAGAGATGGACACCCTCACAGGCACCATCACAATTATTACATAATCGCAATTAATTTTGACAAAATCGCAATTATGTCTGCATAATTGTCATATTGTCGTTTCCCTGTTAAAAAAAATACACATCACACGTTGTAAGCTTATACCATATTTCTTTTCTATATTTAATCATTATATTCAGAGTCGTGACACACATGCACACACGCAATATTAATTGTATTAAATTAAACGTACGACTCATTTTGTGATACAGTTGTTTAGTTTATAGCTTCATAAGGCCCTGAGGGGAATTATCATTTCAGTAACCAACAATAAGAGTCAGCAAAACTGATGCGAGTGTGAATCCCTGAATTTGGATTTAATCTCCTGATGCAGCAAAGCAATATGCCTTAGGGTGTCTTTCGCACAGCAGAAAAGACATTTCTGCAATTTCTGTGTATAATTTCAATATCCTATGACTCCAAACATTTATTTTGTCATGATCATCATGATCATCTTTCATGGTGGTAACCGCAACCACTACGAAAGTAGAAGTGTGGAAGTAGTGTACTTGACGTGTAAAGTGCCATAACTGTATGTATACATACATTACATGATTTACCATGCACGACACAAGAATTAACAGTGTTCATTTCTCTTTTTGATACTCCTGCCTCGCTGCAGTAGCCGTCTGCAGCATTCTGTACATGTAGACCAGCTCTGCATGTGCGCCAAACCAAACTACACGACACTGCTTGAATCTGTCGTCTAGTCTGCTGTATCACTAATCAATAATCTATACTCAATCTCTGCACATAGACAGATGTCTGCCTGCTAGTCAGGACATCTAGCAGTGTTCTCTCTATTTTTCTCGCTCTCAAATCTGTCCCCCTTTTTTATCTTCCACTCTCTTCTGTATTTTAATTTCATTTTATTTTTTGCATAACGCGCTGGACACACTGTTTTTCGAAACTTAAAGCAAGCGTCTGACATGCCGGCCGTGCAGAAATCAAGACATAGAATAGACCCAGACGCTATCCCCAGCCCAGTAAGTCTCCTGTGTTGCCTGCCTTTGCCCTCTCCTCTGTGCTCTTGTCGCACTAACCCTTGCGCTGACCCTCTCGACTACCTTCCTTACACCTGCCTAACCAACCCCCTCAAACCTCGCTGCTGGTGTTCAATACGTTGATGATGGGCTGCTCTTGGGTGTATCGACAACATGGCACCTTGTTGATACCTCAGTGTTTCTGAGCCGTCAGATAGTAATCGAAACGCGAGAACCACCATTGTCTTATTTTGAATGCCTCTCCCTTGCTAAACTCCTATGGCGCTCACTGCACACGTTTACAAGTAGATATTAAGAACGATGTTGCACTGCTGGCCAGACTCTGTGGACATTTGTCTCTGACTACATGAATCTAATTTATTTTGAAGTTCTGTGGTCATTTGGAATTTTAACATGAATGTAAGATTTCAAACAGCCTATGGGCAGTTTTTGTATCAATTCACCAGCATACATATTCAATAACATCACTTGTGGGCAACATTTAAAATAAACATACCCAATGAAACATTAGGGCAAAAAGAATGGTGGTGTTTAGGACTTGCTGATTAGGTCTATATACAGTTATATTCAGTTATAGCTTGCTTAAATCACAGTCTTTAGCTAAAACGTCAATATTTCCCACCGTCTTTAGCATAAATGCATATTGTTTTTTCACTGAACTCCCCTGAGGCAGCCCATCTCAGCTTTGACAAACTTTCAAGAGGGTTTGACTAGTTTCCCTGACTCAACCGCGTGCGCACACACGCACACACACCACCCAACACCCAACCCTCTACCCCGCATGCCAGTCTGCAGTGTTTCACTCGTCCATGGTCCGTAGCTTCAGTGGCATGCATTGAGCATCCACAAGGATGTTTTTTCCATTTGCTTGTTTCTTCAGGCGTCTTGTTGGGGTGAGATGGGGAGTGATTTTTTTCATCGCAGCCAGTCCTGGGATCTGTAAACACACATTTCATCTGTAAACACACATTTCATCTTTTACTTGTTTGTGGCCTCAACCTATGAACAACTATGGGATTTATTATTGTATGAGTGTGTTCTGTTATGTGTCTTAGTGTGCGAGTGTGTGCGCGCGCAGGATTGTATGCCAGACTTCTCCTGCATGCGTGCTCTGTGTATGTGTTTGTAAAAAATTTGTTTATTATTTATGACTAAAGGCAGGTGTCGGCACCTCAGTCTTACCTTTTCCCCACCCCGCTCTCCTCCCCCTTCAGATCCAGGTGATTGAGGACGACAAGGCTAAGGGCTCGGAGCCCTTCACCACCGGGGTCAGGGGTCAGGCCCCACCCCTTGTCACCACCAACTTCCTGGCCAAGGATCAAGGTACTTTGTTTCTTAAAAGTAAAAAAAAAACAACAACTAAGCACTAGCCCACTCAGCACTCGCTCACTTCCAGCATTGGGGTGTTATTGTGAAATTAGTGACAAGCTGTAATATGTGACAATTCTGTAGACATTGCGTTCCAGCATAAGTCAATTCAGTGGTCCTTTATGTGAAGTTTCCGATATGTCCATAATTTGCTCTTTCTTAGAATATGTATTTTATGAATCAATTACTGTAGTTAATTTTCGCGTTTCATTCTTGACCTGAAGAAGCTTTTATTGACATTGTCTGTGCTTGTCTCTTGTGCCTTGTCCAGGAAACGCCAGTCCCAGCTTCGTCCGCTGTACAGCCTACAACATGCCCTGCACATCCGACATGGCCAAGCAGTCCCAAGTGCCGCTAGCCGCCGTCATCAAGCCCCTCGCCACACTGCCCGCGGACGAGGTACCTCACACATGATGCATGTCAGAAATTGAACCGTACAGTGCACATGGCTGACATTTACAGTAGGGGGTGCTGGACGCTCACTGTGGGGTGCTGCAAAAATAAATGCTGCTCCTGTCTGAGGGAGCAGACAGGAGAGCAGCATTTATGAAACCAAATGAGCCCATTGCGGGTCCATTTGGTTTCATGTTTACATTCTCAAGAGTTAAAATATTCATCATCTGAATTATCTTAAGAAGAACCAAATAGAAAATGTGGACAAATGGCCATCTTTGATCTAGGTTTGCTTGTATTGTTTCCGACAAAAAGCAAAATAAATCTTTAGTTTTTGTTTCTGTGCGCTGTGTTTCTGTGTCCCTGTGCTTGCTGACATCAGCCAAACACTTTTCTCTCTGATATGCAATCCTGACTTTATTCTTGTGTTTTGTCTTTCCTCCCAGACTCCTCCGTACGTGGTGGACCATGGGGAGAGCGGTCCTATCCGCTGCAACCGCTGCAAGGCCTACATGTGCCCCTACATGCAGTTCATAGAGGGAGGACGACGCTTCCAATGTGGATTCTGCAGCTGTGTCACAGAGGGTACGTCTGAGCCTAGCGTCCTGCACATGGATCATTAAAGTTTTGACTGTTTTCGGTCACCAGCGTGTCTGCTACCGAAGCTTGTTGCACAGCGACTGTAGTTTCTATAAAAACCACAAAGGCTAAATCTGTGATTTCTCCACATGTAGAATAGCAGGAATATATTACTAAAACATCCTCATTGAGATTGAAATGTTAATAAATGTTTAGGAAACAATTAATGCTATAGCTTGATCTAGAAGTACTCCCTTGCCCTGGCACTTAAACCCAACCCTTGTACCCTAGCTGCCATGACTAGAGATTCGTAATGGCACAGCCGGGGACCTCAAACCCAGACCTCCCAATCTAACGGTAAAATCTTTCAACTGTTCCCACCAGTGCCTCAACATTACTTCCAGCATCTGGACCACACAGGGAAGAGGGTGGACTGCTACGAACGACCAGAGCTCTCACTGGGCAGCTACGAGTTCCTAGCCACCGTCGACTACTGTAAGGTAAGACTTCCCATAGGTGGATGACTGGGTTCTACTAACGGGGAACAGATCACGGTTTTGGCTCATTTGTGTACTGAGCTTGGGAATGAAGCATTGCTGACAAACATCACATATTTCACTGAATAAAATGAAAATAGGATTTAATATTTTTCAGGGATGGGTCAGTTTCAAGTTTTATCGGTTCATTACAAAGCAATTTTAGTATGATCTGACTGTACCAGGCTTGTCTATCATGATGCGCCATAGCGCCTGTCACATTCTTGGTGCATTGGTTTTAGTTTGCCATGGAAGAGTTGAACATTGCTGCACTGCGACAAAAAAAAAATCCAAATAACAGCAGGAGCACTCTGTGCATTTTGAAGAAGCGACAGAGGGTATTTCCCAAGTCTTTTCCTTTCTGTGAGACAGCCGAGAGGAAGAGGAACAATAGGAAGAAAATAACAATAACTCTGTTGCTTTCATTTCCCCTACTGGCAAGAACTGCAGATGAGGATAAAGAGAGATGAGTTACAAGTGGGGGAAAACAGTGATCAGATATTTGGCAAAAAATTAAACCTGGGAAACTGGGAAAGGCTAGGGAAATACCCTTGCTCACATCATCTAAATACAGCAGTGCTGTTGTTGCAATATTTAGCACTTTCGTTCGTCCTAGTGCAGCAAAGTTAAAGTCTACCACGGCAAAATAAAAACCAATGAATGCACCAACAATTTGATATGCACTGTATCGCCTCATGATGACAAAGGACTGATACAGCTGGATTGCATGACGTTGAAGCATCGTTTAAGGGATGATTTACTTTTTCAAATGACAATTGAGCGTGGTCTTTGGTCAAGTATAAATATATAATATAATGTGTATTTGCACAACAGGGAAGTGCCTCTGAGAACTGCATTGCATTAGAGCGTAGACTTTGAGGTCCGGTCTGAGAGTGTTTTAAATTGCTATTATTTCCCAGTCTTTAAATACAGTACGGTGCATGTTGTGTTTACCTTTAAAGTCTTAAATGTAGCCAGAGTCACCGCAGTAGGCTGTCCACTGGAATAATGGCAGAAAAAACTATCCACGTTTTATCAATTGGAGCATGACTTCCTCTTCTCTTTTTGGCACAGAACAACAAGCTTCCTCAGCCTCCTGCCTTCATCTTCCTCATCGATGTCTCCTACAACGCTGTGAAGAGCGGCATGGTCAGCATGGTCTGCCAAGAGCTCAAGACCCTGCTAGACTGCTTGCCCAGGTACACTATTCTAATGCAGTTCCTCCGCCCTTGATGCTGAGCTGTAAAAGCATTACACTTTTAATAATAGGCAGCAAAATGGTATTAGGAAAAGACAGCAAGGTCGAAATGCCATTTCTTCATCTAATAAAGTGAGTTGAGAGGCATTTCTTTTGACCTATTCAAAGCTTAGCACATTTGTTTATTTGTACATTTCAACAATGAAGGCGATTCATCAAGCTGTAATACATTTAAAGACATGAAAAGGGCGTTTTAAGAATAAGCAGGAAACCTGAAGGAGAAAGTGGAAGTAAACCTGCCTTTTCTCCTAATGGCCAGCAGGGGGTGTCTGGTTACAAAAAGACGATTATTATTATACAGTATCTTTGACTCTCACTTGATTTTGCTTCAGTAAAACATTTTCCTATACAGGAAAGTGTGTTCTCAATCACTGGCTTGAAGCTTTCATCATGTTGCTCATTTGTAAATTGTGCTCCCATTTAGAGTAAAAGGAATTCATAAATGAGTTAAGTGATGCAGGCCAGGTTGTAGCTACATTGTGATTGACAAGTCACCATCACAGCGCTATCATTCCCAGAACAATATAACCTGTATAACATATATAACATGCATATACCTATATATAACATGCATTTGCTCAGCCCCACATTGCTGTGCATATTAGACCACGGAAGTTGACCCGTAAGGCTTAATTTGCTTCCTAGCTATCATCACTTAGTTGGGCACCTCAAAGACCCAATTTGTGTGTTGTGCATTAGCTGATGTTCTTTGTGTTTGTTTCTTCTCCAGGGAGAACCCCGAGGTGGACTCTGTGGTGCGTGTGGGTTTCGTCACGTACAACAAGGTGCTGCACTTCTACAACGTAAAGGCCAGCCTGGCCCAGCCCCAGATGCTGGTGGTGTCCGATGTGTCTGACATGTTTGTGCCGCTCCTCGATGGCTTCCTGGTCAACGTCGCTGAGAGCAGGATGGTCATCGAGAGGTAAGAGAAGAGGGAGAGATGCAGGCACTACATGCACACGCATCACTAAGGAGCTGTTCTTAAGCCAAAGAGAATTGAGACCAAATTCTACAAATGTTTTCTGAAAAGTCTGTTTCTATATCAGTGGTTCTCAATCCATTTCATCTCAAGAATTATCTCTATTTGGCCTTGGGCCCCCAATTCATAATATTATGAACCAGGGACCCCCGACAAGCAAAGATTTGCATATAACCACAACAATGTGTGAACTCTGAGTGGTGCTGCGTGTACTCTGTATTGGTGAAACAGTGCCCCCTGTTGGTTACACCCCAACATGTGATCTGAGTGGTGCTTTGTGAACTCACGTAGGGACATAGGAATGGGTGTGAGAATGTGGTATACAGATTCAAAGGATTTGTACTACATTTTCAACGTTTGTTTAAAAAAAAAAACAGATTTACAGGCTCTGAGCTTGCCAATTTGTAAAAGCTGATTTTTTTCCTTCAACAGCTAAATTTAAAAAACTGTAATTTTAATAGAATGTGACATGAATGACCTGCTGTGTGGTTTGTGCGTTTTCAGCCTGCTGGATCAGATCCCAGAGATGTTTGCTGACACGCGGGAGACAGAGACGGTGTTCGGACCTGTCATCCAGGCAGGACTGGAAGCACTCAAGGTAACCCCTTGACAGTTATTTTTACTCCGTTTCTTACATACCGCACACAAGTACCCTGCAAAGGGTTACATTTAATGTTAAATCAACACTGTGGATGTTACTGCATCCGTGTGTGTGTGTGTGTGTGTGTGTGTGTGTGTGTGTGTGTGTGTGTGTGTGTGTGTGTGTGTGTGTGTGTGTGTGTGTGTGTGTGTTCAACCAGGCTGCGGACTGTGCAGGGAAGCTGTTTGTGTTCCACACGTCGCTGCCCATCGCTGAAGCCCCCGGCAAACTAAAGAACCGAGAAGACAAGAAACTCATCGGCACAGACAAGGAGAAGGTACACACCTACCAGAGCACCATGTTTACATGATATAACGGACTGCTGTCCACAGTTAAATACCATGTTCGTTGTTACTCTGACCGCACACCGTACATATTGACATATTGACTCCCTTTGGTTCCATGTATATATATATAGGAATGAAAACACCACAGGTCTTATCTGTGAGTGTGGGACACATGCCTGATCTGTGGTATCTCTCTCTCTCTCTCTCTCTCCAGTCTCTGTTCCAGTCTCAGGCAGGGTTCTACGCCACCCTGGCTAAGGACTGCGTGGCACAGGGATGCTGCGTGGACCTCTTCCTCTTCCCCAACCAGTATGTTGACGTGGCAACGCTGGGGGTCGTCCCCGTCTCCACCGGGGGCTCCATCTACAAATACACATACTTCCAGGTGAGCATGGCAGCAACATTGGAATTTTTGATAGTCTGAGTGAAGACAGACAGGAAAGAGGGACAGAGAGAAGTGGAGAGTCATGCAGCAAAGGTCGTCATGAACGGGACTCGAACACTTAACACACTGTTTGGCCCAGAGCTTATATTATGTGGCATGTGTCTTAAGTTGTGTTTTAAGTTGTGCCACAATACTGCCTAAGCTTCTAATGGACTTAGTTAACTTAGTTTTGACTCAGTTTATTAAGACTTAATGAATATTGAGAGAAGAATAACAGGAAACGATATGAAAATGCGAAAACTGTATTGTTCCTCAGCAGTGGCTGAGGAACAATCGCACAACATTGTTGCTTCACACACACACACACACACACACACACACACTTATATGTTTACATGGCTGTGTAAGTCCAATAACTGTGTGTGTGTGTGTGTGCGTGTGCTTGCTTTCTTAGGCACAGTCAGACCAGGAGCGCTTCCTCAACGACCTTCGGAGAGACGTTCAGAAACTAGTAGGCTTTGATGCCGTCATGAGAGTGAGAACCAGCACAGGTGAGCCAGACCCAAGTTACTTTGGATCATCATTATCACACCATTGTTTTTTTTTATGTCTAGCGTGAATGCTGTGGGTTCTTCTCCCTGCAGGTATCAGGCCGACAGATTTCTTCGGGTCATTCTACATGAACAACACCACAGACGTGGAGCTGGCCGGCCTGGACTGTGACAAGACCATTACGGTGGAGTTCAGACACGACGACAAGCTTAGCGAGGAAACTGGGGCTCTCATGCAGGTGTGTGTGTGTGTGTGTGTGCGCGTGCATGTGCGTGCACACTGGTTAACGATGGATAAACGTTTTGTTAACCGCCACACTTTGAATGCTTTTTATTGGGTCTCACTGTATGGTATACTACTATGTGTATACCATACAGATATACTGTATGGTATACTACTACTACTACACATTCGCCCATACAGATTTGTTCAAACCAATCAAAATAATCATTAAATTAGATTTGGATTGTAGCTTTAACAATCACGTACTGTATATGCATTAATCTGTGTCATCCCCTGAGTCGGTGTTTGAATGTCAAAACAAATCTCTATGTTGTGCGTGTGTGCCAGTGTGCGGTGCTGTACACCAGCTGCAGCGGCCAGAGACGCCTTCGCGTACACAACATGGCGGTCAACTGCTGCTCCCAGCTGGCCGACCTCTACCGCAACTGTGAGACGGACACCATCATCAATTTCTTCTCGAAATACGGTGAGGGAGCAGCCCAAATCATTACCCCTTCTACAACCCCAAATCCGTTGAAATTGGGACGTTGTGAAAAATGTCAATAAAAACAGAATGCATTGATTTGCAAATCGTTTTCAACCTATATTGAGTTTAATACACTACAAAGACAGTATATTTAATGTTCAAACTGATAAACTTTATTGTTTTTTGAAATTATACAATCTTTTGTAAATTGATCCCTGCAACACGTACCAAAAAAGTTGGGACGGAGGCAACAAAAGACTGGGAAAGGTCATGAATGCACAAATAACGCCTGTTTGGAACATTCCACAGGTAAACAGGTTAATTTTAAACAGTTTAATATTGTTATTGAGTATAACGGGACCATCCCAGTCGCTCACAATCAAAGATGGGGCGAGGTTCACCACTTTGTGAACAATTCTGTGAGAAAATCATCTAACGATTTAAAAACAATGTTTCTCAACATTCAATTGCAAGGAATTTGGTGATTTCATCATCTACAGTCCATAATATAATCAAAACATTCAAATAATCTGAAGAACTTGCTATACTAAAGCATCAAGGCCGAAAACCAACATCTAGCACTTGTGACCTTTGATCCCTCAGGTGGCTCTGCATTAAAAACTGACATCATTGTGTAAAGGATATTACTGTGTGGACTCAGGAACACTCAGAAAACCATTGTCAGTTTACAGAATTTGACGCTACACCTGCGATTGCAAGTTAAAACTCTACCATGCAAAGCAAAGCCATACATCAGAAAGGTTGGTTTGAAAAAACAACTAGAAAAACAACCAGAAATGCCTTCTCTGGGTACAATATCATTTAAAATGGTTATACACAAAGTGGAAAAGTGGGCTGTGGTCTGATGAGTCCACATTTCTAATGATAGTGGACCCAGAGAAGGCATTTCTGTTTTTTTTTTCAAACCAACCTTTCTGATGTATGGCTTTGCTTTTCGATGGTAGATTTTTAACTTGCAATTGCAGGTGTAGCGACAAATTATGTAAACTGACAATGGTTTTCTGAGTGTTCCTGAGTCCACACAATAATATCCCTTACACAATGATGTCAGTTTTTAATGCAGAGCCACCTGAGGGATCAAAGGTCACAAGTGTTTGGTGTTGGTTTTCGGCCTTGACGCTTTAGTATAGCAAGTTCTTCAGATTCTTTGAATGTTTTGATTATATTATGGACTGTAGATGATGAAATCACCAAATTCCTTGCAATTGAATGTTGAGAAACATTGTTTTTAAACCGTTGGATGATTTTCTCACAGAATTGTTCACAAAGTGGTGAACCTCGCCCCATCTTTGATTGTGAGCGACTGGGATGGTCTTGTTATACTCAATAACGATATTAAACTGTTTAAAATTAACCTGTTTACCTGTGGAATGTTCCAAACAGGCGTTATTTGTGCATTCATGACCTTTCCCAATCTTTTGTTGCCCCCGTCCCAACTTTTTTGGTACGTGTTGCAGGGATCAATTTACAAAAGATTGTATAATTTCAAAAAACAATAAAGTTTATCAGTTTGAACATTAATTATATTGTCTTTGTGTTGTATTCAACTGAATAGAGGTTGAAAACGATTTGCAAATCAATGCATTCTGTTTTTATTTACATTTTACACAACGTCCCAATTTCAACGGATTTGGGGTTGTATGTTAACTGTGATCATATTACATTTTTTATTACATTACAAGTTTTAAGTTCTTTCTTGGCCTGTGCCAGAATCAGGGTTGGACAATGTACCTGAACTTAATTGGCCACTTGGTTACTAGCTGTGGCCCATACTTTTCATATATATTCCTAATTTATTGTAGTAGAGAGCATTGAATCTAAAAAAGGCATTGCCAGTCTGTGTATCTCATACATGTTTTTTTCTCTTCCCCTACACGCCTGTGTGCAGCGTTCCGGAGCATATTGAACAGCCCGACCAAAGCAGTCAGAGACAGCCTAGTGAACCAGTGTGCTCAGATCCTGGCCTGCTATCGCAAAAACTGTGCCAGTCCCTCGTCCGCTGGCCAGGTAGGACGTCTCCTCATTCCATTATGTCATCTTTAGTCTTAATTTGTATACAGATAGCATTTGTTCCTTCCTGGTTCCGAATCTGATACCCATAACTTGCGTTTGGGTAGAAACCAGTCTATAATTTAAACAAATCTCGGACAGTAAAGTGGTGTAAAGGGACCATTTGGGTTTCTTGTGGGTGGTTCCTAATGGGTTGAACGTTCTTAAAACGCTGCTTGAATGTCTTGGCATGCCGTGTGTGGTTCCTCCCATACAGCTCATCCTGCCAGAGTGCATGAAGCTGCTACCGGTGTATCTGAACTGCGTGCTGAAGAGCGACGTCCTGCTGCCTGGAGCTGACGTGTCTGTAGACGACCGGGCGTACCTGAGGCAGCTCATCAGCTGTATGGACGTGGCAGAGAGCCACGTGTTCTTCTACCCGCGTCTACTGCCACTGGTAGGAATCCCCATCCACGTGATCGATCGTCTTAACCCTTTGTACTGAATGCGTTTTGGTGTTCAACGCATTAGGTTACACTTTAGTTATAAAAGAATATCAGATCTACAAGCTCGTATCGTGCCACCGAGTGGCGCGATAGTGCCACCGAGTGGCGCGATATGAGCTCATAGATCTGATATATTTTTTTATTGTGAAAATTTAAGAATACATTCCATTTGACACTTGATTATTGTAGTTTCTGACACTAGATTCTAGTTTCTGATGCTAGATTCTGACAGATTCTAGTTTCTTTGAAAAATCTATGTTCCTGTGTCAGTGATGCTTAATATATTTCATGCCAAGGACCACCAGAATTATCTATATTTGGCTGCGTACCCCCATCTGAAAACATGTTGTAGGGATCCCCCAGAAGCAACGATTTTAGTTCAAAATATTTGCTTCAGAAAGAATATACATTCAAAGATTTGCATCACATTTTCACAATCTTTCAAAAAATATCAGAGCTACAAGCTCACAGTGCGCCACTCAGTGGCACGCTGTGAGCTTGTAGTTCTGATATTTTCCAATAGCTTAAGTGTAACATAATGCTTTGAACACCAAAACATGTTCAGTACACAAAGGATTAACCCATTCGACCCATAGGTTTATGCTGTAGCGATGCTCATATCGACGTACAGGATTGCAAACGATTGCGTTTCTTTTTTCCGTCCCGACTCCGTAGATGAAGTTGGAGGCTGACTCGTTACCGACGGCAGTGAGGTGCTCCGAGGAGAGGCTGTCGAAGGGTGGGCTGTACCTCCTGGAGACCGGCCTCCATCTCTTCCTGTGGGTGGGAGCCAACGCACAGCAGGAGCTGCTGGCCAACATCTTCGGCACGCCCAGCTTCGGCCAGATAGACCCCAACATGGTGAGGGGAAAATAAACTAAACTAAAGTCTTGCATCAAAAGAAATAAACCCTTCAAAATACTTACAAAGTGTCAGTACAGATGGGTAAAATTTGGAATACATTTTTTGCTTGGTAAATTGCAGATCACTTCTACACTAAATCTCTCTCATCGGTACAGTGATGACTGATGATCCTCTCTTTGTCTTTGTCTTTCAGACCAACCTGCCTGTGCTGGACAATCCCTTCTCCCAGAGACTCAGAAACATCATAGAGTCTTTCAGAACGAAACGATCACGATACATGAAGGTGAGTCGCCGCCGCCTTGTCATTTCTCTCAACCTCATTCAACCACTTATAACCACCGTATATACTTGCCATGATTTAGATTTTTGCGAACACTATTTAAAAACAGATACAGATAAAGGCATTTGCTTCAGGTCTTAAAAAAAGGTTTCAATCTGTATGTCCTCTCGGTGTCTGTCCATCTCCGACTGGGCCGTAGCTGATGGTGGTGAAACAGGAGTCCAAAGCGGAGCTGATCTTCAGGCACTTCCTGGTGGAGGACAAGAGCGCCAGCGGGGGAGCGTCGTACGTGGACTTCCTGTGTCACATGCACAAGGAGATCCGCCAGCTTCTCAGCTAGGACTGCTAACACCACCCCCCTCATCCCAACAACATGGTGGCACCACCCTACTCGCTCCACCTTCTACCCCTCCTCCTCCTTGACCTCCCTCCTGCCTGCCTTTCATCTGAAAGAGCTTAATCTTTTTATTATTCACCACCGAATAACCTGAAAAATCCACCCCAACCCCATCCCCATCCCTTCAGCCAAGGGGGCCAGGACGCAAACACAGACACAAGCTGGCGGACTCCCTGTCGTGGCTGTGCATTAAGAGAGAACCTGTGTGTGAGGGAGTGTATATGGACTGACGTGTGCTTGTGTGTGTGTGAGAGAGAAAGAAAGAAAGAGACAGAGAGGGTGGATGTAGATAGTAGTGGATGTACTCTCTGTGACACTAGCACTGAATACCGCTCTGGGCGTGTAAACGACCCCGATGATAGCAACACCCCCTCCCTTTTTATATGTGAATCCAACGCAAGGTAGACCGAAGGACAACTAACTACATAGGACATGAAATTATATAAACACTGTTATTTTTTTTTTTCATTCTTTTTCATTTCCTCAAATTATTTCTTCCGTTTCCTCGCTGATCATCCCCTCACCTGCCGCCCATACCTTCTATTTCTCAGCCATGGCCTTATTATTAAACCCAACATGTCGCTCCCCCAATCACAATGTACATACAACTTTTATTCTGCTGTCCGCTCTGTTATAATCCCCAGTGTGAATGTTTCAGGACGGCACCAGTGACACGATTTTCAGTTCTAGATACTCTACGAACTGCTATAAATAACTTAGCCTTGTAATAATTATTATTAAAGAAATGTATAACACATGAGTATCTTACGTTTTAACTCTGGTGTATGCATCCACAGATGTAAAATGACATTAACAGACATCTACGATGGCCGCGGCTCGCCTGTTAACCTAATTACCCCCCGATCGATCGGGGGATCAGTACAATCTTGAGTGACTGGACTCTCTAGGCCTCGATCTCGAGTCTTTTCTCCACGGAATGCTGACATTTAGCTCAAGTGGAGCCTTGAAATATTTGTCGCCGAGGCACGACGAGTGTCGTGGTTTTGATCCGTCGCTGGTAGCGACGTGCAATACCCAAGATGATATTCTGAGCTTTTTCTTTTTTTTTGTTCTTTTTAATTCTATGCATATGGTGTGAAAGACAAATGCAAAAAAAAGGAAAAAGCTAAACGACACAAGCTTTTGATTCTCAGTCTTTGGGAGATTGTCCTCGTGGTCATTCCGAACGGAGGATGAATGATACATTGCACAAAGCATGTGACTGCTTAGAGGACAGGACAGAGTAATGCACATTTAACAGCCTCACGGTTGCATTCACACCTAACGCATGGAATGTTCCAGACAGTGTTAGAAATAGGAATCCGGGTGCACAGAGATGCGTTGTCGATCGACGGCTCCTTGGTGCAAACGCGCCGCAAACTGACACATACAGAGAGAATCATGATGAATACATGGACGTCAGCAGCAGTCCATTAGCCACGTATTTGGGTTGTTGTCGCCGCACTGAAGACTTTACAGAACGTGAATCAAACTATGTAATCTGTACAGAGTAAAAATAAATAAATGGGGAAAGTCTCCATTTTAAAAGATGGAATGGCAGAGGTTAGTTGGTTGCTTGTTAACTACCCACCAGTAGCCTAAATGTAAAAAAAAAATCCTCTCGTTTATTCAGGTGGGGGGAAAGGGCTAGACTGGGGTTTTTCTTTTTTCTTTCCCTTTTTGTGTGTGTGTGTGTGTGTGTGTGAGAGAGAGAGAGCAATGAAGAGAGAGAGAGCTATGTTCATTGTGTGAATGTGTGTGGGTGTGGGGGGTGGGCGGTCCTGGTGAATTTCTTCTGAGGAACAGAGGGATCAGCCAACACATGCGCGTGCTCGCACACACACACTCCCCCAAAGAGATTGCATTCAGATTTTTTTTTCTTATTTTCCCCACCATAATAATTCTGTTTCTTTGTCCTTTTTTAAAAGCTGTGTTCTTTGTGTTTCTTGGGTGTGTGTGTGTGCACCCCTCTGTTCCGTCTTCTGTTCATGGATTGATCATCTGCCCTGTCTGTCTGGTCGCCCATCTGACGACTCGTATAGGCGGTCTTAGTTTGATTCTTTTTCTCCTCGATTTTGTTTTGTTCATTGACTCTTGGGACTGCTAATAAAAATAATGATTGTTGAAAGTGACTGTCTGTGATGCACATTTTAACACAGATCGGTGATGGGATGTAGTTTATTACATGACATTTTCACGTGTAATTTAGTACAAATTAGTACATTTTGTACAATAACAGGTTAATGGTGAGCTGAGCCCTCTATACATCAGGAATGGAATCTGATAAGGGAAACGACCACAATTTAGATCCTAGTGTCCAGTCTACACACGTTATTCTGAATTGCCATCACAGCAATTCTGATCATGGCCAGATCTACAGTATATCCAGTCACAACATTTCATGGTACAAAGTACAAAGCATGATTCATTCTTTGATGGCAAACAGTTGGTTATGTCACACCTGTAGTATGTGTTTTGTTACAGTACATGCTACTGTAGTGTTTGGTTCTCTAGTAGTGGATTATACCGACAAATCAATTAGGATTCATTATATATTCACACTTTTGGTGTACTTATCTAAATAATCCCAACAACTCATGTTAGTCATTAGCAATCAGCACACTGCTGACTGTCAGTGTTTCTCAAACATTTTCCGAGTCAAAAATGGCTGCAGACACCCATATGAAAATAATTTGTATTCCTGGGGGCCCCGTAATAGATTTTTCAACAGTTTACATATCAGATGAACGAGCTAGATCAGAAACTAATAACTACAGCATTAACTGTTCGTCATTTTGATGAGTGACCTGCTGGAACCGCCATCAAGGACCGCCCAACTGCCTGGTGGGTGGGTCTGTGGCTGCTGCACCTTTAGCAGAGGACCACCGTAGAGGCCACCCAGCCAAGCCTAAAGCCTGGGTACAGGGGCTCGGTGAAGGTGTCCTGGAAGGAGTGCAGCAGGGTCAGTGTACCGTCGGCAGAGACCCTGTAGAAGCACAGCCTGCCGGCCGACCAGTCCAGGTGCACCCCCACCCTGTTGGAGCACGGGGGCAGCTTCAGGGGAGTGCTCATGCCTTTGTGCCAGGCGCTGTAGCCGTCCTTGGTGCAGCTCAGGCTCCAGGAGAAGTCGTTTTTCCCGAGCCAAGAGTCGTCGCCCTCTCCTTTCCGGTTCATCCGCCCGTAGGCCATTCCTACGTGAGCTCGGCCGCTCCATTCGGTCTCCCAGTAGCGGCGACCGGTCAGACCCTCCCTGCACAGCACCTGTCTCCAGTAATCGAACCTCTGCGCGTGGTCGGGATACGGCTGCCCCGTCCACCTGGTGGCCTTCCGGTTCCCCTCGGACAGGAGGAGATCTCTGTGAGCGGTGTCAGGATCCAGGGTGAGTTTGGTCGCATCTGGTGGGGGAAAAAATAGAAGTGAAACCATCAAAGGACTGTTTTTATTTTTCAGTTGTCAATGTGTAACCCAAGTAGCCAAACCCACAGTCATAATTTTTGGTTATTTTGTGGAAAGAGTCAAACCTACATTTCTTTGGTTCTGGTTGGATCCTGGATTCCCCACAATGATCCACACTGCCATAAAAGGAGAGAGAAAGATTTACTGGCATTTCACCGGCAATTTTCACTTGATTTGTTGAAAATGTACAAATCTAATAGCATGCCCAAAATACTGGTGCCAGATTTAAAGTGGTTAATGGATTATGTTGTATAAAGACAACAGGACAAACATACTGTCCAAACAGAACCACATTTTCAATTGCAGTCACTGGAGTAAAGTAACTAAGTTGGGTGTTAAGTTAAAATTGTGAGGTATACTTTAGTGGAGTATTTCCAATTTTCAGTACTTTTATTTATAGTACAGTACTTCGATCCCAGGGAAAATGTTGTATTCTTTTTTTCTACTATAATCATTTAAAAAAACTACTAGTTATACTTTGTAGATTTAGATTATAATTACAAAACCACTTCTGATATACCGTATATCATACTTTTGCAAATTGAAATTAAAAAATGCCTGTTGATTTGAGTATTGGTCAACAAGCACTTCCAAACTCAAACTTTTAAAGGTAACTTAAAGTAATGTGTAGGCGACTTTAGTGTGTACAAATCCGTTTGTAAACAGATTTGAATCTAACTCCACCTCACCTCATTTTTGGCTAAAATGTTGTCTATAATGCCTTTAAATAGAAAAGTGCAATGAACTTCTTGATGTTCTTTTCTGTACTTTACTTTTCTGTTCGGATGTACTGTATGGGCTGTGAATTGGTCTGCGTTACGGCAGGACACCTCCATCCCTACCTGAGGCTCTCCAGGCTACAGCGGGGGTCCTCTCGCAGGGTGGACAGCAGGCTGAGGCCCAGTTCCTCTGGGTGGTTGAAGCTGAGGTCCAGCTCCTTCAGACCAGACAGGTTGGAGTTCAGAGCGGAGGCCAGGAAGGCACAGCCTCGCTGGGAGACTCTGCAAAGGCGCAAACTTCAAAAGAGAAGATAGAGATTTCATTTTATGTATCTCAATGCCTGTGAAAAGAGTGTAGCTACAGTGAGCCATTAACCCACTGAGAGCCAAAGCTGATTGTAAAAAGGTCTTCTAAATCCGAACCGTTTGACTACATTAAATTGTTAATATTAATATTAGTGATGCAGTGAATTTTGGCTACAGGAAGAAAATATATCACCGAATAGTGTATGCAATAAATGCATTAAAAATTGCTGAATTCATGTTCTGTGGAACCATAATAGTGATTATTATTTAAGTTAAGTTGTGCCACAATCAAGTTTTTGCCATAATCAGGTAGCCTTTAAAGTGCGGCCATGACAGAAATGATGGGGAAAAAAAGAGATTTATTCAAAGATTTGCACAAATTTCCCCCTGCTGTTTTCTTTTTTTGCTCCCCCAAAAGTAGCAGATCTACAAGCTATGAGTGTATACATGGTTAAAATCTAAAAGAACAAATTCTTTTCCCCAGTTTTAACGATAAAGTTGTATAGGAGAGGCGTGATGTTTTCTTTTTTCCGGGAGGACACTTACATGAGTATTTCCAGTTTGCACCGGAGTCCATCTGCCAGTCCGTCCGACAGTCTCTCCACCCCGGAGTCCTGCAGCTCGTTGTCGGACAGATCCAGCTTCCTGAGCTGGGAGGAGCTGGAGCTGATGATGGAGGCGATGGAACCACAGCTCTGATCTGTCAGGTTGCAGTGCCTCAGGCTTTCATCCATCAAAAAGCAGTCAGGAGGAAGTGTACCAAAATGAATATGTGTTGCTCAGGGAAAACAAAAAAAAGGTTCTATGCTATAGTGATATGGTGTGGATCAGTGGATAAGTTTTGCCTGTTATTGTGGGGGAAAAAACGAATAAACATGTTCTTTAGTTTTGGGTTTGAGAGACTAAACCTCGTGCCTGGCCCGTGCCTGAAATGCTGAACAAAACAGTGGGCCCTGGTGTCAAAATGGTTGAAAACCAGCACTGTGGTCATGCAATGAAATGAGAAAACATAAGGAATGGTATGCAAACCTCAGTGTCTCCAGTGTGCACAGTGTCAGTCCAGCAGAGAGCAGTGCCAACCCGACGTCCTTGAGGTTGTTCTCACTCAGGTCTATCTCTCTGATGTGGGACAGGCTGATGCCGGTTGCCAGGCTCTCACAGCACTTCTCTGTGAGGTTGCATCCTTTTAGACTGCAACAGGGGACGGACAGCTTAACATACATCATGTCAGTCGTTCCCAAACCATTTGTCAGTTTACAAACTCACATTATTATTAGAGCTGTTGAATGATTAAACATTTTAATCAGTTTAATCACAGCTTGAACGTTAATTTAATCATGATTAATCACATTTTTTTTATTTTATTCATCAAAATAGGTGATTTACAAGCTTCCAATGTTGTATTTTAAAAAATGAGATTTTTTCAATGAGAAAATGCTCAGTGGGTTGAGTCGGTGTGCACATGCGGTAATAATTATTTGAATGTTTATTTGAATAAAGATACTTTTCCACCCATAAATAGGTGGAAACATTCATTGGGGAACACTGATTTTTCAGGATGAGGGGCAATTCAGAAGGCTTTTGTAAAATGACCAGTGATGCCAATTCCAAATGAATGGAATCATGAGCAAATACAATTTCTTGCCTACAATATGGAGATTAGATAAACACTTTACATCGCAACAATACTCACTGTGCTATTTTAGATGCTTTGATGACAGGCAGCAGCCTCAGAAGACCCTCCTCAGACTTGGCGTACTTGCTCAGCTCGAACAGCCCAAAGTCCTCCTCTGAGGTCAGCAGTACAAAGTTCAGCGTGGCCCAATGTGCCGGTGAGAGCTGGGTTCTGGTCAGACTACCAGTGGTCAAGAAACCCTGGATCTCTTCCACCAGGGAGCAGTCGTTCAGCTCGTTCAGACAGTGGAACAGATTCATACATCTTTCTGGGGATGCGGCCATCCTGATCTTCTGCTTGATATGTTTGATGATCTCCGGTCCGGTCTGTGGCTTTGTCCGGTTCTTTCGTGTCAAAAGATCTCCCAGCATCTCCTGGTTGCATTCCAGGGAGAGGCCCAAGAGAAAGCGGAGGAAAATGTCAAAATGTCCACTCTCACAGGCCAAGGCTTTGTCGACCGCTGCCTTGTAAAGGATCAGCGCTGATGCATCTCTGCTGCCTGGAAATAGTCTTGAAATGGAGGATTTCCTGACCAAGACATTGACGTTGTCATTGTTGAATCTGAGAAACACGAATAGAGCGGCAAAGAATTCGTGAATGCTCAGGTGCACAAAGCTGAACACTTTGCTTTTGCACAGCGTCAGTTCCTCTTGAGTGAAGATCTGAGTGTAGACCCCGGAGAGCTGTGGCAACTGCTCCACGTCTACGCCGTTTGCGATCAGGTCTTTCTCGTAGAAGATCAAGCGGCCTTTCTCCAACTCATTGAACGCCAACTTGCCCAGTGACACTATGTAGTCTCTTGTCTTGTCGGAATCCTTTTGTATATGCAAGCTCAGGTAGTGTATGAACATTTGAGTAAGCGTCTTGGGTATGCCTCTGCCGTCTGCTGCCAGCAACCTCTTCTCAAAAACCGTGGCTGCCATCCTGCAGAACATTGGTATGTGACACATGATGTGGAGGGTCCTGGTGGATGTGATGTGCTTGATTATTGTGTTGGCCAGGCTCTCGTCAGAGATGCACTTCCTGAAGTATTCCTCCTTCTGGGGGTTCGTGAACCCTCGCACCTCTGTCATCCGGCTAATGAACACAAGAGGGATCTGACCGACTGCTGCCGGTCGGGAGGTAATCCAGATATGAGCAGAGGGAAGCAGGTTTCCTCTGATGAGATTTGTCAGGAGTACATCTACCGTGGCTGGCTGTGTATGGTCATACAATATGTCATGGTTTTCGAAGTCAAGGGAGAACCTGCTTTCATCTAATCCATCCAGGATTACGAGTACCTTGCTCTTCGGTGAAATCTGCAATTCTTCTTTTATGTCGGGGAAAGGGTGAAGGAGAAGCTGTGAGAGGGTCAGGACTTTCTTACTCATCGAATTCAGCTCTCGAAAAGAAAGGGGAAGCACAAGATCCAGGTCTTGATTGGCTCTCTCCTCGGCCCAGTCCAGGGTGAATTTACTGACACACACGGTCTTCCCTATGCCCGCGACCCCCCTCGTGACCACAGTTCTCAAGATGCCATCTTCTCCGGGCGAAAGCACATAGATATCGTTGTACTTGATCGGCGTGTCCTGCATGATTGTCCTGAAAGCTGCCTCGATCTGTCTCACCTCGTGTTCAATGTTGACCTCCACTCTTCCTCCCTGTGTGATGTATAGCTCTGTATAGATCTTATTGAGAAGAATCTTGTTTCCGCCAGTCAGTCCCTGAAAACAGTGTCTGAACCTGTCGCTCAAAATAGATTTGATTATTGCTCCAATCTTCAGCATCCATCCCTCTGTAAAAAGGCAAAACGTGAAACTATGTAAAGACCTTAGTTCCGCAGAGGAAATGTTTTAGGTGATGTTATCTAGGCTGACATAATTATTACACAATCTCCTTGTCGCAATAACATAAGGGAAATAGTTTCTATTAGAATTTTAAAGCAGAAAATGAGATTTTTATGATATTTTGGATTTTTGGTACTCATTCATTGTCATTTCTGCCTTATGCGTTTTATTTATAATGTTCCAATGTCCATTACCAGAAACACGATTAATAGTTCTTGAACATCAAAATTATTTGTATGTAAGTGTCATGATCATGAGTCGTGACACCAGTTGGCAGTTAAAACAAACATTTTTTCCTTACAAAAACACATATAAAAGCTCACTGCTTGCACTGCTTGCTTGTATATCTGTTATTTTTGAACTGTCGAAAGTGTACTGATTAAGAAAGCATTTGTAGCATGGGCCTTGGGTCCTCAGGCCCTTAATGCCTTAAACCAAGCAGTCACCGTGCAACAGCGTTTTTGGTAATAAATACATAATGAATACATATCATTTCAATGCTTACCATCAGCTTCACAGTGCAGATGAGCAGGTGGGACTGCAGAATGATTGCTCTCTGAGTCCTGTGGAAGTACAGGTCCTGCGTAAGGAGAGGAGAATGATAATGATTAGGCAATGTTTCATCTTTGTATGTGATTTGGGCTTCATACTGTAAGGAATGTCCTATTTTATGTTTAGTCAAAGTCGCACAAATGTAAACTGTGATCTACAAGCTCATAATGAATTGCAAATCAACATCAACATGTGATCATTAGATCTGATAGCCCCCCCCCCCCCCCCCCCCCCCCCCCCCCCCCCACCAGAAATCTTTAGCCTAATTAATCTGATAATAACCTAAGTAATTATGAGAACTTACAGTGTGTGACTATTACTAAATAATAACTTTATCCAATAGAAGTGTCGATATGTATGGCAGCTATAGGCTCACCTGGACTTGTGATATTGATGTTGACTGAGCCACCGATGTGGCACCCAGAGATCGCAGGGGCCATCGCTATGCTTCTGCCCTGGGCTTCACAGATACGAGCTGGAAGAACAGAGAGTGATTACGGGCTATGATAGTATGACAACAGTCATAATATTATGATAAAGAGTGAACAGTTGAAGCCGTGCAGGCCAGGGTACCACCACGGCCGTCAATTATATTTTTAATATAAAAAAGGGGGTTACAAAAATCATTACCTGGAGAGGTCCTTTCAGAAAGTTGATCCTGTTCCATTTTGTTCTGGAGATTCAATGAGGGCATCAATGTTCTGTTCTGGTCACTCCTCTCCACGTTTCCATCAATCAATTCTAATCTAAATTGACTTTGTCGATCCAAGAACTACTGGCATCTCACTGCTCACGGTATGGTAGGTACTGTCATGGTCGAATAGAAAAGACACATTTTATAAAGGGAAGTATGATGTCACAGCAATAAAAGGCTGCCTACAGTACTTGAAAAAAAAAAAAAAAAAAACAGAAAAAAAAACATACATGAGAAGGATCTGGTTGTCAAACATCTAAAAAAAAACACCACTGTCTATGTTGAACTGATGTTTTGTCAGATGCATATCCTGTCACACACACACACACACACACACACACACACACACACACACACACACACACACACACACACACACACACACACACACACACAGATGAGGTACAGTAGGCTAAGCCACCTCATAAGGTTCTCTCTACGCTCCCCAGGTTGCAGTCAGATACTTTCGACTGTGGTTGCTCATTGGCAGAGCTATGGCGTGACATCGCCAGACAGAGCAAGACCACATTTCTACACATCCTCTTGAATATGTGCATAACAGGAAGTCTGGTTTTGATATGGTACAATTGAGTGTGATTTAGTTCCTCTCTCTTATAACCGCCACGTCCAAAATGATCCAGTTTATTATGTACCCATCAAAATACTTCCTGTCAATGAACTTTTGTAACACCCCACCAAGCAGTTAAAGGGAAACTCCAACAATTTTCCAACATTTTAATATGTCATTAACATACCTTAGAGATATTGTGTGGTGATGATAAAAAAAGTTCCCTCAATTCTGTATTTCCTAAAAATGGTGGTCTGAAAAAAAAAACATTAAAATTGTGAAATACATCTGATGACATCATCAAGATGTATTTCACCATGTTAATGATTTTTCTTTCAGACCCCTGTTTCCTGAGAGGGTACAAATGGAACCAAATGGACCCGCCAGGGTCTATTTGGTTCACATTTGTATCCTCTCAGGAAAACATTGAAAATGGGTGGAATTCCCCTTTAAGAAATTGTAATCCCTTTAAAACACTCTCAAGAAGAGCAATTCAAAACTTGCCCCTGTAAATGTTCTCCTTCCTAAGTAGTCTAAGAGCATAACAGGAAGTCTGGTTTTGGTGCTCTGGTACTTCCCTTCATTTTTTTCTTAAATGAACCAGTTTCTTTTAATTTAGTTGACCTTATTGCATTTATGAGAAATGTCAAAAGTCATGCACTTAGCCTACTTACAGTACAGCTATGAAAATATTATAGGCAGTGACATTATTGTTGCCCTCGTCAGTCTTAAAAAACTTCTTAAAATCATGTCTTAAAATCATGTACATAACTTAATGAAGCAGTCTATCCTCTTTGCTTAGGCACAGCAGTGGAGGGTGATTACTGGATTACTGGCACAATGAAAAACGTAAAAACAACCCTACCCTGATCCCACCACTGTCTGACTTCCAAGTTGCTTCCAGTAGGCCTACGTAGTGTTGTAGCAGACACATGTCAGAGCGCAGCAGCGTGTCAACTACCAGCCCCGGTAGCGCGCCGTGATCGTATAGTGGTTAGTACTCTGCGTTGTGGCCGCAGCAACCCCGGTTCGAATCCGGGTCACGGCATTGGTGCGAATACAATGTCACGGCATAAGGGCTGACTTTTGGCTTCCAGACCCCCCCCCACCTCCCAAGCATTGTCTCGAAGAATTATGACCCACCTGGACCAGTGGGGAACCATGTGTACTAACTGATACAATGTATCAGTGTCTGTCTCCTCATGTCTCCTCTACTCAGCTGGCTGAAGCGGAAATCCGAGGATAGTTTGCCTGTACTTTCTACAAATACACACTAGGGGGTGGTCTCACATAGCCTAGTCTCCTACTTGCCAGCCCATAGAGCCCCCCCAGACATGTTGTGTACTGTACACCAAGATGTTATGTTAGAAATGCTGAGTAGGGGTAGGGGTAGGGGGGGGGGTTATGAACATCGGTTCGTGACACCCATAGCTACACTTCTAGCCACTATAAGGCTCTGGGGAAAATGGTATGGGTGCGGCTTCATCGCCCGGTGGCGCGAAAGTCGCACCCATACCATTTTTGGTTACATGACTTTTATTGGGCATCAACTTTTATTGGTAAAGCATCAATAAGTTGTTGTTGAAGTTGCAACAGACACGCATGCATAAAGCTAAAGGCCTAACTGTAGTTAGTAGCAGTAGTAGTGTTTCAAATCATTTTAAATATAGGCACATTAGTTTAAATATCGTGGGTTGTTTTGCATCATGCCATCGTGTTTGGTGGGGCAGACTGGGCATTTAGGGGGACATTGCCCCCCCCCCCATGCCCATGCCTAGATCCGCCCCTGACTTGCAGTTTTACAAGCCCACAAGCGTCTGTCTTGTAGGCTAATTTATAGTTTCACCCCTTGTGTGCTGTGTTTTTTTTAAGTCAAGCATAAAGCTCCAAGTATCGTCAGATTCGTCACCTGTGTATTGTTTAACCAATTAGGTTTGTGAACAACCAGCTGTGGTTCTGCTCAGCTTCTTACCAAGGCGACACACAGGTATGTGTTCGTCATATTCTAAACCACCAACTCCATAAAAAAGGGGTTTGATACATAGGCGGCTATTTGCATAAATTTAAGTTGCTATTGAACTCCCATTATGTCTCTGTTTTGAAAATATTGAACCAGTGGCATAGACGGATCTATAAGCTTTTTTCTTCTCATCGTGGTGCAGTCAGTGTCTGCACACGCATAACGATAATGACCTGCAATAGGCTGTATCTGCATTTCAGCAGGGTTTACAGCAAGGGATTAATTACCAGACAAAATAACTAAGCCAAATGAACGCAAACTGTTTAAACACTTTTTAGGACTTTTCGCCTTATTTTATTGACACTAAAGGCCAAAATTGTTAATAGCAGTGACAAGGACCCGTGCTGTAGGAGCCAAAATGACATGATTATATAGCTACATACATATTCACTGGGTTGGTGAGGTGTGCACCGCATCAGGGCTTCATTGATTGGTTGAAGCACCTCTGTGGGTGGCCACCGTAGGCTACAAGTGCATGGTCATTCCCAGCTCACTCCATGGATGGCTTTGGATTCTTGGAGGCAGGGTGAGCTGGGAGGCTACATAATTTGTTGACCGCACTTTATAGCACTTGCTCTTTGATGGTTTGATTCTTATTGGTATTTACGCACTGTTTTGTAGATTTGCACATATTTATTACAATCTTATTTATCTTGCTGAAGTTTTGTAATATTTGGTGCACTGATATTTAAACAGCAGTAAACACAAGCATAAACGTATTCCCTTGTTCGAATCGTTCTTATCATTGGGTCAGTGTATAATGTTGCGCGTCACACAGTTGTTTTACTCCCAGGCTTAGCCTGCCGGCATGAATGATTTATTGGAAGTCATTTTCAGCCACTACATTGTCAACAAATTGTATCATTCTGGATCGCTATTGGTGTTGGGTGTTTAACCTACCCGGTTCCCCGCGGCGTTCAAACAATGAATCGCGCACATACGTGCACCGCGGCATTAAGGTTTCACTCAGCTATTGTTTAATCCATTTGCTTTTCGAGTCCACGTTATGTCCGATGCACGCATAGCGGCGGCCCGCCCCAAACACACACTTGTTGCACGCACACACACACTCTATTGTTCCCCTATAGGCGAAGTGGCTTTAGCCTGTAGCTTTGGCTGTGGGCTATTGTTTGTTGTTTTTCATGTGCATGAACGGGTTCGGCCCGCATTCTAAAACCCGTGGAACGGGTGGCCCAGGAGTGCCGTCTCTTTTAGAGATATATAGGCACATAAGTACCTATCGTTACATGCTGAAGACACAGGGTCTGCATTCGTTAGCTTACGGGTCGTTAGGCAGTTTAGTGGGGAACAATAGCCAGGCATTCACACACATACACGCACATTCTACTAGGGCTGTTGCGTGTTTTTTGGACTTCGATTTGGATGCAAATGATTTTGACTTTGATTCATTTTAATGCAAATTCAAAATGTCTAGTTCATCAAGGCCAGGTTCTACTGCCAGCGCAAACGAGCCAAAACGGCAATCAACTCTCACTGCAAAGGCACTATCAAACAAAATTGAACAACTTCAAAAGGAACGAAAAGCTAAGGTTAATAAAATTGAACGGCTTGTAAAAGCAATTAATGACCTTATGCAAAGCTCTGACAACGCAAAGGCTGTCCAGTTTAACCTTTGTAATGTATCTGCACTGTACGATGAAGCAAGTCATCTTCATGATGCAGTTATTCCCTTGCTTCCCCCAGAGGAACAAGAGAGACAAAACGATTGGTTTTCAGACATACAAAAACGCAAAGTTGATTTCACTGAAAATGCAAACAAATGGCTCTCTCAAAATCTTTCCATTCAAAGTACAGCGCAGTTACAGGAAGAGGCTATTATACCGTTGTATGTACCCCCACATCTTGTTGAAACATCTAATGCAGTGAATAATCCAAATGCTTCCTGTGTTCCAGATGACCGTGGGGGTGTGGTGGCAGCTTCAGTCATTGATGATGTTAACCCTGATGATAGTGTCTCTAATGTGGCAGTTGAGGCAGCAAAGAAAAGAAGCACGGCAGGTAGCAAGTGTAGGTCCACTACTTCTTCTGCTGCATCCGCACGCCTGATGGCAGAAGCAGACGTGGCAGCTCTTCTCGCTCGCCAGAAGAAGCTTAAAGAGATACAGGATCTAGAAGAGCAAGAGGCACAGTTGAAAAGAAAGAAAGAGCAGCTAGAGTTGGAGGCGGAGATGGCAGCAGCAGCAGCTAAACTCAACGTCTTGAAGGCCTCCTCCTCTCAGGTGTCTGGTTCTTCAGCCAGTAGGTCAGATGGGATGAATTCTGATGTTGAGAAAGGGAGAGAAAAGCTTTCTCAAGCATTGGATCCTGATGCTGAAACCTTTGTTCCTCCGTCAGGGGGGCACTCTTCTCAGCATGTTGTAATGGGTGAGCCACAGTCACGTTCACATCTACTTGATGCACGGCATAAGCAGTCAGCCGCGCGTCCATCTTTGCTTGATTCTCGAGCTATGTTGGTGAAGAACACGAGGCAGCAGCGAGTATGGCAGCCATCTCAGTACATGTCAGGTGAACAGCAGCCATATTCACAGTTCCTGGATGCTCAACCTGAGCAGACACGTCCTCCCTCTTTGGATGCTCGGCCTAAGGTGACTTCTCTAGGGTTGCAATCGCAGCCAAGGCCTGAGGCAGCTACAGTGTGGCAAAGTGGATGGCCCGATCCTCAAGTTCGTCCTCAGTTGCAGTCACAACAACCTTCACCTTTGGTCCAGAACAACGTCAATAATGATCAGTTGATCTCTGTCTTAAAGGAGCAAAACAAGATAACCTCTTTGCTTGCTAAACAGCAGTCTTTGTTCTTTCTTCCACGACGTGACATGCAAACCTTTGATGGTGATCCTTTGGAGTACCAAACCTTCATGAGAGCCTTTGAACACTGCATCGAGGAGAAAACTCACAGCGCCAAGGATTGCTTGTACTTTCTCGAGCAGTACACGAAAGGGAAGCCCAGAGACATGGTTCGTAGTTGTCTACATATGTCCTCTGAAACTGGCTATGCCACAGCCAAATCCTTGTTGCAAGAGCATTTCGGCAACTCTTTGAAGATCACCTCTGCGTACATGAACAAGGTGTTCTTGTGGCCAGCGATAAAGGCAGAGGATGTTGATGCGCTTCAGTCTTACAGCTTCTTGCTGCGGTCCTGCTTCAATGCTCTTGGGGAGTTTGAATCCACATACGAGTTGGATGTTCCTGCTAATATGCAGGCTGTTGTTAAGAAGTTGCCCTACAAGCTCAGAGAGAAGTGGAGAGATGTTGCTTGTAACTTGCAGGAGACAAACCGTCGCAGAGCCACCTTTGGTGATATCGTTGAATTCATTGAATGGCAGGTGAAGATTGCGAGCGACCCACTGTTTGGGGATATCCAGGATTCTACCCCTGCAGTGTCGAGGAAGGAAGTGAAGCCTGCTAAACCGCAGTACTTTGCAGGAGCAAACAGAAGTAGCTTTGCGACTACTGTCGCTACAGTCGACAAAAAGGTTGACACTGCACCGAAGAAAGAACTTTGCTTTCCTGTTGTCAAGACATGCTTGCTTTGTGGAGCTGGGCATTCCTTGGACACATGTCGTCTATTGGAAAGGAAGACGCATGAAGAGAAGATGTCCTTCTTGAGGGAGAAAAGGTTGTGCTTTGGATGTATGTGCATTGGGCACAGAAGCCGTGAATGCAATGCACGTCTGGTGTGCAAAGTGTGCGGTAAGAGGCATCCTACCTTGTTGCATGTCTACCCTGAAGAGCAGAGTCTAGTGCAAGCGCCAGAAGAGTTGGAGACAACAGAGGAGAACACTTCCATCACAGTGCAGTCCGGTGGTCTTACTGGGGCCGGAGAGACTGACTGCACTCTTGCTATACTTCCCGTTCGAGTGAAGTCTAAGAAAGGTCAGACGTTGGTGACCTATGCTTTTCTTGATCCTGGGAGCTCCGCTTCATTCTGCACGGAGGGGCTCATGGACAGGTTGAACCTCTCAGGAAAGAAGACTGACATCCTCCTAAGGACAATGGGTCAGGAGAAGGTGGTCAGTAGCAGGGTTGTTTTGGACTTGGAGGTAGCTGGGCTGGACACAGATGTTTTCTGTGAGCTACCTGCAGTCTACACACAGGAGAGCATGCCTGTACATCAAGGTAACATCCCGAGGCAGGAAGACTTGCGGAAATGGCCACATCTTGAACACCTCAAGATCACAGAGATCGACTCGGGGGTGGATCTTCTTATTGGCACCAATGTTCCTGAGGCTCTGGAGCCATGGGAGGTGGTTAGGAGTGTTGGTGGTGGTCCTTACGCGGTCAGAACAATGTTGGGTTGGACCGTGAATGGTCCCCTTGGAGGAGGCGGCAGATTTCACAACACAGATGTGAATCCCGTCACTGTGAACCGTATTGCAGTTGCCAGGGTTGACCCGCTGTGGGCGCAGCAGGCGAAGGCAGACATCCCTGAATGTGATGCGAAAGATGAACTTGGATCGACTACAGAAGGCAGCACAGGGTCTGTCACAAGGTCTGTTCAGCTGGTTGGTGTCCGTAAACAGAAAACGAAGGTGGCTGGACATCCCACATGTTTCACCGTACCTGCGTTGTGCAGTACCAAGAGAACACAGTGCAGACATCAGTTAGGCCGGGATGAGGCGTTGCCGATAAGTGCTGTCCAGCAATGGGCAGCCCGGCGCTTAGAGCTTCATCTCGAGGAAGATCACACAGGATTTATTGGACCTGTGGTGCTGGGCACTGAGAAACATCGGCAAGGCATACGCAGAGCTAAGCCGGGCTGGGGTGAGGTTTTGTCGATAAGTGCTGTCCAGCAATGGGCAGCCCGGCACCAGGAACTTCATCTCAGTGAAGATCAGACATGCAGAGGTGAGGCGTTGCCTATAACTGCTGCCCAGCAATGGGTAGCCTGGCTCTACAAGCCTCATCTCACTGAAGAGCTCTGTGTGTGCAGGAGCTTGGCAGACAGTGGAGCCGGTGTGAAATCCTTGACGTCCAATACTTGGGTGCAAGCTGAAATGGAGTCTCGAGACCTATCCGCTCGTTCTGTGCAGGTCTCTCCTGAAGACGTGTCCGTGAGGGCAGTTCATGCCGATGAGAAAAATGTGCTGTTTGCCAGTCGCATTCCACCTTGGTTCTGGTTGGGAGAAGTGGTCAGTTGGCTTCTTGGGGTCAGGAAGATGTTGGACCTGGCTCAGGACAGAAAGCTTCTGATGCAGCTAGATCTTGATGAAGAGAAACTGCGTGAGAGCATGCAGACCACTGAAGATTCAGTATGCAGAGAGGAGACGCAGATTGACGTGGCTTCAGGAGGCAGAGGGGACTTGAAGTCTCACATGGAGAGCTCATGCTCTATGGATCCTTTCTTGCTCGGAGCTCTCGAGCTCTTTAAACTCTCTCTCTCTCCCACGCTCTTTATTTCTCTGTTTTGCAGATGGAGAGGAGAATATGGATGAACGAAGATCCTATTCGAGAAATAATGATGCATTATGATGATTGACTATTTGCATAGAATTGCATTGAATTTCTATTTTTTCTATTTCTTGTACTTTGCTAAGGCTAATTTCGAGCTCCTACATATTAAGATTAGAGTAATTAGTGCCCAGGCATAATTAGGGGCCGGAATGTAGGAGCCAAAATGACATGATTATATAGCTACATACATATTCACTGGGTTGGTGAGGTGTGCACCGCATCAGGGCTTCATTGATTGGTTGAAGCACCTCTGTGGGTGGCCACCGTAGGCTACAAGTGCATGGTCATTCCCAGCTCACTCCATGGATGGCTTTGGATTCTTGGAGGCAGGGTGAGCTGGGAGGCTACATAATTTGTTGACCGCACTTTATAGCACTTGCTCTTTGATGGTTTGATTCTTATTGGTATTTACGCACTGTTTTGTAGATTTGCACATATTTATTACAATCTTATTTATCTTGCTGAAGTTTTGTAATATTTGGTGCACTGATATTTAAACAGCAGTAAACACAAGCATAAACGTATTCCCTTGTTCGAATCGTTCTTATCATTGGGTCAGTGTATAATGTTGCGCGTCACACAGTTGTTTTACTCCCAGGCTTAGCCTGCCGGCATGAATGATTTATTGGAAGTCATTTTCAGCCACAAGGACCCGTGCGCTACTGTTTTTGCAGCCTAGCTCGAGTCGGGGCCCCCTGGGCCTGGGCTCAATGTGCCCACATTGGATAATCCTTCCGGCATCCTTCCAGCAGCTGGTCCTCTGGTTCAGGAGTTACGGAGGAAGAAGAGGCTTTCAAAGGACTCCCTAGCCCTGGTATCATCATTACCATCATCATTTAGGTACGTGCAAGTCTTTGTACAGTATTTGTATTTAGGGCTGTAGAAGATATTAAGATTACTACACTCATTCTTGAATCATATGTACTGGCCTGGGGTTTTCAAACTTTTTCATACCAGGGCCCACTATTCGCATTTTAGCCACGGACCACCATTTGATGTTGAGTTGAGTCTCCCTGGCCCAAAACTAAAGATTTTCAAGTTTTGGTCCACAATTTAGGAGAGAACTGGGAAAACCTTGGCCAAAATAACAATTCTTCTACATTTTCTAAATTTGTACAATTAAGTAATTCAGATTTTTAAATATAATTTAAAAAATGGTACCGGTCCATTTGCTATCAGTTTACGCTCTCAAGAGTTACTGATCTATAAGGGTCCATTAGGCTACCAACTAAGCTGGGGAGCACCTGGACCAGGTTGAAAACCACTGATATACAGTATATCAGCGTGATCTCATTTTAACAGACATGCAATGCAGTGCATTTTGGAATACGTTTACATAGAAATAAGATTAGTATTAAAGTCCGTACCCAAATTAGTTGGGAGAAAATTCATCCAGAACAATTAGTTGTCAAAAAATCGTGCAACATTTATTCTGCCGAACAAAGGTGTCTGTTCTGTAATTTCAGGTTCTGGATAACTTGGTCCGTGAGAAGCGTCTCCCGAAGGACCTTGAGCAGTTAGGCCTATTTAAACACACAGGTAAACTGAAAGTGTCGCAACGTCTTCATACTGTTATGAATAAATCCAGTGAGTGATGTGAACAAGAATATTATATTGCGTTTTGATGAACGATTAGGTTGTGAGCATTTTGTTATGTTCTTTTCGGAGCCTTAGAGCCGAGTCTTCCACAGTGTCCTGCTTAAATATCTGCCCAAGAGACTGCATTCTTGTACACTGGGAATGAGGCATGCTGGCAGTCAGTGAACACAATGAGAACATTGTGAAGAGAATACAAGCCACTCTTGCTGCAGGTTATTGTAATACATTATCCAGAATGTTTAATTTGCATTAGGCTAGCAACAGACCCAAGATTTGAGAGTTCTCTACCAAATGCGTTTTTGTACTGTTCATTTCTCAAGTTTGGAACTTTTACTCAAGCAAGCTTGTTATACAATAATCTGTCTAACCCCCAATTTGGGACGCCATACTTTAGTAGACCAGTATACAGGGTCTACAATTACACAATTGGTATTGCTGCATTCACAATGAACAACACTTTACAAGTCCTTGTATTATGATAGATCCATGAAGCCAAAAGTGATCCCTTGTGCCGAAATTGTATTCTCAATGTAATAACCACAGTATGATCACTTGGGCAGTTATCTGGGCTCTTGCTGAAAAACTGACCCTGCCAGAAAATACCTTTCATTGTACCACGCAAACTAAGTTAAGTGTTTTCCGTGTTTAAATACACTTGCTGAGTTCTCAACATGCATCTATGGCCTACCTAAAAAACAAAACAAAAAAGAGCTCTTGTGCCGTGACATTGTATTTGCAATGCCGTGACCCAGATTCGAACCGGGGTTGCTGCGGCCACAACGCAGACTACAAACCACTATACGATCGTGGCAACTTACCATGGCTCTTACTGAACACTTGGCCCCCCCAACACCTTTGTACTTCACAAACGTGTATTTGTGAAACATTTTCCTTGTTAAAATGCACATTGCTGGGTTCTCTCCATGCAGCTCCTCCCCAAAAACCCAAATGTGAGCCCTTGTGCAGTGACATTGTATTCACAATACCGTGACCCGGATTCGAACCGGGGTTTCTGCTGCCACAACGCAGAGTAGTAATCACTATACAATCACGGCGAGTTACCAGGGCTCTTGCTGAGCACCTGACTTTCAGAAAATACCTTTCATTGTTTGTTACAAACTTGTCCTAAAATGCTTTCCTTGTTTAAATGCACTTTGCTGAGTTCTGCACTTGCAGGCATGGGGTACTTAAAAAGCCAAAATAGAGCTCTTGTGCCATGACCTTTTGTTCGCAATGCCGTGACCCGGATTCGAACGGGGTTGCTGTGGCCACAATGCAGAGTACTAACCACTATACGATCACAGTGAGTTACCAGGGCTCTTGCTGAACACCTGACTCTTTCAGAAAATACCTTTCATTGTACCATACAAACTAAGTTCAGAGTTTTCCTTGTTTAAATATTCTTGCTGGGTTCTCTCCATGCAGCTATCACCTCCCCACAAAGCCAAATGTGAGCCCTTGTGCCGTGACATTGTATTCGCAATGCCGTGACCCGGATTCGAACCGGGGTTGCTGCGGCCACAACACAGAGTACTAACCACTATACGATCACGGCGAGTTACCAGGGCTCTTGCTGAGCACCTGACTCTTTCAGAAAATACCTTTCATTGTTTGTTACAAACTTGTCCTATCATATTGTCCTTGTTTAAATGCACTTTGCTGAGTTCTCCACTTGCAGGCATGGCGTACTTAAAAAGCCAATATAGAGCTCTTGTGCCGTGACATTGTGTTCGCAATGCCGTGACCCGGATTCGAACCGGGGTTGCTGCGGCCACAACGCAGAGTACTAACCACTATACAATCACGGCGAGTTACCAGGGCTCTTGCTCAACGCCTGACTCTTTCAGAAAATACCTTTCATTGTACCATACAAACTAAGTTGAATTTTCCTTGTTTAAATATTCTTGCTGGGTTCTCTCCATGCAGCTATCACCTCCCCACAAAGCCAAATGTGAGCCCTTGTGCCGTGACATTGTGTTCGCAATGCCGTGACCCGGATTCGAACCGGGGTTGCTGCGGCCACAACGCAGAGTACTAACCACTATACGATCACGGCGAGTTACCAGGGCTCTTGCTCAATGCCTGACTCTTTCAGAAAATACCTTTCATTGTTTGTTACAATCTTGTCCTAAAATATTTTCCTTGTTTAAATGCACTTTGCTGAGTTCTCCACTTGCAGGCATGGCGTACTTAAAAAGCCAAAATAGAGCTCCTGTGCCGTGACATTGTGTTTGCAATGCCGTGACTCGGATTCGAACCGGGGTTGCTGCGGCCACAACGCAGAGTACTAACCACTATGCAATCACGGCGAGTTACCAGGGCTCTTGCTGAACACCTGACTCTTTCAGAAAATACCTTTCATTGTACCATACAAACTAAGTTAAATTTTCCTTGTTTAAACATTCTTGCTGGGTTCTCTCCATGCAGCTATCACCTCCCCACAAAGCCAAATATGAGCCCTTGTGCCGTGACATTGTGCTCGCAATGCCGTGACCCGGATTCGAACCGGGGTTGCTGCGGCCACAACTCAGAGTACTAACCACTATACGATCACGGCGAGTTACCAGGGCTCTTGCTCAACGCCTGACTCTTTCAGAAAATACCTTTCATTGTTTGTTACAATCTTGTCCTAAAATGTTTTCCTTGTTTAAATGCACTTTGCTGAGTTCTCCACTTGCAGGCATGGTGTCTTAAAAAGCCAAAATAGAGCTCTTGTGCCGTGACATTGTGTTCGCAATGCCGTGACCCGGATTCGAACCGGGGTTGCTGCGGCCACAACGCAGAGTACTAACCACTATACGATCACGGCGAGTTACCAGGGCTCTTACTCAACGCCTGACTCTTTCAGAAAATACCTTTCATTGTTTGTTACAATCTTGTCCTAAAATGTTTTCCTTGTTTAAATGCACTTTGCTGAGTTCTCCACTTGCAGGCATGGCGTCTTAAAAAGCCAAAATAGAGCTCTTGTGCCGTGACATTGTGTTCGCAATGCCGTGACCCGGATTCGAACCGGGGTTGCTGCGGCCACAACGCAGAGTACTAACCACTATACGATCACGGCGAGTTACCAGGGCTCTTGCTGAACACCTGACTCTTTCAGAAAATACCTTTCATTGTACCATACAAACTAAGTTGAATATTTTCCTTGTTTAAATATTCTTGCTGGGTTCTCTCCATGCAGCTATCACCTCCCCACAAAGCCAAATGTGAGCCCTTGTGCCGTGACATTGTATTCGCAATGCCGTGACCCGGATTCGAACCGGGGTTGCTGCGGCCACAACGCAGAGTACTAACCACTATACGATCACGGCGAGTTACCAGGGCTCTTGCTGAGCACCTGACTCTTTCAGAAAATACCTTTCATTGTTTGTTACAAACTTGTCCTAAAATATTTTCCTTGTTTAAATGCACTTTGCTGAGTTCTCCACTTGCAGGCATGGCGTACTTAAAAAGCCACAATAGAGCTCTTGTGCCATGACATTGTGTTCGCAATGCCGTGACCCGGATTCGAACCGGGGTTGCTGCGGCCACAACGCAGAGTACTAACCACTATACGATCACGGCGAGTTACCAGGGCTCTTGCTCAACGCCTGACTCTTTTAGAAAATACCTTTCATTGTACCATACAAACTAAGTTGAATATTTTCCTTGTTTAAATATTCTTGCTGGGTTCTCTCCATGCAGCTATGACCTCCCCACAAAGCCAAATGTGAGCCCTTGTGCCGTGACATTGTGTTCGCAATGCCGTGACCCGGATTCGAACCGGGGTTGCTGCGGCCACAACGCAGAGTACTAACCACTATACGATCACGGCGAGTTACCAGGGCTCTTGCTCAACGCCTGATTCTTTCAGAAAATACCTTTCATTGTTTGTTACAATCTTGTCCTAAAATGTTTTCCTTGTTTAAATGCACTTTGCTGAGTTCTCCACTTGCAGGCATGGCGTCTTAAAAAAACAAAATAGAGCTCTTGTGCCGTGACATTGTGTTCGCAATGCCGTGACCCGGATTCGAACCGGGGTTGCTGCGGCCACAACGCAGAGTACTAACCACTATACGATCACGGCGAGTTACCAGGGCTCTTGCTGAACACCTGACTCTTTCAGAAAATACCTTTCATTGTACCATACAAACTAAGTTGAATATTTTCCTTGTTTAAATATTCTTGCTGGGTTCTCTCCATGCAGCTATCACCTCCCCACAAAGCCAAATGTGAGCCCTTGTGCCGTGACATTGTGTTCGCAATGCCGTGACCCGGATTCGAACCGGGGTTGCTGCGGCCACAACGCAGAGTACTAACCACTATACGATCACGGCGAGTTACCAGGGCTCTTGCTCAATGCCTGACTCTTTCAGAAAATACCTTTCATTGTTTGTTACAATCTTGTCCTAAAATGTTTTCCTTGTTTAAATGCACTTTGCTGAGTTCTCCACTTGCAGGCATGGTGTCTTAAAAAGCCAAAATAGAGCTCTTGTGCCGTGACATTGTGTTCGCAATGCCGTGACCCGGATTCGAACCGGGGTTGCTGCGGCCACAACGCAGAGTACTAACCACTATACGATCACGGCGAGTTACCAGGGCTCTTGCTGAACACCTGACTCTTTCAGAAAATACCTTTCATTGTACCATACAAACTAAGTTGAATATTTTCCTTGTTTAAATATTCTTGCTGGGTTCTCTCCATGCAGCTATCACCTCCCCACAAAGCCAAATGTGAGCCCTTGTGCCGTGACATTGTGTTCGCAATGCCGTGACCCGGATTCGAACCGGGGTTGCTGCGGCCACAACGCAGAGTACTAACCACTATACGATCACGGCGAGTTACCAGGGCTCTTGCTGAGCACCTGACTCTTTCAGAAAATACCTTTCATTGTTTGTTACAAACTTGTCCTAAAATATTTTCCTTGTTTAAATGCACTTTGCTGAGTTCTCCACTTGCAGGCATGGCGTACTTAAAAAGCCAAAATAGAGCTCTTGTGCCGTGACATTGTGTTCGCAATGCCGTGACCCGGATTTGAACCGGGGTTGCTGCGGCCACAACGCAGAGTACTAACCACTACACGATCACGGCGAGTTACCAGGGCTCTTGCTGAACACCTGACTCTTTCAGAAAATACCTTTCATTGTACCATACAAACTAAGTTGAATATTTTCCTTGTTTAAATATTCTTGCTGGGTTCTCTCCATGCAGCTATGACCTCCCCACAAAGCCAAATGTGAGCCCTTGTGCCGTGACATTGTGTTCGCAATGCCGTGAACCGGATTCAAACCGGGGTTGCTGCGGCCACAACGCAGAGTACTAACCACTATACGATCACGGCGAGTTACCAGGGCTCTTGCTCAACGCCTGACTCTTTCAGAAAATACCTTTCATTGTTTGTTACAATCTTGTCCTAAAATGTTTTCCTTGTTTAAATGCACTTTGCTGAGTTCTCCACTTGCAGGCATGGCGTCTTAAAAAAACAAAATAGAGCTCTTGTGCCGTGACATTGTGTTCGCAATGCCGTGACCCGGATTCGAACCGGGGTTGCTGCGGCCACAACGCAGAGTACTAACCACTATACGATCACGGCGAGTTACCAGGGCTCTTGCTGAGCACCTGACTCTTTCAGAAAATACCTTTCATTGTTTGTTACAATCTTGTCCTAAAATGTTTTCCTTGTTTAAATGCACTTTGCTGAGTTCTCCACTTGCAGGCATGGCGTCTTAAAAAAACAAAATAGAGCTCTTGTGCCGTGACATTGTGTTCGCAATGCCGTGACCCGGATTCGAACCGGGGTTGCTGCGGCCACAACGCAGAGTACTAACCACTATACGATCACGGCGAGTTACCAGGGCTCTTGCTGAACACCTGACTCTTTCAGAAAATACCTTTCATTGTACCATACAAACTAAGTTGAATATTTTCCTTGTTTAAATATTCTTGCTGGGTTCTCTCCATGCAGCTATCACCTCCCCACAAAGCCAAATGTGAGCCCTTGTGCCGTGACATTGTGTTCGCAATGCCGTGACCCGGATTCGAACCGGGGTTGCTGCGGCCACAACGCAGAGTACTAACCACTATACGATCACGGCGAGTTACCAGGGCTCTTGCTCAACGCCTGACTCTTTCAGAAAATACCTTTCATTGTTTGTTACAATCTTGTCCTAAAATGTTTTCCTTGTTTAAATGCACTTTGCTGAGTTCTCCACTTGCAGGCATGGCGTCTTAAAAAAACAAAATAGAGCTCTTGTGCCGTGACATTGTGTTCGCAATGCCGTGACCCGGATTCGAACCGGGGTTGCTGCGGCCACAACGCAGAGTACTAACCACTATACGATCACGGCGAGTTACCAGGGCTCTTGCTGAACACCTGACTCTTTCAGAAAATACCTTTCATTGTACCATACAAACTAAGTTGAATATTTTCCTTGTTTAAATATTCTTGCTGGGTTCTCTCCATGCAGCTATCACCTCCCCACAAAGCCAAATGTGAGCCCTTGTGCCGTGACATTGTGTTCGCAATGCCGTGACCCGGATTCGAACCGGGGTTGCTGCGGCCACAACGCAGAGTACTAACCACTATACGATCACGGCGAGTTACCAGGGCTCTTGCTCAATGCCTGACTCTTTCAGAAAATACCTTTCATTGTTTGTTACAATCTTGTCCTAAAATGTTTTCCTTGTTTAAATGCACTTTGCTGAGTTCTCCACTTGCAGGCATGGTGTCTTAAAAAGCCAAAATAGAGCTCTTGTGCCGTGACATTGTGTTCGCAATGCCGTGACCCGGATTCGAACCGGGGTTGCTGCGGCCACAACGCAGAGTACTAACCACTATACGATCACGGCGAGTTACCAGGGCTCTTGCTGAACACCTGACTCTTTCAGAAAATACCTTTCATTGTACCATACAAACTAAGTTGAATATTTTCCTTGTTTAAATATTCTTGCTGGGTTCTCTCCATGCAGCTATCACCTCCCCACAAAGCCAAATGTGAGCCCTTGTGCCGTGACATTGTGTTCGCAATGCCGTGACCCGGATTCGAACCGGGGTTGCTGCGGCCACAACGCAGAGTACTAACCACTATACGATCACGGCGAGTTACCAGGGCTCTTGCTGAGCACCTGACTCTTTCAGAAAATACCTTTCATTGTTTGTTACAAACTTGTCCTAAAATATTTTCCTTGTTTAAATGCACTTTGCTGAGTTCTCCACTTGCAGGCATGGCGTACTTAAAAAGCCAAAATAGAGCTCTTGTGCCATGACATTGTGTTCGCAATGCCGTGACCCGGATTCGAACCGGGGTTGCTGCGGCCACAACGCAGAGTACTAACCACTATACGATCACGGCAAGTTACCAGGGCTCTTGCTCAACGCCTGACTCTTTCAGAAAATACCTTTCATTGTTTGTTACAATCTTGTCCTAAAATGTTTTCCTTGTTTAAATGCACTTTGCTGAGTTCTCCACTTGCAGGCATGGCGTACTTAAAAAGCCAAAATAGAGCTCTTGTGCCGTGACATTGTGTTCGCAATACCGTGACCCGGATTCGAACCGGGGTTGCTGCGGCCACAACGCAGAGTACTAACCACTATACGATCACGGCGAGTTACCAGGGCTCTTGCTGAACACCTGACTCTTTCAGAAAATACCTTTCATTGTACCATACAAACTAAGTTAAATTTTCCTTGTTTAAATATTCTTGCTGGGTTCTCTCCATGCAGCTATCACCTCCCCACAAAGCCAAATGTGAGCCCTTGTGCCGTGACATTGTATTCGCAATGCCGTGACCCGGATTCGAACCAGGGTTGCTGCGGCCACAACGCAGAGTACTAACCACTATACGGTCACGGCGAGTTACCAGGGCTCTTGCTGAGCACCTGACTCTTTCAGAAAATACCTTTCATTGTTTGTTACAAACTTGTCCTAAAATATTTTCCTTGTTTAAATGCACTTTGCTGAGTTCTCCACTTGCAGGCATGGCGTACTTAAAAAGCCACAATAGAGCTCTTGTGCCATGACATTGTGTTCGCAATGCCGTGACCCGGATTCGAACCGGGGTTGCTGCGGCCACAACGCAGAGTACTAACCACTATACGATCACGGCGAGTTACCAGGGCTCTTGCTCAACGCCTGACTCTTTTAGAAAATACCTTTCATTGTACCAAACAAACTAAGTTGAATATTTTCCTTGTTTAAATATTCTTGCTGGGTTCTCTCCATGCAGCTATCACCTCCCCACAAAGCCAAATGTGAGCCCTTGTGCCGTGACATTGTGTTCGCAATGCCGTGACCCGGATTCGAACCGGGGTTGCTGCGGCCACAACGCAGAGTACTAACCACTATACGATCACGGCGAGTTACCAGGGCTCTTGCTCAACGCCTGACTCTTTCAGAAAATACCTTTCATTGTTTGTTACAATCTTGTCCTAAAATGTTTTCCTTGTTTAAATGCACTTTGCTGAGTTCTCCACTTGCAGGCATGGCGTCTTAAAAAAACAAAATAGAGCTCTTGTGCCGTGACATTGTGTTCGCAATGCCGTGACCCGGATTCGAACCGGGGTTGCTGCGGCCACAACGCAGAGTACTAACCACTATACGATCACGGCGAGTTACCAGGGCTCTTGCTGAACACCTGACTCTTTCAGAAAATACCTTTCATTGTACCATACAAACTAAGTTGAATATTTTCCTTGTTTAAATATTCTTGCTGGGTTCTCTCCATGCAGCTATCACCTCCCCACAAAGCCAAATGTGAGCCCTTGTGCCGTGACATTGTGTTCGCAATGCCGTGACCCGGATTCGAACCGGGGTTGCTGCGGCCACAACGCAGAGTACTAACCACTATACGATCACGGCGAGTTACCAGGGCTCTTGCTGAGCACCTGACTCTTTCAGAAAATACCTTTCATTGTTTGTTACAAACTTGTCCTAAAATATTTTCCTTGTTTAAATGCACTTTGCTGAGTTCTCCACTTGCAGGCATGGCGTACTTAAAAAGCCAAAATAGAGCTCTTGTGCCGTGACATTGTGTTCGCAATGCCGTGACCCGGATTTGAACCGGGGTTGCTGCGGCCACAACGCAGAGTACTAACCACTACACGATCACGGCGAGTTACCAGGGCTCTTGCTGAACACCTGACTCTTTCAGAAAATACCTTTCATTGTACCATACAAACTAAGTTGAATATTTTCCTTGTTTAAATATTCTTGCTGGGTTCTCTCCATGCAGCTATGACCTCCCCACAAAGCCAAATGTGAGCCCTTGTGCCGTGACATTGTGTTCGCAATGCCGTGAACCGGATTCAAACCGGGGTTGCTGCGGCCACAACGCAGAGTACTAACCACTATACGATCACGGCGAGTTACCAGGGCTCTTGCTCAACGCCTGACTCTTTCAGAAAATACCTTTCATTGTTTGTTACAATCTTGTCCTAAAATGTTTTCCTTGTTTAAATGCACTTTGCTGAGTTCTCCACTTGCAGGCATGGCGTCTTAAAAAAACAAAATAGAGCTCTTGTGCCGTGACATTGTGTTCGCAATGCCGTGACCCGGATTCGAACCGGGGTTGCTGCGGCCACAACGCAGAGTACTAACCACTATACGATCACGGCGAGTTACCAGGGCTCTTGCTGAGCACCTGACTCTTTCAGAAAATACCTTTCATTGTTTGTTACAAACTTGTCCTAAAATATTTTCCTTGTTTAAATGCACTTTGCTGAGTTCTCCACTTGCAGGCATGGCGTACTTAAAAAGGCGAGTTACCAGGGCTCTTGCTGAACACCTGACTCTTTCAGAAAATACCTTTCATTGTACCATACAAACTAAGTTGAATATTTTCCTTGTTTAAATATTCTTGCTGGGTTCTCTCCATGCAGCTATCACCTCCCCACAAAGCCAAATGTGAGCCCTTGTGCCGTGACATTGTGTTCGCAATGCCGTGACCCGGATTCGAACCGGGGTTGCTGCGGCCACAACGCAGAGTACTAACCACTATACGATCACGGCGAGTTACCAGTGCTCTTGCTCAACGCCTGACTCTTTCAGAAAATACCTTTCATTGTTTGTTACAAACGTCCTAAAATATTTTCCTTGTTTAAATGCACTTTGCTGAGTTCTCCACTTGCAGGCATGGCGTACTTAAAAAGCCAAAATAAAGCTCTTGTGCCATGACATTGTGTTTGCAATGCCGTGACCCGGATTCGAACCGGGGTTGCTGCGTCCACAACGCAGAGTACTAACCACTATACGATCACGGCGAGTTACCAGGGCTCTTGCTCAGCGCCTGACTCTTTCAGAAAATACCTTTCAAATGTGAGCCCTTGTGCCGTGACATTGTGTTCGCAATGCCGTGACCCGGATTCGAACCGGGGTTGCTGCGGCCACAACGCAGAGTACTAACCACTATACGATCACGGCGAGTTACCAGGGCTCTTGCTCAACGCCTGACTCTTTCAGAAAATACCTTTCATTGTACCATACAAACTAAATTGAATATTTTCCTTGTTTAAATATTCTTGCTGGGTTCTCTCCATGCAGCTATCACCTCCCCACAAAGCCAAATGTGAGCCCTTGTGCCGTGACATTGTGTTCGCAATGCCGTGACCCGGATTCGAACCAGGGTTGCTGCGGCCACAACGCAGAGTACTAACCACTATACGATCACGGCGAGTTACCAGGGCTCTTGCTCAACGCCTGACTCTTTCAGAAAATACCTTTCATTGTTTGTTACAATCTTGTCCTAAAATGTTTTCCTTGTTTAAATGCACTTTGCTGAGTTCTCCACTTGCAGGCATAGTGTCTTAAAAAGCCAAAATAGAGCTCTTGTGCCGTGACATTGTGTTCGCAATGCCGTGACCCGGATTCGAACCGGGGTTGCTGCGGCCACAACGCAGAGTACTAACCACTATACGATCACGGCGAGTTACCAGGGCTCTTGCTGAACACCTGACTCTTTCAGAAAATACCTTTCATTGTACCATACAAACTAAGTTGAATATTTTCCTTGTTTAAATATTCTTGCTGGGTTCTCTCCATGCAGCTATCACCTCCCCACAAAGCCAAATGTGAGCCCTTGTGCCGTGACATTGTGTTCGCAATGCCGTGACCCGGATTCGAACCGGGGTTGCTGCGGCCACAACGCAGAGTACTAACCACTATACGATCACGGCGAGTTACCAGGGCTCTTGCTGAACACCTGACTCTTTCAGAAAATACCTTTCATTGTACCATACAAACTAAGTTGAATTTTCCTTGTTTAAATATTCTTGCTGGGTTCTCTCCATGCAGCTATCACCTCCCCACAAAGCCAAATGTGAGCCCTTGTGCCGTGACATTGTATTCGCAATGCCGTGACCCGGATTCGAACCGGGGTTGCTGCGGCCACAACGCAGAGTACTAACCACTATACGATCACGGCGAGTTACCAGGGCTCTTGCTGAGCACCTGACTCTTTCAGAAAATACCTTTCATTGTTTGTTACAAACTTGTCCTAAAATATTTTCCTTGTTTAAATGCACTTTGCTGAGTTCTCCACTTGCAGGCATGGCGTACTTAAAAAGCCAAAATAGAGCTCTTGTGCCATGACATTGTGTTCGCAATGCCGTGACCCGGATTCGAACCGGGGTTGATGCGGCCACAACGCAGAGTACTAACCACTATACGATCACGGCGAGTTACCAGGGCTCTTGCTGAACACCTGACTCTTTCAGAAAATACCTTTCATTGTACCATACAAACTAAGATGAACATTTTCCTTGTTTAAATATTCTTGCTGGGTTCTCTCCATGCAGCTATGACTTCCCCACAAAGCCAAAGGTAAGCCCTTGTGCCGTGACATTGTATTCGCAATGCCGTGACCTGGATTCGAACCGGGGTTGCTGCGGCCACAACGCAGAGTACTAACCATTATACGATCACGGCGAGTTACCAGGGCTCTTGCTCAACGCCTGACTCTTTCAGAAAATACCTTTCATTGTACCATACAAACTAAATTGAATATTTTCCTTGTTTAAATATTCTTGCTGGGTTCTCTCCATGCAGCTATCACCTCCCCACAAAGCCAAGTGTGAGCCCTTGTGCCGTGACATTGTGTTCGCAATGCCGTGACCCGGATTCAAACCAGGGTTGCTGCGGCCACAACGCAGAGTACTAACCACTATACGATCACGGCGAGTTACCAGGGCTCTTGCTCAACGCCTGACTCTTTCAGAGAATACCTTTCATTGTTTGTTACAATCTTGTCCTAAAATGTTTTCCTTGTTTAAATGCACTTTGCTGAGTTCTCCACTTGCAGGCATAGTGTCTTAAAAAGCCAAAATAGAGCTCTTGTGCCGTGACATTGTGTTCGCAATGCCGTGACCCGGATTCGAACCGGGGTTGCTCGGCCACAACGCAGAGTACTAACCACTATACGATCACGGCGAGTTACCAGGGCTCTTGCTGAACACCTGACTCTTTCAGAAAATACCTTTCATTGTACCATACAAACTAAGTTGAATATTTTCCTTGTTTAAATATTCTTGCTGGGTTCTCTCCATGCAGCTATCACCTCCCCACAAAGCCAAAAGTGAGCCCTTGTGCCGTGACATTGTGTTCGCAATGCCGTGACCCGGATTCGAACCGGGGTTGCTGCGGCCACAACGCAGAGTACTAACCACTATACGATCACGGCGAGTTAACAGGGCTCTTGCTGAACACCTGACTCTTTCAGAAAATACCTTTCATTGTTTGTTACAAACTTGTCCTAAAATATTTTCCTTGTTTAAATGCACTTTGCTGAGTTCTCCACTTGCAGGCATGGCGTACTTAAAAAGCCAAAATAGAGCTCTTGTGCCATGACATTGTGTTCGCAATGCCGTGACCCGGATTCGAACCGGGGTTGCTGCGGCCACAACGCAGAGTACTAACCACTATACGATCACGGCGAGTTACCAGGGCTCTTGCTCAACGCCTGACTCTTTCAGAAAATACCTTTCATTGTACCATACAAACTAAATTGAATATTTTCCTTGTTTAAATATTCTTGCTGGGTTCTCTCCATGCAGCTATCACCTCCCCACAAAGCCAAATGTGAGCCCTTGTGCCGTGACATTGTGTTCGCAATGCCGTGACCCGGATTCGAACAGGGGTGCTGCGGCCACAACGCAGAGTACTAACCACTATACGATCACGGCGAGTTACCAGGGCTCTTGCTCAACGCCTGACTCTTTCAGAAAATACCTTTCATTGTTTGTTACAATCTTGTCCTAAAATGTTTTCCTTGTTTAAATGCACTTTGCTGAGTTCTCCACTTGCAGGCATAGTGTCTTAAAAAGCCAAAATAGAGCTCTTGTGCCGTGACATTGTGTTCGCAATGCCGTGACCCGGATTCGAACCGGGGTTGCTGCGGCCACAACGCAGAGTACTAACCACTATACGATCACGGCGAGTTACCAGGGCTCTTGCTGAACACCTGACTCTTTCAGAAAATACCTTTCATTGTACCATACAAACTAAGTTGAATATTTTCCTTGTTTAAATATTCTTGCTGGGTTCTCTCCATGCAGCTATCACCTCCCCACAAAGCCAAATGTGAGCCCTTGTGCCGTGACATTGTGTTCACAATGCCGTGACCCGGATTCGAACCGGGGTTGCTGCGGCCACAACGCAGAGTACTAACCACTATACGATCACGGCGAGTTACCAGGGCTCTTGCTGAACACCTGACTCTTTCAGAAAATACCTTTCATTGTACCATACAAACTAAGTTGAATTTTCCTTGTTTAAATATTCTTGCTGGGTTCTCTCCATGCAGCTATCACCTCCCCACAAAGCCAAATGTGAGCCCTTGTGCCGTGACATTGTATTCGCAATGCCGTGACCCGGATTCGAACCGGGGTTGCTGCGGCCACAACGCAGAGTACTAACCACTATACGATCACGGCGAGTTACCAGGGCTCTTGCTGAGCACCTGACTCTTTCAGAAAATACCTTTCATTGTTTGTTACAAACTTGTCCTAAAATATTTTCCTTGTTTAAATGCACTTTGCTGAGTTCTCCACTTGCAGGCATGGCGTACTTAAAAAGCCAAAATAGAGCTCTTGTGCCATGACATTGTGTTCGCAATGCCGTGACCCGGATTCGAACCGGGGTTGATGCGGCCACAACGCAGAGTACTAACCACTATACGATCACGGCGAGTTACCAGGGCTCTTGCTGAACACCTGACTCTTTCAGAAAATACCTTTCATTGTACCATACAAACTAAGATGAACATTTTCCTTGTTTAAATATTCTTGCTGGGTTCTCTCCATGCAGCTATGACTTCCCCACAAAGCCAAAGGTAAGCCCTTGTGCCGTGACATTGTCTTCGCAATGCCGTGACCCGGATTCGAACCGGGGTTGCTGCGGCCACAACGCAGAGTACTAACCACTATACGATCACGGCGAGTTACCAGGGCTCTTGCTGAACACCTGACTCTTTCAGAAAATACCTTTCATTGTACCATACAAACTAAGTTGAATATTTTCCTTGTTTAAATATTCTTGCTGGGTTCTCTCCATGCAGCTATCACCTCCCCACAAAGCCAAATGTGAGCCCTTGTGCCGTGACATTGTGTTCGCAATGCCGTGACCCGGATTCGAACCGGGGTTGCTGCGGCCACAACGCAGAGTACTAACCACTATACGATCACGGCGAGTTACCAGGGCTCTTGCTCAACGCCTGACTCTTTCAGAAAATACCTTTCATTGTACCATACAAACTAAATTGAATATTTTCCTTGTTTAAATATTCTTGCTGGGTTCTCTCCATGCAGCTATCACCTCCCCACAAAGCCAAATGTGAGCCCTTGTGCCGTGACATTGTGTTCGCAATGCCGTGACCCGGATTCGAACCGGGGTTGCTGCGGCCACAACGCAGAGTACTAACCACTATACGATCACGGCGAGTTACCAGGGCTCTTGCTCAACGCCTGACTCTTTCAGAAAATACCTTTCATTGTTTGTTACAATCTTGTCCTAAAATGTTTTCCTTGTTTAAATGCACTTTGCTGAGTTCTCCACTTGCAGGCATAGTGTCTTAAAAAGCCAAAATAGAGCTCTTGTGCCGTGACATTGTGTTCGCAATGCCGTGACCCGGATTCGAACCGGGGTTGCTGCGGCCACAACGCAGAGTACTAAACACTATACGATCACGGCGAGTTACCAGGGCTCTTGCTGAACACCTGACTCTTTCAGAAAATACCTTTCATTGTACCATACAAACTAAGTTGAATATTTTCCTTGTTTAAATATTCTTGCTGGGTTCTCTCCATGCAGCTATCACCTCCCCACAAAGCCAAATGTGAGCCCTTGTGCCGTGACATTGTGTTCGCAATGCCGTGACCCGGATTCGAACCGGGGTTGCTGCGGCCACAACGCAGAGTACTAACCACTATACGATCACGGCGAGTTACCAGGGCTCTTGCTGAACACCTGACTCTTTCAGAAAATACCTTTCATTGTACCATACAAACTAAGATGAATTTTCCTTGTTTAAATATTCTTGCTGGGTTCTCTCCATGCAGCTATCACCTCCCCACAAAGCCAAATGTGAGCCCTTGTGCCGTGACATTGTATTCGCAATGCCGTGACCCGGATTCGAACCGGGGTTGCTGCGGCCACAACGCAGAGTACTAACCACTATACGATCACGGCGAGTTACCAGGGCTCTTGCTGAGCACCTGACTCTTTCAGAAAATACCTTTCATTGTTTGTTACAAACTTGTCCTAAAATATTTTCCTTGTTTAAATGCACTTTGCTGAGTTCTCCACTTGCAGGCATGGCGTACTTAAAAAGCCAAAATAGAGCTCTTGTGCCATGACATTGTGTTCGCAATGCCGTGACCCGGATTCGAACCGGGGTTGCTGCGGCCACAACGCAGAGTACTAACCACTATACGATCACGGCGAGTTACCAGGGCTCTTGCTCAACGCCTGACTCTTTCAGAAAATACCTTTCATTGTTTGTTACAATCTTGTCCTAAAATGTTTTCCTTGTTTAAATGCACTTTGCTGAGTTCTCCACTTGCAGGCATGGCGTCTTAAAAAAGGCGAGTTACCAGGGCTCTTGCTGAACACCTGACTCTTTCAGAAAATACCTTTCATTGTACCATACAAACTAAGTTGAATATTTTCCTTGTTTAAATATTCTTGCTGGGTTCTCTCCATGCAGCTATCACCTCCCCACAAAGCCAAATGTGAGCCCTTGTGCCGTGACATTGTGTTCGCAATGCCGTGACCCGGATTCGAACCGGGGTTGCTGCGGCCACAACGCAGAGTACTAACCACTATACGATCACGGCGAGTTACCAGTGCTCTTGCTCAACGCCTGACTCTTTCAGAAAATACCTTTCATTGTTTGTTACAATCTTGTCCTAAAATGTTTTCCTTGTTTAAATGCACTTTGCTGAGTTCTCCACTTGCAGGCATGGTGTCTTAAAAAGCCAAAATAGAGCTCTTGTGCCGTGACATTGTGTTCGCAATGCCGTGACCCGGATTCGAACCGGGGTTGCTGCGGCCACAACGCAGAGTACTAACCACTATACGATCACGGCGAGTTACCAGGGCTCTTGCTGAACACCTGACTCTTTCAGAAAATACCTTTCATTGTACCATACAAACTAAGTTGAATATTTTCCTTGTTTAAATATTCTTGCTGGGTTCTCTCCATGCAGCTATGACTTCCCCACAAAGCCAAAGGTGAGCCCTTGTGCCGTGACATTGTATTCGCAATGCCGTGACCCGGATTCGAACCGGGGTTGCTGCGGCCACAACGCAGAGTACTAACCACTATACGATCACGGCGAGTTACCAGGGCTCTCGCTGAGCACCTGACTCTTTCAGAAAATACCTTTCATTGTTTGTTACAAACTTGTCCTAAAATATTTTCCTTGTTTAAATGCACTTTGCTGAGTTCTCCACTTGCAGGCATGGCGTACTTAAAAAGCCAAAATAAAGCTCTTGTGCCATGACATTGTGTTCGCAATGCCGTGACCCGGATTCGAACCGGGGTTGCTGCGGCCACAACGCAGAGTACTAACCACTATACGATCACGGCGAGTTACCAGGGCTCTTGCTCAACGCCTGACTCTTTCAGAAAATACCTTTCAAATGTGAGCCCTTGTGCCGTGACATTGTGTTCGCAATGCCGTGACCCGGATTCGAACCGGGGTTGCTGCGGCCACAACGCAGAGTACTAACCACTATACGATCACGGCGAGTTACCAGGGCTCTTGCTCAACGCCTGACTCTTTCAGAAAATACCTTTCATTGTACCATACAAACTAAACTGAATATTTTCCTTGTTTAAATATTCTTGCTGGGTTCTCTCCATGCAGCTATCACCTCCCCACAAAGCCAAATGTGAGCCCTTGTGCCGTGACATTGTGTTCGCAATGCCGTGACCCGGATTCGAACAGGGGTTGCTGCGGCCACAACGCAGAGTACTAACCACTATACGATCACGGCGAGTTACCAGGGCTCTTGCTCAACGCCTGACTCTTTCAGAAAATACCTTTCATTGTTTGTTACAATCTTGTCCTAAAATGTTTTCCTTGTTTAAATGCACTTTGCTGAGTTCTCCACTTGCAGGCATAGTGTCTTAAAAAGCCAAAATAGAGCTCTTGTGCCGTGACATTGTGTTCGCAATGCCGTGACCCGGATTCGAACCGGGGTTGCTGCGGCCACAACGCAGAGTACTAACCACTATACGATCACGGCGAGTTACCAGGGCTCTTGCTGAACACCTGACTCTTTCAGAAAATACCTTTCATTGTACCATACAAACTAAGTTGAATTTTCCTTGTTTAAATATTCTTGCTGGGTTCTCTCCATGCAGCTATCACCTCCCCACAAAGCCAAATGTGAGCCCTTGTGCCGTGACATTGTGTTCGCAATGCCGTGACCCGGATTCGAACCGGGGTTGCTGCGGCCACAACGCAGAGTACTAACCACTATACGATCACGGCGAGTTACCAGGGCTCTTGCTGAACACCTGACTCTTTCAGAAAATACCTTTCATTGTACCATACAAACTAAGTTGAATTTTCCTTGTTTAAATATTCTTGCTGGGTTCTCTCCATGCAGCTATCACCTCCCCACAAAGCCAAATGTGAGCCCTTGTGCCGTGACATTGTGTTCGCAATGCCGTGACCCGGATTCGAACCGGGGTTGCTGCGGCCACAACGCAGAGTACTAACCACTATACGATCACGGCGAGTTACCAGGGCTCTTGCTGAGCACCTGACTCTTTCAGAAAATACCTTTCATTGTTTGTTACAAACTTGTCCTAAAATATTTTCCTTGTTTAAATGCACTTTGCTGAGTTCTCCACTTGCAGGCATGGCGTACTTAAAAAGCCAAAATAGAGCTCTTGTGCCGTGACATTGTGTTCGCAATGCCGTGACCCGGATTCGAACCGGGGTTGCTGCGGCCACAACGCAGAGTACTAACCACTATACGATCACGGCGAGTTACCAGGGCTCTTGCTGAACACCTGACTCTTTCAGAAAATACCTTTCATTGTACCATACAAACTAAGTTGAATATTTTCCTTGTTTAAATATTCTTGCTGGGTTCTCTCCATGCAGCTATCACCTCCCCACAAAGCCAAATGTGAGCCCTTGTGCCGTGACATTGTGTTCGCAATGCCGTGACCCGGATTCGAACCGGGGTTGCTGCGGCCACAACGCAGAGTACTAACCACTATACGATCACGGCGAGTTACCAGGGCTCTTGCTGAACACCTGACTCTTTCAGAAAATACCTTTCATTGTACCATACAAACTAAGTTGAATATTTTCCTTGTTTAAATATTCTTGCTGGGTTCTCTCCATGCAGCTATCACCTCCCCACAAAGCCAAATGTGAGCCCTTGTGCCGTGACATTGTGTTCGCAATGCCGTGACCCGGATTCGAACCGGGGTTGCTGCGGCCACAACGCAGAGTACTAACCACTATACGATCACGGCGAGTTACCAGGGCTCTTGCTCAACGCCTGACTCTTTCAGAAAATACCTTTCATTGTACCATACAAACTAAGTTAAATATTTTCCTTGTTTAAATATTCTTGCTGGGTTCTCTCCATGCAGCTATCACCTCCCCACAAAGCCAAATGTGAGCCCTTGTGCCGTGACATTGTGTTCGCAATGCCGTGACCCGGATTCGAACCAGGGTTGCTGCGGCCACAACGCAGAGTACTAACCACTATACGATCACGGCGAGTTACCAGGGCTCTTGCTCAACGCCTGACTCTTTCAGAAAATACCTTTCATTGTTTGTTACAATCTTGTCCTAAAATGTTTTCCTTGTTTAAATGCACTTTGCTGAGTTCTCCACTTGCAGGTATAGTGTCTTAAAAAGCCAAAATAGAGCTCTTGTGCCGTGACATTGTGTTCGCAATGCCGTGACCCGGATTCGAACCGGGGTTGCTGCGGCCACAACGCAGAGTACTAACCACTATACGATCACGGCGAGTTACCAGGGCTCTTGCTGAACACCTGACTCTTTCAGAAAATACCTTTCATTGTACCATACAAACTAAGTTGAATATTTTCCTTGTTTAAATATTCTTGCTGGGTTCTCTCCATGCAGCTATCACCTCCCCACAAAGCCAAATGTGAGCCCTTGTGCCGTGACATTGTGTTCGCAATGCCGTGACCCGGATTCGAACCGGGGTTGCTGCGGCCACAACGCAGAGTACTAACCACTATACGATCACGGCGAGTTACCAGGGCTCTTGCTGAACACCTGACTCTTTCAGAAAATACCTTTCATTGTACCATACAAACTAAGTTGAATTTTCCTTGTTTAAATATTCTTGCTGGGTTCTCTCCATGCAGCTATCACCTCCCCACAAAGCCAAATGTGAGCCCTTGTGCCGTGACATTGTATTCGCAATGCCGTGACCCGGATTCGAACCGGGGTTGCTGCGGCCACAACGCAGAGTACTAACCACTATACGATCACGGCGAGTTACCAGGGCTCTTGCTGAGCACCTGACTCTTTCAGAAAATACCTTTCATTGTTTGTTACAAACTTGTCCTAAAATATTTTCCTTGTTTAAATGCACTTTGCTGAGTTCTCCACTTGCAGGCATGGCGTACTTAAAAAGCCAAAATAGAGCTCTTGTGCCATGACATTGTGTTCGCAATGCCGTGACCCGGATTCGAACCGGGGTTGCTGCGGCCACAACGCAGAGTACTAACCACTATACGATCACGGCGAGTTACCAGGGCTCTTGCTCAACGCCTGACTCTTTCAGAAAATACCTTTCATTGTACCATACAAACTAAGTTGAATATTTTCCTTGTTTAAATATTCTTGCTGGGTTCTCTCCATGCAGCTATCACCTCCCCACAAAGCCAAATGTGAGCCCTTGTGCCGTGACATTGTGTTCGCAATGCCGTGACCCGGATTCGAACCGGGGTTGCTGCGGCCACAACGCAGAGTACTAACCACTATACGATCACGGCGAGTTACCAGGGCTCTTGCTCAACGCCTGACTCTTTCAGAAAATACCTTTCATTGTTTGTTACAATCTTGTCCTAAAATGTTTTCCTTGTTTAAATGCACTTTGCTGAGTTCTCCACTTGCAGGCATGGCGTCTTAAAAAAACAAAATAGAGCTCTTGTGCCGTGACATTGTGTTCGCAATGCCGTGACCCGGATTCGAACCGGGGTTGCTGCGGCCACAACGCAGAGTACTAACCACTATACGATCACGGCGAGTTACCAGGGCTCTTGCTGAACACCTGACTCTTTCAGAAAATACCTTTCATTGTACCATACAAACTAAGTTGAATATTTTCCTTGTTTAAATATTCTTGCTGGGTTCTCTCCATGCAGCTATCACCTCCCCACAAAGCCAAATGTGAGCCCTTGTGCCGTGACATTGTGTTCGCAATGCCGTGACCCGGATTCGAACCGGGGTTGCTGCGGCCACAACGCAGAGTACTAACCACTATACGATCACGGCGAGTTACCAGGGCTCTTGCTCAACGCCTGACTCTTTCAGAAAATACCTTTCATTGTTTGTTACAATCTTGTCCTAAAATGTTTTCCTTGTTTAAATGCACTTTGCTGAGTTCTCCACTTGCAGGCATGGCGTACTTAAAAAGCCAAAATAGAGCTCTTGTGCCGTGACATTGTGTTCGCAATGCCGTGACCCGGATTCGAACCGGGGTTGCTGCGGCCACAACGCAGAGTACTAACCACTATACGATCACGGCGAGTTACCAGGGCTCTTGCTGAACACCTGACTCTTTCAGAAAATACCTTTCATTGTACCATACAAACTAAGTTGAATATTTTCCTTGTTTAAATATTCTTGCTGGGTTCTCTCCATGCAGCTATGACCTCCCCACAAAGCCAAATGTGAGCCCTTGTGCCGTGACATTGTGTTCGCAATGCCGTGACCCGGATTCGAACCGGGGTTGCTGCGGCCACAACGCAGAGTACTAACCACTATACGATCACGGCGAGTTACCAGGGCTCTTGCTGAACACCTGACTCTTTCAGAAAATACCTTTCATTGTACCATACAAACTAAGTTGAATTTTCCTTGTTTAAATATTCTTGCTGGGTTCTCTCCATGCAGCTATCACCTCCCCACAAAGCCAAATGTGAGCCCTTGTGCCGTGACATTGTGTTCGCAATGCCGTGACCCGGATTCGAACCGGGGTTGCTGCGGCCACAACGCAGAGTACTAACCACTATACGATCACGGCGAGTTACCAGGGCTCTTGCTGCACCTGACTCTTTCAGAAAATACCTTTCATTGTTTGTTACAACTTGTCCTAAAATATTTTCCTTGTTTAAATGCACTTTGCTGAGTTCTCCACTTGCAGGCATGGCGTACTTAAAAAGCCAAAATAGAGCTCTTGTGCCGTGACATTGTGTTCGCAATGCCGTGACCCGGATTCGAACCGGGGTTGCTGCGGCCACAACGCAGAGTACTAACCACTATACGATCACGGCGAGTTACCAGGGCTCTTGCTCAACGCCTGACTCTTTCAGAAAATACCTTTCATTGTACCATACAAACTAAGTTGAATATTTTCCTTGTTTAAATATTCTTGCTGGGTTCTCTCCATGCAGCTATCACCTCCCCACAAAGCCAAATGTGAGCCCTTGTGCCGTGACATTGTGTTCGCAATGCCGTGACCCGGATTCGAACCGGGGTTGCTGCGGCCACAACGCAGAGTACTAACCACTATACGATCACGGCGAGTTACCAGGGCTCTTGCTCAACGCCTGACTCTTTCAGAAAATACCTTTCATTGTTTGTTACAATCTTGTCCTAAAATGTTTTCCTTGTTTAAATGCACTTTGCTGAGTTCTCCACTTGCAGGCATGGCGTCTTAAAAAAACAAAATAGAGCTCTTGTGCCGTGACATTGTGTTCGCAATGCCGTGACCCGGATTCGAACCGGGGTTGCTGCGGCCACAACGCAGAGTACTAACCACTATACGATCACGGCGAGTTACCAGGGCTCTTGCTGAACACCTGACTCTTTCAGAAAATACCTTTCATTGTACCATACAAACTAAGTTGAATATTTTCCTTGTTTAAATATTCTTGCTGGGTTCTCTCCATGCAGCTATCACCTCCCCACAAAGCCAAATGTGAGCCCTTGTGCCGTGACATTGTGTTCGCAATGCCGTGACCCGGATTCGAACCGGGGTTGCTGCGGCCACAACGCAGAGTACTAACCACTATACGATCACGGCGAGTTACCAGGGCTCTTGCTCAACGCCTGACTCTTTCAGAAAATACCTTTCATTGTTTGTTACAATCTTGTCCTAAAATGTTTTCCTTGTTTAAATGCACTTTGCTGAGTTCTCCACTTGCAGGCATGGTGTCTTAAAAAGCCAAAATAGAGCTCTTGTGCCGTGACATTGTGTTCGCAATGCCGTGACCCGGATTCGAACCGGGGTTGCTGCGGCCACAACGCAGAGTACTAACCACTATACGATCACGGCGAGTTACCAGGGCTCTTGCTGAACACCTGACTCTTTCAGAAAATACCTTTCATTGTACCATACAAACTAAGTTGAATATTTTCCTTGTTTAAATATTCTTGCTGGGTTCTCTCCATGCAGCTATCACCTCCCCACAAAGCCAAATGTGAGCCCTTGTGCCGTGACATTGTGTTCGCAATGCCGTGACCCGGATTCGAACCGGGGTTGCTGCGGCCACAACGCAGAGTACTAACCACTATACGATCACGGCGAGTTACCAGGGCTCTTGCTGAACACCTGACTCTTTCAGAAAATACCTTTCATTGTACCATACAAACTAAGTTGAATATTTTCCTTGTTTAAATATTCTTGCTGGGTTCTCTCCATGCAGCTATCACCTCCCCACAAAGCCAAATGTGAGCCCTTGTGCCGTGACATTGTGTTCGCAATGCCGTGACCCGGATTCGAACCGGGGTTGCTGCGGCCACAACGCAGAGTACTAACCACTATACGATCACGGCGAGTTACCAGGGCTCTTGCTCAACGCCTGACTCTTTCAGAAAATACCTTTCATTGTTTGTTACAATCTTGTCCTAAAATGTTTTCCTTGTTTAAATGCACTTTGCTGAGTTCTCCACTTGCAGGCATGGTGTCTTAAAAGCCAAAATAGAGCTCTTGTGCCGTGACATTGTGTTCGCAATGCCGTGACCCGGATTCGAACCGGGGTTGCTGCGGCCACAACGCAGAGTACTAACCACTATACGATCACGGCGAGTTACCAGGGCTCTTGCTGAACACCTGACTCTTTCAGAAAATACCTTTCATTGTACCATACAAACTAAGTTGAATATTTTCCTTGTTTAAATATTCTTGCTGGGTTCTCTCCATGCAGCTATCACCTCCCCACAAAGCCAAATGTGAGCCCTTGTGCCGTGACATTGTGTTCGCAATGCCGTGACCCGGATTCGAACCGGGGTTGCTGCGGCCACAACGCAGAGTACTAACCACTATACGATCACGGCGAGTTACCAGGGCTCTTGCTCAACGCCTGACTCTTTCAGAAAATACCTTTCATTGTTTGTTACAATCTTGTCCTAAAATGTTTTCCTTGTTTAAATGCACTTTGCTGAGTTCTCCACTTGCAGGCATGGTGTCTTAAAAAGCCAAAATAGAGCTCTTGTGCCGTGACATTGTGTTCGCAATGCCGTGACCCGGATTCGAACCGGGGTTGCTGCGGCCACAACGCAGAGTACTAACCACTATACGATCACGGCGAGTTACCAGGGCTCTTGCTGAACACCTGACTCTTTCAGAAAATACCTTTCATTGTACCATACAAACTAAGTTGAATTTTCCTTGTTTAAATATTCTTGCTGGGTTCTCTCCATGCAGCTATCACCTCCCCACAAAGCCAAATGTGAGCCTTTGTGCCGTGACATTGTATTCGCAATGCCGTGACCCGGATTCGAACCGGGGTTGCTGCGGCCACAACGCAGAGTACTAACCACTATACGATCACGGCGAGTTACCAGGGCTCTTGCTGAGCACCTGACTCTTTCAGAAAATACCTTTCATTGTTTGTTACAAACTTGTCCTAAAATATTTTCCTTGTTTAAATGCACTTTGCTGAGTTCTCCACTTGCAGGCATGGCGTACTTAAAAAGCCAAAATAGAGCTCTTGTGCCGTGACATTGTGTTCGCAATGCCGTGACCCGGATTCGAACCGGGGTTGCTGCGGCCACAACGCAGAGTACTAACCACTATACGATCACGGCGAGTTACCAGGGCTCTTGCTGAACACCTGACTCTTTCAGAAAATACCTTTCATTGTACCATACAAACTAAGTTGAATATTTTCCTTGTTTAAATATTCTTGCTGGGTTCTCTCCATGCAGCTATGACCTCCCCACAAAGCCAAATGTGAGCCCTTGTGCCGTGACATTGTGTTCGCAATGCCGTGACCCGGATTCGAACCGGGGTTGCTGCGGCCACAACGCAGAGTACTAACCACTATACGATCACGGCGAGTTACCAGGGCTCTTGCTCAACGCCTGACTCTTTCAGAAAATACCTTTCATTGTACCATACAAACCAAGTTGAATATTCCTTGTTTAAATATTCTTGCTGGGTTCTCTCCATGCAGCTATCACCTCCCCACAAAGCCAAATGTGAGCCCTTGTGCCGTGACATTGTGTTCGCAATGCCGTGACCCGGATTCGAACCGGGGTTGCTGCGGCCACAACGCAGAGTACTAACCACTATACGATCACGGCGAGTTACCAGGGCTCTTGCTGAACACCTGACTCTTTCAGAAAATACCTTTCATTGTTTGTTACAAACTTGTCCTAAAATATTTTCCTTGTTTAAATGCACTTTGCTGAGTTCTCCACTTGCAGGCATGGCGTACTTAAAAAGCCAAAATAGAGCTCTTGTGCCGTGACATTGTGTTCGCAATGCCGTGACCCGGATTCGAACCGGGGTTGCTGCGGCCACAACGCAGAGTACTAACCACTATACGATCACGGCGAGTTACCAGGGCTCTTGCTGAACACCTGACTCTTTCAGAAAATACCTTTCATTGTACCATACAAACTAAGTTGAATATTCCTTGTTTAAATATTCTTGCTGGGTTCTCTCCATGCAGCTATCACCTCCCCACAAAGCCAAATGTGAGCCCTTGTGCCGTGACATTGTATTCGCAATGCCGTGACCCGGATTCGAACCGGGGTTGCTGCGGCCACAACGCAGAGTACTAACCACTATACGATCACGGCGAGTTACCAGGGCTCTTGCTCAACGCCTGACTCTTTCAGAAAATACCTTTCATTGTACCATACAAACTAAGTTGAATATTTTCCTTGTTTAAATATTCTTGCTGGGTTCTCTCCATGCAGCTATGACCTCCCCACAAAGCCAAATGTGAGCCCTTGTGCCGTGACATTGTGTTCGCAATGCCGTGACCCGGATTCGAACCGGGGTTGCTGCGGCCACAACGCAGAGTACTAACCACTATACGATCACGGCGAGTTACCAGGGCTCTTGCTCAACGCCTGACTCTTTCAGAAAATACCTTTCATTGTTTGTTACAATCTTGTCCTAAAATGTTTTCCTTGTTTAAATGCACTTTGCTGAGTTCTCCACTTGCAGGCATGGCGTCTTAAAAAGCAAAATAGAGCTCTTGTGCCGTGACATTGTGTTCGCAATGCCGTGACCCGGATTCGAACCGGGGTTGCTGCGGCCACAACGCAGAGTACTAACCACTATACGATCACGGCGAGTTACCAGGGCTCTTGCTGAACACCTGACTCTTTCAGAAAATACCTTTCATTGTACCATACAAACTAAGTTGAATATTTTCCTTGTTTAAATATTCTTGCTGGGTTCTCTCCATGCAGCTATCACCTCCCCACAAAGCCAAATGTGAGCCCTTGTGCCGTGACATTGTGTTCGCAATGCCGTGACCCGGATTCGAACCGGGGTTGCTGCGGCCACAACGCAGAGTACTAACCACTATACGATCACGGCGAGTTACCAGGGCTCTTGCTGAGCACCTGACTCTTTCAGAAAATACCTTTCATTGTTTGTTACAAACTTGTCCTAAAATATTTTCCTTGTTTAAATGCACTTTGCTGAGTTCTCCACTTGCAGGCATGGCGTACTTAAAAAGCCAAAATAGAGCTCTTGTGCCGTGACATTGTGTTCGCAATGCCGTGACCCGGATTCGAACCGGGGTTGCTGCGGCCACAACGCAGAGTACTAACCACTATACGATCACGGCGAGTTACCAGGGCTCTTGCTGAACACCTGACTCTTTCAGAAAATACCTTTCATTGTACCATACAAACTAAGTTAAATATTTTCCTTGTTTAAATATTCTTGCTGGGTTCTCTCCATGCAGCTATCACCTCCCCACAAAGCCAAATGTGAGCCCTTGTGCCGTGACATTGTGTTCGCAATGCCGTGACCCGGATTCGAACCGGGGTTGCTGCGGCCACAACGCAGAGTACTAACCACTATACGATCACGGCGAGTTACCAGGGCTCTTGCTCAACGCCTGACTCTTTCAGAAAATACCTTTCATTGTACCATACAAACTTGTTGAATATTTTCCTTGTTTAAATATTTTGCTGAGTTCTCTCCATGCAGCATCACCTCCTTACAAAGCCAAATAGAGCTCTTGTGCCGTGACATTGTGTTCGCAATGCCGTGACCCGGATTCGAACCGGGGTTGCTGCGGCCACAACGCAGAGTACTAACCACTATACGATCACGGCGAGTTACCAGGGCTCTTGCTGAACACCTGACTCTTTCAGAAAATACCTTTCATTGTACCATACAAACTAAGTTGAATATTTTCCTTGTTTAAATATTCTTGCTGGGTTCTCTCCATGCAGCTATCACCTCCCCACAAAGCCAAATGTGAGCCCTTGTGCCGTGACATTGTGTTCGCAATGCCGTGACCCGGATTCGAACCGGGGTTGCTGCGGCCACAACGCAGAGTACTAACCACTATACGATCACGGCGAGTTACCAGGGCTCTTGCTCAACGCCTGACTCTTTCAGAAAATACCTTTCATTGTTTGTTACAATCTTGTCCTAAAATGTTTTCCTTGTTTAAATGCACTTTGCTGAGTTCTCCACTTGCAGGCATGGTGTCTTAAAAAGCCAAAATAGAGCTCTTGTGCCGTGACATTGTGTTCGCAATGCCGTGACCCGGATTCGAACCGGGGTTGCTGCGGCCACAACGCAGAGTACTAACCACTATACGATCACGGCGAGTTACCAGGGCTCTTGCTGAACACCTGACTCTTTCAGAAAATACCTTTCATTGTACCATACAAACTAAGTTGAATATTTTCCTTGTTTAAATATTCTTGCTGGGTTCTCTCCATGCAGCTATCACCTCCCCACAAAGCCAAATGTGAGCCCTTGTGCCGTGACATTGTGTTCGCAATGCCGTGACCCGGATTCGAACCGGGGTTGCTGCGGCCACAACGCAGAGTACTAACCACTATACGATCACGGCGAGTTACCAGGGCTCTTGCTGAACACCTGACTCTTTCAGAAAATACCTTTCATTGTTTGTTACAATCTTGTCCTAAAATGTTTTCCTTGTTTAAATGCACTTTGCTGAGTTCTCCACTTGCAGGCATGGTGTCTTAAAAAGCCAAAATAGAGCTCTTGTGCCGTGACATTGTGTTCGCAATGCCGTGACCCGGATTCGAACCGGGGTTGCTGCGGCCACAACGCAGAGTACTAACCACTATACGATCACGGCGAGTTACCAGGGCTCTTGCTGAACACCTGACTCTTTCAGAAAATACCTTTCATTGTACCATACAAACTAAGTTGAATTTTCCTTGTTTAAATATTCTTGCTGGGTTCTCTCCATGCAGCTATCACCTCCCCACAAAGCCAAATGTGAGCCCTTGTGCCGTGACATTGTATTCGCAATGCCGTGACCCGGATTCGAACCGGGGTTGCTGCGGCCACAACGCAGAGTACTAACCACTATACGATCACGGCGAGTTACCAGGGCTCTTGCTGAACACCTGACTCTTTCAGAAAATACCTTTCATTGTTTGTTACAAACTTGTCCTAAAATATTTTCCTTGTTTAAATGCACTTTGCTGAGTTCTCCACTTGCAGGCATGGCGTACTTAAAAAGCCAAAATAGAGCTCTTGTGCCGTGACATTGTGTTCGCAATGCCGTGACCCGGATTCGAACCGGGGTTGCTGCGGCCACAACGCAGAGTACTAACCACTATACGATCACGGCGAGTTACCAGGGCTCTTGCTGAACACCTGACTCTTTCAGAAAATACCTTTCATTGTACCATACAAACTAAGTTGAATATTTTCCTTGTTTAAATATTCTTGCTGGGTTCTCTCCATGCAGCTATGACCTCCCCACAAAGCCAAAGGTGAGCCCTTGTGCCGTGACATTGTATTCGCAATGCCGTGACCCGGATTCGAACCGGGGTTGCTGCGGCCACAACGCAGAGTACTAACCACTATACGATCACGGCGAGTTACCAGGGCTCTTGCTCAACGCCTGACTCTTTCAGAAAATACCTTTCATTGTACCATACAAACTAAGTTGAATTTTTTCCTTGTTTAAATATTCTTGCTGGGTTCTCTCCATGCAGCTATGACCTCCCCACAAAGCCAAATGTGAGCCCTTGTGCCGTGACATTGTGTTCGCAATGCCGTGACCCGGATTCGAACCGGGGTTGCTGCGGCCACAACGCAGAGTACTAACCACTATACGATCACGGCGAGTTACCAGGGCTCTTGCTCAACGCCTGACTCTTTCAGAAAATACCTTTCATTGTTTGTTACAATCTTGTCCTAAAATGTTTTCCTTGTTTAAATGCACTTTGCTGAGTTCTCCACTTGCAGGCATGGCGTCTTAAAAAGCCAAAATAGAGCTCTTGTGCCGTGACATTGTGTTCGCAATGCCGTGACCCGGATTCGAACCGGGGTTGCTGCGGCCACAACGCAGAGTACTAACCACTATACGATCACGGCGAGTTACCAGGGCTCTTGCTCAACGCCTGACTCTTTCAGAAAATACCTTTCATTGTACCATACAAACTAAGTTGAATATTTTCCTTGTTTAAATATTCTTGCTGGGTTCTCTCCATGCAGCTATCACCTCCCCACAAAGCCAAATGTGAGCCCTTGTGCCGTGACATTGTGTTCGCAATGCCGTGACCCGGATTCGAACCGGGGTTGCTGCGGCCACAACGCAGAGTACTAACCACTATACGATCACGGCGAGTTACCAGGGCTCTTGCTGAACCTGACTCTTTCAGAAAATACCTTTCATTGTTTGTTACAAACTTGTCCTAAAATATTTTCCTTGTTTAAATGCACTTTGCTGAGTTCTCCACTTGCAGGCATGGCGTCTTAAAAAGCCAAAATAGAGCTCTTGTGCCGTGACATTGTGTTCGCAATGCCGTGACCCGGATTCGAACCGGGGTTGCTGCGGCCACAACGCAGAGTACTAACCACTATACGATCACGGCGAGTTACCAGGGCTCTTGCTGAACACCTGACTCTTTCAGAAAATACCTTTCATTGTACCATACAAACTAAGTTGAATATTTTCCTTGTTTAAATATTCTTGCTGGGTTCTCTCCATGCAGCTATCACCTCCCCACAAAGCCAAATGTGAGCCCTTGTGCCGTGACATTGTGTTCGCAATGCCGTGACCCGGATTCGAACCGGGGTTGCTGCGGCCACAACGCAGAGTACTAACCACTATACGATCACGGCGAGTTACCAGGGCTCTTGCTCAACGCCTGACTCTTTCAGAAAATACCTTTCATTGTACCATACAAACTAAGTTGAATATTTTCCTTGTTTAAATATTCTTGCTGGGTTCTCACATGCAGCTATCACCTCCCCACAAAGCCAAATGTGAGCCCTTGTGCCGTGACATTGTGTTCGCAATGCCGTGACCCGGATTCGAACCGGGGTTGCTGCGGCCACAACGCAGAGTACTAACCACTATACGATCACGGCGAGTTACCAGGGCTCTTGCTGAACACCTGACTCTTTCAGAAAATACCTTTCATTGTACCATACAAACTAAGTTGAATTTTCCTTGTTTAAATATTCTTGCTGGGTTCTCTCCATGCAGCTATCACCTCCCCACAAAGCCAAATGTGAGCCCTTGTGCCGTGACATTGTGTTCGCAATGCCGTGACCCGGATTCGAACCGGGGTTGCTGCGGCCACAACGCAGAGTACTAACCACTATACGATCACGGCGAGTTACCAGGGCTCTTGCTCAACGCCTGACTCTTTCAGAAAATACCTTTCATTGTTTGTTACAATCTTGTCCTAAAATGTTTTCCTTGTTTAAATGCACTTTGCTGAGTTCTCCACTTGCAGGCATGGCGTCTTAAAAAGCCAAAATAGAGCTCTTGTGCCGTGACATTGTGTTCGCAATGCCGTGACCCGGATTCGAACCGGGGTTGCTGCGGCCACAACGCAGAGTACTAACCACTATACGATCACGGCGAGTTACCAGGGCTCTTGCTGAACACCTGACTCTTTCAGAAAATACCTTTCATTGTACCATACAAACTAAGTTGAATATTTTCCTTGTTTAAATATTCTTGCTGGGTTCTCTCCATGCAGCTATCACCTCCCCACAAAGCCAAATGTGAGCCCTTGTGCCGTGACATTGTGTTCGCAATGCCGTGACCCGGATTCGAACCGGGGTTGCTGCGGCCACAACGCAGAGTACTAACCACTATACGATCACGGCGAGTTACCAGGGCTCTTGCTGAACACCTGACTCTTTCAGAAAATACCTTTCATTGTTTGTTACAATCTTGTCCTAAAATGTTTTCCTTGTTTAAATGCACTTTGCTGAGTTCTCCACTTGCAGGCATGGTGTCTTAAAAAGCCAAAATAGAGCTCTTGTGCCGTGACCCGGATTCGAACCGGGGTTGCTGCGGCCACAACGCAGAGTACTAACCACTATACGATCACGGCGAGTTACCAGGGCTCTTGCTGAACACCTGACTCTTTCAGAAAATACCTTTCATTGTACCATACAAACTAAGTTGAATTTTCCTTGTTTAAATATTCTTGCTGGGTTCTCTCCATGCAGCTATCACCTCCCCACAAAGCCAAATGTGAGCCCTTGTGCCGTGACATTGTATTCGCAATGCCGTGACCCGGATTCGAACCGGGGTTGCTGCGGCCACAACGCAGAGTACTAACCACTATACGATCACGGCGAGTTACCAGGGCTCTTGCTGAGCACCTGACTCTTTCAGAAAATACCTTTCATTGTTTGTTACAAACTTGTCCTAAAATATTTTCCTTGTTTAAATGCACTTTGCTGAGTTCTCCACTTGCAGGCATGGCGTCTTAAAAAGCCAAAATAGAGCTCTTGTGCCATGACATTGTGTTCGCAATGCCGTGACCCGGATTCGAACCGGGGTTGCTGCGGCCACAACGCAGAGTACTAACCACTATACGATCACGGCGAGTTACCAGGGCTCTTGCTGAACACCTGACTCTTTCAGAAAATACCTTTCATTGTACCATACAAACTAAGTTGAATATTTTCCTTGTTTAAATATTCTTGCTGGGTTCTCTCCATGCAGCTATCACCTCCCCACAAAGCCAAATGTGAGCCCTTGTGCCGTGACATTGTGTTCGCAATGCCGTGACCCGGATTCGAACCGGGGTTGCTGCGGCCACAACGCAGAGTACTAACCACTATACGATCACGGCGAGTTACCAGGGCTCTTGCTCAACGCCTGACTCTTTCAGAAAATACCTTTCATTGTACCATACAAACTAAGTTGAATATTCCTTGTTTAAATATTCTTGCTGGGTTCTCTCCATGCAGCTATCACCTCCCCACAAAGCCAAATGTGAGCCCTTGTGCCGTGACATTGTGTTCGCAATGCCGTGACCCGGATTCGAACCGGGGTTGCTGCGGCCACAACGCAGAGTACTAACCACTATACGATCACGGCGAGTTACCAGGGCTCTTGCTCAACGCCTGACTCTTTCAGAAAATACCTTTCATTGTACCATACAAACTAAGTTGAATATTTTCCTTGTTTAAATATTCTTGCTGGGTTCTCTCCATGCAGCTATGACCTCCCCACAAAGCCAAATGTGAGCCCTTGTGCCGTGACATTGTGTTCGCAATGCCGTGACCCGGATTCGAACCGGGGTTGCTGCGGCCACAACGCAGAGTACTAACCACTATACGATCACGGCGAGTTACCAGGGCTCTTGCTCAACGCCTGACTCTTTCAGAAAATACCTTTCATTGTTTGTTACAATCTTGTCCTAAAATGTTTTCCTTGTTTAAATGCACTTTGCTGAGTTCTCCACTTGCAGGCATGGCGTCTTAAAAAGCCAAAATAGAGCTCTTGTGCCGTGACATTGTGTTCGCAATGCCGTGACCCGGATTCGAACCGGGGTTGCTGCGGCCACAACGCAGAGTACTAACCACTATACGATCACGGCGAGTTACCAGGGCTCTTGCTGAACACCTGACTCTTTCAGAAAATACCTTTCATTGTACCATACAAACTAAGTTGAAAATTTTTCCTTGTTTAAATATTCTTGCTGGGTTCTCTCATGCAGCTATCACCTCCCACAAAGCCAAATGTGAGCCTTGTGCCGTGACATTGTGTTCGCAATGCCGTGACCGGATTCGAACCGGGGTTGCTGCGGCCACAACGCAGAGTACTAACCACTATACGATCACGGCGAGTTACCAGGGCTCTTGCTGAGCACCTGACTCTTTCAGAAAATACCTTTCATTGTTTGTTACAAACTTGTCCTAAAATATTTTCCTTGTTTAAATGCACTTTGCTGAGTTCTCCACTTGCAGGCATGGCGTACTTAAAAAGCCAAAATAGAGCTCTTGTGCCGTGACATTGTGTTCGCAATGCCGTGACCCGGATTCGAACCGGGGTTGCTGCGGCCACAACGCAGAGTACTAACCACTATACGATCACGGCGAGTTACCAGGGCTCTTGCTGAACACCTGACTCTTTCAGAAAATACCTTTCATTGTACCATACAAACTAAGTTGAATATTTTCCTTGTTTAAATATTCTTGCTGGGTTCTCTCCATGCAGCTATCACCTCCACAAAAGCCAAATGTGAGCCCTTGTGCCGTGACATTGTGTTCGCAATGCCGTGACCCGGATTCGAACCGGGGTTGCTGCGGCCACAACGCAGAGTACTAACCACTATACGATCACGGCGAGTTACCAGGGCTCTTGCTCAACGCCTGACTCTTTCAGAAAATACCTTTCATTGTTTGTTACAATCTTGTCCTAAAATGTTTTCCTTGTTTAAATGCACTTTGCTGAGTTCTCCACTTGCAGGCATGGTGTCTTAAAAAGCCAAAATAGAGCTCTTGTGCCGTGACATTGTGTTCGCAATGCCGTGACCCGGATTCGAACCGGGGTTGCTGCGGCCACAACGCAGAGTACTAACCACTATACGATCACGGCGAGTTACCAGGGCTCTTGCTGAAACCTGACTCTTTCAGAAAATACCTTTCATTGTACCATACAAACTAAGTTGAATATTTCCTTGTTTAAATATTCTTGCTGGGTTCTCTCCATGCAGCTATCACCTCCCCACAAAGCCAAATGTGAGCCCTTGTGCCGTGACATTGTGTTCGCAATGCCGTGACCGGATTCGAACCGGGGTTGCTGCGGCCACACGCAGAGTACTAACCACTATACGATCACGGCGAGTTACCAGGGCTCTTGCTCAACGCCTGACTCTTTCAGAAAATACCTTTCATTGTTTGTTACAATCTTGTCCTAAAATGTTTTCCTTGTTTAAATGCACTTTGCTGAGTTCTCCACTTGCAGGCATGGTGTCTTAAAAAGCCAAAATAGAGCTCTTGTGCCGTGACATTGTGTTCGCAATGCCGTGACCCGGATTCGAAACGGGGTTGCTGCGGCCACAACGCAGAGTACTAACCACTATACGATCACGGCGAGTTACCAGGGCTCTTGCTGAACACCTGACTCTTTCAGAAAATACCTTTCATTGTACCATACAAACTAAGTTGAATATTTTCCTTGTTTAAATATTCTTGCTGGGTTCTCTCCATGCAGCTATCACCTCCCCACAAAGCCAAATGTGAGCCCTTGTGCCGTGACATTGTGTTCGCAATGCCGTGACCCGGATTCGAACCGGGGTTGCTGCGGCCACAACGCAGAGTACTAACCACTATACGATCACGGCGAGTTACCAGGGCTCTTGCTCAACGCCTGACTCTTTCAGAAAATACCTTTCATTGTTTGTTACAATCTTGTCCTAAAATGTTTTCCTTGTTTAAATGCACTTTGCTGAGTTCTCCACTTGCAGGCATGGTGTCTTAAAAAGCCAAAATAGAGCTCTTGTGCCGTGACATTGTGTTCGCAATGCCGTGACCCGGATTCGAACCGGGGTTGCTGCGGCCACAACGCAGAGTACTAACCACTATACGATCACGGCGAGTTACCAGGGCTCTTGCTGAACACCTGACTCTTTCAGAAAATACCTTTCATTGTTTGTTACAAACTTGTCCTGAATATTTTCCTTGTTTAAATGCTTTGCTGGGTTCTCCACTTGCAGCATGGCGTACCCAAAAAGCCAAATAGAGCCTTGTGCCGTGACATTGTGTTCGCAATGCCGTGACCCGGATTCGAACCGGGGTTGCTGCGGCCACAACGCAGAGTACTAACCACTATACGATCACGGCGAGTTACCAGGGCTCTTGCTGAACACCTGACTCTTTCAGAAAATACCTTTCATTGTTGTTACAACTAAGTTAATATTTTCCTTGTTTAAATGCACTTTGCTGGGTTCTCTCCATGCAGCATGGACTTCCCACAAAGCCAAAATGAGCCCTTGTGCCGTGACATTGTGTTCGCAATGCCGTGACCCGGATTCGAACCGGGGTTGCTGCGGCCACAACGCAGAGTACTAACCACTATACGATCACGGCGAGTTACCAGGGCTCTTGCTCAACACCTGACTCTTTCAGAAAATACCTTTCATTGTACCATACAAACTAAGTTGAATATTTCCTTGTTTAAATATTCTTGCTGGGTTCTCTCCATGCAGCTATCACCTCCCCACAAAGCCAAATGTGAGCCCTTGTGCCGTGACATTGTGTTCGCAATGCCGTGACCCGGATTCGAACCGGGGTTGCTGCGGCCACAACGCAGAGTACTAACCACTATACGATCACGGCGAGTTACCAGGGCTCTTGCTGAGCCTGACTCTTTCAGAAAATACCTTTCATTGTTTGTTACAAACTTGTCCTAAAATATTTTCCTTGTTTAAATGCACTTTGCTGAGTTCTCCACTTGCAGGCATGGCGTACTTAAAAAGCCAAAATAGAGCTCTTGTGCCGTGACATTGTGTTCGCAATGCCGTGACCCGGATTCGAACCGGGGTTGCTGCGGCCACAACGCAGAGTACTAACCACTATACGATCACGGCGAGTTACCAGGGCTCTTGCTGAACACCTGACTCTTTCAGAAAATACCTTTCATTGTACCATACAAACTAAGTTGAATATTTTCCTTGTTTAAATATTCTTGCTGGGTTCTCTCCATGCAGCTATCACCTCCCCACAAAGCCAAATGTGAGCCCTTGTGCCGTGACATTGTATTCGCAATGCCGTGACCCGGATTCGAACGGGGGTTGCTGCGGCCACAACGCAGAGTACTAACCACTATACGATCACGGCGAGTTACCAGGGCTCTTGCTCAACACCTGACTCTTTCAGAAAATACCTTTCATTGTTGTTACAAACTTGTTGAATATTTTCCTTGTTTAAATACTCTTGCTGGGTTTCTCCATGCAGCTATGACCTCCCCACAAAGCCCAAATGTGAGCCCTTGTGCCGTGACATTGTGTTCGCAATGCCGTGACCCGGATTCGAACCGGGGTTGCTGCGGCCACAACGCAGAGTACTAACCACTATACGATCACGGCGAGTTACCAGGGCTCTTGCTCAACGCCTGACTCTTTCAGAAAATACCTTTCATTGTTGTTACAATCTTGTCCTAAAATGTTTTCCTTGTTTAAATGCACTTTGCTGAGTTCTCACTTGCAGGCATGGCGTCTTAAAAAAGCAAAATAGAGCTCTTGTGCCGTGACATTGTGTTCGCAATGCCGTGACCCGGATTCGAAACGGGGTTGCTGCGGCCACAACGCAGAGTACTAACCACTATACGATCACGGCGAGTTACCAGGGCTCTTGCTGAACGCCTGACTCTTTCAGAAAATACCTTTCATTGTACCATACAAACTAAGTTGAATATTTTCCTTGTTTAAATATTCTTGCTGGGTTCTCTCCATGCAGCTATCACCTCCACAAAGCCAAATGTGAGCCCTTGTGCCGTGACATTGTGTTCGCAATGCCGTGACCCGGATTCGAACCGGGGTTGCTGCGGCCACAACGCAGAGTACTAACCACTATACGATCACGGCGAGTTACCAGGGCTCTTGCTCAACGCCTGACTCTTTCAGAAAATACCTTTCATTGTTTGTTACAATCTTGTCCTAAAATGTTTCCTTGTTTAAATGCACTTTGCTGAGTTCTCCACTTGCAGGCATGGCGTCTTAAAAAAAAAATAGAGCTCTTGTGCCGTGACATTGTGTTCGCAATGCCGTGACCGGATTCGAACCGGGGTTGCTGCGGCCACAACGCAGAGTACTAACCACTATACGATCACGGCGAGTTACCAGGGCTCTTGCTGAACACTGACTCTTTCAGAAAATACCTTTCATTGTACCATACAAACTAAGTTGAATATTTTCCTTGTTTAAATATTCTTGCTGGGTTCTCTCATGCAGCTATCACCCTCCACAAAGCCAAATGTGAGCCCTTGTGCCGTGACATTGTGTTCGCAATGCCGTGACCGGATTCGAACCGGGGTTGCTGCGGCCACAACGCAGAGTACTAACCACTATACGATCACGGCGGTTACAGGCCTCTTCCGACATGGTTCTATTCCTACTGTCCATTCGACATGTCTCTTTCAAACAATTTCCTTTTTCAATGACAAAAAGATAATGGTTGCCATTCGAACATAAACTTTGTAGGAATGGTGTTCCTCTTCTGTGGAGTGGCGACATGTTTTCAAATAATATAAGTACTGCCATCCGACAATGGACGTTGCAATGTAGGAGTAGGGGAGTCGGAATTAACCACTATACGATCACGGCGAGTTACCAGGGCTCTTGCTCAACGCCTGACTCTTTCAGAAAATACCTTTCATTGTTTGTTACAATCTTGTCCTAAAATGTTTTCCTTGTTTAAATGCACTTTGCTGAGTTCTCCACTTGCAGGCATGGTGTCTTAAAAAGCCAAAATAGAGCTCTTGTGCCGTGACATTGTGTTCGCAATGCCGTGACCCGGATTCGAACCGGGGTTGCTGCGGCCACAACGCAGAGTACTAACCACTATACGATCACGGCGAGTTACCAGGGCTCTTGCTGAACACCTGACTCTTTCAGAAAATACCTTTCATTGTACCATACAAACTAAGTTGAATATTTTCCTTGTTTAAATATTCTTGCTGGGTTTCTCCATGCAGCTATCACCTCCCCACAAAGCCAAATGTGAGCCCTTGTGCCGTGACATTGTGTTTCGCAATGCGTGACCCGGATTCGAACCGGGGTTGCTGCGGCCACAACGCAGAGTACTAACCACTATACGATCACGGCGAGTTACCAGGGCTCTTGCTGAGCACCTGACTCTTTCAGAAAATACCTTTCATTGTTTGTTACAATCTTGTCCTAAAATGTTTTCCTTGTTTAAATGCACTTTGCTGAGTTCTCCACTTGCAGGCATGGTGTCTTAAAAAGCCAAAATAGAGCTCTTGTGCCATGACATTGTGTTCGCAATGCCGTGACCCGGATTCGAACGGGGTTGCTGCGGCCACAACGCAGAGTACTAACCACTATACGATCACGGCGAGTTACCAGGGCTCTTGCTGAACACCTGACTCTTTCAGAAAATACCTTTCATTGTACCATACAAACTAAGTTGAAATTTTCCTTGTTTAAATATTCTTGCTGGGTTCTCTCCATGCAGCTATCACTCCCCACAAAGCCAAATGTGAGCCCTTGTGCCGTGACATTGTATTCGCAATGCCGTGACCGGATTCGAACCGGGGTTGCTGCGGCCACAACGCAGAGTACTAACCACTATACGATCACGGCGAGTTACCAGGGCTCTTGCTGAGCACCTGACTCTTTCAGAAAATACCTTTCATTGTTTGTTACAAACTTGCCTAAAATATTTTCCTTGTTTAAATGCACTTTGCTGAGTTCTCCACTTGCAGGCATGGCGTACTTAAAAGCCAAAATAGAGCTCTTGTGCCATGACATTGTGTTCGCAATGCCGTGACCCGGATTCGAACCGGGGTTGCTGCGGCCACAACGCAGAGTACTAACATATACGATCACGGCGAGTTACCAGGGCTCTTGCTGAAACCTGACTCTTTCAGAAAATACTTTCATTGTACCATACAAACTAAGTTGAATATTTTCCTTGTTTAAATATTCTTGCTGGGTTCTCTCCATGCAGCTATCACCTCCCACAAAGCCAAATGTGAGCCTTGTGCCGTGACATTGTGTTCGCAATGCCGTGACCCGGATTCGAACCGGGGTTGCTGCGGACAACGCAGAGTACTAACCACTATACGATCACGGCGAGTTACCAGGGCTCTTGCTCAACGCCTGACTCTTTCAGAAAATACCTTTCATTGTACCATAAAACTATCCTAAAATTTTCCTTGTTTAAATACTTTGCTGAGTTCTCTCTGCAGTATCATAAAAAGCCCAAATGAGAGTTGTGCCGTGACATTGTGTTCGCAATGCCGTGACCCGGATTCGAACGGGGTTGCTGCGGCCACAACGCAGAGTACTAACCACTATACGATCACGGCGAGTTACCAGGGCTCTTGCTGAACATGACTCTTTCAGAAAATACCTTTCATTGTACCATACAAACTAAGTTGAATATTCCTTGTTTAAATATTCTTGCTGGGTTCTCTCCATGCAGCTATCACTCCCCACAAAGCCAAATGTGAGCCCTTGTGCCGTGACATTGTGTTCGCAATGCCGTGACCGGATTCGAACGGGGTTGCTGCGGCCACAACGCAGAGTACTAACCACTATACGATCACGGCGAGTTACCAGGGCTCTTGCTCAACGCCTGACTCTTTCAGAAAATACCTTTCATTGTTTGTTACAATAAGTTGAATATTTTCCTTGTTTAAATCTTTTGCTGGGTTTCTCTTGCAGTATCCTCCCACAAAGCAAAAAATGAGAGCCTTGTGCCGTGACATTGTGTTCGCAATGCCGTGACGGATTCGAACCGGGGTTGCTGCGGCCACAACGCAGAGTACTAACCAATTACGATCACGGCGGTTACATGCTCCTTCGAATGACTCTTTCCTACATGTCCTATTGAATGTTTCTATTCAAATGTCTCCATTCAATGACAAAAAGATAATGGGTTGCCATTCGCACATAATGTCCCCTTGTAGGAATGGTGCTACCTCTTCTGTCGGAGTGGTGACATGTTTTAAATAATATAAGTATGCCACTTGGACAATGGACGTAATGTTGGGTAGCTGGGTGTCGGAATAGAGCGGTGTACGATCACGGCGAGTTACCAGGCTCTTGCTCAACGCCTGACTCTTTCAGAAAATACCTTTCATTGTTTGTTACAATCTTGTCTAAAATGTTTTCCTTGTTTAAATGCACTTTGCTGAGTTCTCCACTTGGCATGGTGTCTTAAAAAGCCCAAATAGAGTCTTGTGCCGTGACATTGTGTTCGCAATGCCGTGACCCGGATTCGAAACGGGGTTGCTGCGGCCACAACGCAGAGTACTAACCACTATACGATCACGGCGAGTTACCAGGGCTCTTGCTGAAACCTGACTCTTTCAGAAAATATTTTCATTGTACCATACAACTAAGTTGAATTGTTCCTTGTTTAAATATTTTGCTGGGTTCTCCCATGCAGCTATCATCCAAAGCCAAATGTGAGCTTTGTGCCGTGACATTGTATTCGCAATGCCGTGACCCGGATTCGAACCGGGGTTGCTGCGGCCACAAGCAGAGTACTAACCACTATACGATCACGGCGAGTTACCAGGGCTCTTGCTGAGCACCTGACTCTTTCAGAAAATATTTTCATTGTTTGTTACAAATTGCCTAAAATATTCCTTGTTTAATGCACTTTGCTGAGTTCTCCACTTGCAGGCATGGGTAATTAAAAAGCCAAAATAGAGCTCTTGTGCCATGACATTGTGTTCGCAATGCCGTGACCCGGATTCGAACCGGGGTTGCTGCGGCCACAACGCAGAGTACTAACCACTATACGATCACGGCGAGTTACCAGGGCTCTTGCTGAACACTGACTCTTTCAGAAAATACCTTTCATTGTACCATACAAACTAAGTTGAATATTTTCCTTGTTTAAATATTCTTGTGGGTTTCTCATGCAGCTATGACTTCCACAAAGCCAAATGTGAGCCCTTGTGCCGTGACATTGTATTCGCAATTGCGTGACCGGATTCGAACGGGGTTGCTGGGGCACAAGCAGAGTACTAACCACTATACGATCACGGTGAGTTACCAGGGCTCTTGCTCAACGCTGACTCTTTCAGAAATACCTTTCATTGACATACAAACTAGATAAATTTCCTTGTTTAAATACTTTGCTGGGTTTTCCTGCAGCTATCCTCCCCAAAAAGCCAAATGTGAGCTTGTGCGCGTGACATTGTATTCGCAATGCCGTGACCCGGATTCGAACGGGGTTGCTGCGGCCACAACGCAGAGTACTAACCACTATACGATCACGGCGAGTTACAGGGTCTTGCTGAACACCTGACTCTTTCAGAAAATAACCTATTATAATACCATACAAACTAAGTTGAATATTTTGTTTAAATATTCTTGCTGGGTTCTCTCCATGCAGCTATCACCTCCCCACAAAGCCAAATGTGAGCTTGTGCCGTGACATTGTATTCGCAATGCCGTGACCGGATTCGAACCGGGGTTGCTGCGGCCACAACGCAGAGTACTAACCACTATACGATCACGGCGAGTTACCAGGGCTTTGCTCAAGCTGACTCTTTCAGAAAATACCTTTCATTGTACATACAAACTTAAGTTGAATATTTTCCTTGTTTAAAATTTTGCTGGTTTCTCCATGCAGCTATGACTCCCAACGCAAATGTGAGCCCTTGTGCCGTGACATTGTGTTCGCAATGCCGTGACCGGATTCGAACGGGGTTGCTGCGGCCACAACGCAGAGTACTAACCACTATACGATCACGGCGAGTTACCAGGGCTCTTGCTCAACGCCTGACGCTTTCAGAAAATACCTTTCATTGTTTGTTAAATCTTGTTAAAATTTTTCCTTGTTTAAATGCACTTTGCTGAGTTCCCACTTGCAGGCATGGGTCTTAAAAAAACAAAATTTAGAGCTCTTGTGCCGTGGATTGTGTTCGCAATGCCGTGACCCGGATTCGAAACCGGGGTTTTGCTGCGCCACAACGCAGAGTACTAACCACTATAGGATCACGGCAAGTTACCAGGGCTCTTGCTCAACGCCTGACTCTTTCAGAAAATACCTTTCATTGTACCATACAAACTAAGTTGAATATTTTCCTTGTTTAAATTTTTGCTGGGTTCTCTCCATGCAGCTATCACCTCCCACAAAGCCAAATGGAGCCCTTGTGCCGTGACATTGTGTTCGCAATGCCGTGACCGGATTCGAACGGGTTGCTGCGGGGCCACAACGCAGAGTACTAACCACTATACGATCACGGCGAGTTACCAGGGCTCTTGCTGAGCATGACTCTTTCAGAAAAAACCTTTCATTGTTTGTTAAAATTGTCCTAAAATTTTTCTTTGTTTAAATGCACTTTGCTGAGTTCTCCACTTGCAGGCATGGCGTCTTAAAAAGCCAAAATAGAGCTCTTGTGCCATGACATTGTGTTCGCAATGCCGTGACCCGGATTCGACGGGGGTTGCTGCGGCCACAACGCAGAGTACTAACCACTATACGATCACGGCGAGTTACCAGGGCTCTTGCTGAACACCTGACTCTTTCAGAAAACATTTCATTGTACCATACAAATAAGTTGAATATTTTCTTGTTTAAATATTTTGCTGGGTTCTCTCCATGCAGCTATCACCTCCCCACAAGCCAAATGTGAGCCCTTGTGCCGTGACATTGTGTTCGCAATGCGTGACCCGGATTCGAACCGGGGTTGCTGCGGCACAACGCAGAGTACTAACCACTATACGATCACGGCGAGTTACCAGGGCTCTTGCTCAACGCCTGACTTTCAGAAAATACCTTTCATTGTTTTTGTTAATTTTGTCCTAAAATGTTTTTTGTTTAAATGCACTTTGCTGAGTTCTCCACTTGCAGGCATGGTGTCTTAAAAGCCAAAATGAGTCTTGTGATGACTTGACATTTGTTCGCAATGCCGTGACCGGATTCGAACGGGGTTGCTGCGGCCACAACGCAGAGTACTAAAATATACGATCACGGCGAGTTACAGGGCTCTTGCTGAACACCTGACTCTTTCAGAAAATACCTTTCATTGTACCATACAAATTTGTCTAATGTTTTCCTTGTTTAAATGCACTTTGCTGAGTTTCTTTGCAGCTATGGTCCCAAAAGCCAAAAAGAGCCCTTGTGCCGTGACATTGTGTTCGCAATGCGTGACCCGGATTCGAACGGGGTTGCTGCGGCCACAGAGCAGAGTACTAACACTATACGATCACGGCGAGTTACCAGGGCTCTTGCTGAACACCTGACTCTTTCAGAAAATACCTTTCATTGTAATACAATCTTGTTGATATTTTCCTTGTTTAAATACTTTGCTGGGTTCTCTCCATGCAGCTATACTCCCAAAAGCCAAATAGAGCCCTTTGTGCGTGACATTGTGTTCGCAATGCCGTGACCGGATTCGAACCGGGGGTTGCTGCGGCCACAACGCAGAGTACTAACCACTATACGATCACGGCGAGTTACAGGGCTCTTGCTGAGCATGACTCTTTCAGAAAATACCTTTATTGTTTTTGTACAAACTTGTCTAAACAATATTTTCCTTGTTTAAAATGACTTTGTGTGTTTCCAATGCAGGGCCTTCCATTAAAGAACAAAGAGCTCTTGTGCCATGACATTGTGTTCACAATGCCGTGACCGGATTGAACGGGGGTTGCTGCGGCCACAACGCAGAGTATAACACTATACGATCACGGCGAGTTAGGGTTTGTGAACACCTGGACTCTTTCAGAAAATATTTCATTGTACCATAAAACTAAGTTGAAATTATTTTCCTTGTTTATATTCTTGCTGGGTTCTCTCCATGCAGCTATCACCTCCCCACAAAGCCAAATGTGAGCCTTGTGCCGTGACATTGTGTTCGCAATGCCGTGACGGATTTCGAACCGGGGTTGCTGCGGCACAACGCAGAGTACTAACACTATACGATCACGGCGAGTTACAGGGCTCTTGCTCAAGCTGACTCTTTCAGAAAATACTTTCATTGTTGTTACAATCTTGTCCTAAATGTTTTCCTTGTTTAATGCACTTTGCTGAGTTTACTTGCAGGCATGGCGTCTTAAAACAAACAAAATAGAGCTCTTGTGCCGTGGACTTGTGTTCGCAATGCCGTGACCCGGATTCGAACGGGGTTGCTGCGGCCACAACGCAGAGTACTAACACTATACGATTCACGGCGAGTTACCAGGGTCTTGCTGAACCTGACTCTTTCAGAAAATCTTTCATTGTACCATACAAACTAAGTTGAATAATTTTCTTGTTTAAATATTCTTGCTGGGTTCTCTCCATGCAGCTATCACCTCCCCACAAAGCCAAATGTGAGCCCTTGTGCGTTGAATTGTGTTCGCCAATGCCGTTTGAACGGATTCGAACGGGGTTGCTGCGGCCACAACGCAGAGTACTAAACCACTATACGATCACGGCGAGTTACCAGGCTCTTGCTCAAGCTGGACTCTTTAGTAAATAACTTTCATTGTTTGTTACAATCTTGTCCTAAAATGTTTTCTTGTTTAAATTGCACTTTGCTGAGTTTCCACTTGCAGGCATTGTGTCTTAAACAAGCCAAAATAGAGCTCTTGTGCGTGACATTGTGTTCGCAATGCCGTGACGGATTCGAACCGGGGTTGCTGCGGCCACAACGCAGAGTAGTAACAACTATACGATCACGGGAGTTACCAGGGCTCTTGTGAAACAACTGACTCTTTCAGAAAATACCTTTCATTGTACATACAAACTAAGTTGAAATTTTCCTTGTTTAAATATTTTGCTGGGTTCTTCCATGCAGCTATCATCCCCACAAAGCCA
>CM076981.1:23763672-23833861 GCA_039105355.1 Benthosema pterotum | reverse complement strand
ATAAAATGCACAGGATCCTAAATTGCATTCTGGGCTTTTATTCCCTGACGGTACAGTTAAGTCTGAAGAAACAGCACTTTGTCCTGTTCTTTCACCCCTTACATGGACTGCCAGCAGGGGGAGGCAGTGTTACTCTTATTTGAGAGCACAACATTCTGACCAGTGATGAGAGATGATTATGATGGTCAAATGGTGAGACATGGCGTTAAAGGGATATTTCACTTTAAAAAAAAACTTTTATGGTCTACTTAGTCTGATGTGAACACACCAGACAGTTTATAAGTTACTCCATTCAGTATTTAGATATTTGATGTTCATTTTAGCGTATCCGCCTCCTTCCTATACAAACACATTATAACTTAAAACTCTATTTTAACCATGACAGATTATTCAAAAGCAAAACATATTTTTCCGGGTGACTGATACTGTCCTCCTAATACGTGAGAGGACCATGGAATTTCATTTACAGTTTTCATTTATTTTTAAAATATTCTTTTATTCATTTGTGTAGACGTGCCCAAATATGAAGTCTGCAACATTTCCAAAACAATATTTAAAAAAAATGAAAACTGTAAATTAAATTCCAGTTTTAAGTTATAATGGGTCTGTATAGAAAGGAGGCAGATGCGCTGAAATGATCATCAAATATCTATATACTGAATGGAGTAACTTATAAACTGTCTGGTGTGTTCACATGAGACTGAGTAGACCATAAAATGAGCAAAAGTGTTTTTGAAAGTGGAATATCCCTTTAAACGTCACGATAAATCCACTGAGAAATGGACCTTCGCGGTCACGGATACATTCCAACTACAGTAAATAGCTCTATATGGTGACAGTAATCATTGCTAGTGCAGTGGTTTTCAACTAGTGGTCCGGGGACCACTGTTTGGATAAATGATGGAAAACCGGTTAACCAGATGTAACTCTTCGAGAGCGTGAACATTTTCAAGAGTTAAAATATTCATCATCTGAATTAGCCCCAAGTCTACACAACTACAGAATGTTAGAAGATTAATGGTCATTTTGATCTGTATGTTGGACTCTTTGTTTCCCAAATCTAGCCTGGAATTTTTAACAAAAGCAAAAGAAAGCTTTAGTTTGGGGGTCTACTGTGGTGCTAAAATGTCCTCAAATGGTGGTCTGTGGCTCAAATGCTGAATACATAGTGGGCCCTGGTATGAAAAAGGTTGAAAACCACAGCTATAGTGTGTGTTCACTGTTCGGCAACAGGAACTTACTTTTGTGCCATAAAATCCAACATAGCCATTTTATGAGCTACTTTCTGTCCTGGGTATTCCTCAACAACATCATGAGCTGCCATTTTGAAAATAAGAGCTGAGGGGGAGTGCTTGTTTTATGAGACACAGCAGGTGCACACCTGGTCCGTGCACACGCAGTATCGCCACCTGCTGTTTGTGTGTGTCAGTGTATAAAACAAGCACTCCCCCTTGGCTCTTATTTCAAAATGGCAGCTGTGATGTTTGTTGAGGAATACCCAGGACAGAAAGTAGCTCATAATATGTCTACTGGATTTTTATGGCACAAAACCCTTGCAGATGGAGAGAGGATGTGTCAAGCTTTCTCTACAGCTGCAAAGTTGGTGAGTTTGACGTTGTTTAATACAAGCAGATCACTGATGACATTTCTCTTGATGGGCGAGTGAATGGACGGTGATGCAACTCTAGATGCAATTCCAATTATCAAAGCATCTAGAGTTGCATCTAGAGTTACTACCAATGAAATGTTTCATTTGTGATCCGATTGCGTTAAACAACATTAAAGGGATATTACACTTTCCAAAAAACCTTTGGTCATTTTATGGTCTATAGACCTGCGCAGTGACGTCACCGCCCCGGTTCCGGAAGTGTTTTCCCCATTCATTTTTCTCATAGACTTTTCGAAAATAATTTATATAAAGCCGATTTCGCCGCGGACAAAGCCAACTCGGGTCGTGACAAATCATGATGACACACGCAATATCATCATATAATATCTAATTAGCAAGAAGTAGAAAACGGCAGGGTACAACACTTTTTGTTTAGTTTTTCATCTAAGAAATTATTTGATCGTCCCGAAAGATTGTGTGTGTCATCATGATTTGTCACGACCTGAGTTGGCTTTGTCCGCGTTGTAATCGTCTTTATATAAATTAATTATTTTTGAAAAGTCTATGAGAAAAATGAATGGGGAAAACACTTCCGGAAACGGGGTGGTGACGTCACTGCGCAGGTCTATTCAGACAGGTTATAAATTACTCCATTCAGTATTTGGATATTTGATGTTCATTTTGCTGCCCGAACGTCCTTCCTATACAAACCCTACATTTTCCAAAATAATATTTTAAAAATAAATGAAAAATGTACATGAAATTCCACCTCCCACGTATTAGGAGGACAATATCAGTCACAGAAATATGGGTTGTTTTCGAATAATTTGTCATGGTTAAAATGGAGTTTTAAATTATAATGGGTTTGAATAGGAGGGGGGCAATGCAGCTAAAATGAACATCAAATATCTAAATACTGAATGGAGTAACTTATAAACTGTCTGGTGTGTTCACATGAGACTGAATAGACTAGCCGCATTGCGACGTTAGATTCTTTTCTTTATATTTGGAATTTATGTGAATCTAGCGTCGCATCTGGCTCTATTCACTCGAACCGCTGTCTAAAATGTCACCAGTGATCTGCTTGTATTCAACGAGTCAAACTCACCAACTTTGCAGCTGTACAGAAAGCTTGATACATCCTCTGTCGATCTGCAAGGGTTTTGTGCCATAAAAATCCACCGTAGACATATTATGAGCTATTTTCTGTCCTGGGTATTCCACAACAAACATCACAGCTGCCATTTTGCCAAACAAGAGTTGAAGGTGGTGCTTGTTTTATACACTGACCACACAAACAGCAGGTGGCGATACTGCGTGTGCACGGACCAGGTGTGCACCTGGTGTGTGTCAGTGTATAAAACAAGCACCACCCTTCAACTCTTGTTTGGCAAAATGGCAGCTGTGATGTTTGTTGTGGAATACCCAGGACAGAAAATAGCTCATAATATGTCTACGGTGGATTTTTATATGGCACAAAACCCTTGCAGATCGACAGAGGATGTATCAAGCTTTCTGTACAGCTGCAAAGTTGGTGAGTTTGACTCGTTGAATACAAGCAGATCACTGGTGACATTTAGACAGCGGTCGAGTGAATAGAGCCAGATGCGACGCTAGATTCACATAAATTCCAAATATAAAAGAAAAGAATCTAACGTCGCAATGCGGCTATGAATAGACCATAAAATGCCAGAAGTTTTTTATGAAAGTGGAATTTTTTTTTTTTTTGAAGTGGAATATCCCTTAATTAAGGCGCTCACCAACATTGCAGCTGTATGGAAAGATTGAATAATCATCTTTCTATCTGCAAACCGTTTGTTTGATAAAAATCCACTGTAGATGTTATGAGCTACTTTCTGTCACTAAATTCTCTGCGGGTGATTCTTTTTTTCAAGTTTGGCCCTGTGTATCACCTGTTTAAGTGCACTTTTATTTACTGAGCAAGAGAAAGTACCTCATAACATGTCTATGGTGGATTTTCATCAAACGTTTTGCAGATAGACAATTATTAAAGCTTTCTCTACAGCTGCGGGAAAAGCTTTGTCATTGCGGAGTCATCTGAGGGTATTACAACTCTAGATTTATCCCATTATAAAAAGAAAATCTAGTTGCATTGCATCTATTAAGAAGCATTTTACCTTTAGACGACAGAGATGCTCGACGTGGCAGCTGTATCCAAAGCAAGACTCGAACTGAGCAAACCGAGGAGCGCGCGTGCGCACTATTTATACCCTGCCCACATTTTTCCGATATGACGCCGGTTAATAAGCGCGCGAAAATTTCCCGCCAACATACGATAGCCCCGCCCCTTGGGTTGCCATGGGGAACCCCAGTTGTGTGATGACTGTATGCACTGCTAACCACAGTAGCCTACTGACATAATTCATTTGTGGAATCGTGGTTCACAAGCAGTAATTAAATAATGAATTAATTATATGACTTGAGTGCAAGGTTAAACACAACTAAACAACAAACCTTTAAAATCGAAGTCTGAAACCATTCATAGGGTGACACCAAGATTGACCATTAGATGGAAGCAGTGTAGTCTGAATTATTGAATTATATAGCTCAACCATCACAGCAACTGTAATGAAGACAAATCAATCAGTCCAGTGTCCAACCCAGTTCCCAGGCTGCTACTGTAATACCAGCGCACTGGCATTAGGCCTACACAGAGAGAGAGAGACAGATTTTCATTTCCATGATGTCATTCAGCAATACTGTTGTCTGAGAAACTATCTAAATTATATGACTGTCCAGACTCAGTGTATATGCCTGGGCTCTCAAGTCTCACGCACTCTTCAGAGTGTTTTCACACGCTCACACGCCACACGTGCGTTTTCACACATGCGTTTTCACACGCTGTCAAAATAACTCGCCAAAGTCATTTTTTGCATGGGCGGAGTTTATGGGGGAGCAGGGGGGGCAGGGGGAAGGGGTCTTCAGTAATCTACCACAGAAAAAATCGCGGCCAAGAAATGCGGTAAAAAATAAAAGTTGTGACAACTCTGTTCTCTCCATGGGGTCAGTCCAATGCGGCGGCTCCTCTACATAGACTTTAATGAGAATGGGGACATAAATGGGGACAAGCATGCACAGTAAGCACTCAGTTTCTGCCCCCTCAATGGCGAAACTCTACTGTATATCTCTATAGGCCTAGTGGGCACAATGATTAGCCTAGTGGTGGGGGATTAGGGAAACAATAGGAAGGACTTTCCAGGTGTTAAGGCTCATTCAGACTGCTTGACACCCCGCCCTTCATTAATCCAAGCTTTTGTTATGAAATGTGTCAAAACCTGTTTAACTGGTCCTAGAGACTGGGGGTGTCAAAGATGGTCCCCAAAACAACAGAAACGCTAATGGCCCATCACTATTTCCACTAAAACCTGTTCTACTTGGCTGGAGAGACTGGGGGATAAAAGGTTGCTCCAACAACATCACTTATAGTAACAACTCACTTATAGTAATTCTATACTTGCATTCTGTAAATTTTGCATGTTTTATTCACATTTCTCTTTCTTGCATTACTCATTAATGTTACAGTGGCTTTATCTCAAAATCGTCAGGCTTAGTTAGCCAGCTGCAATGCATATGTGGGCTTGTAGTACAACTGTTTTGATGAACATTGAAGAAAATAAAAGCTTGTAAAATTAAAAATGTTCAAAAAAGCTTTGTTTGACACAGAAGAAAGTTTTCCCCATAACTACTGCTTCTACTGTAGAGCCTACAGGTTAGTTATTACCACTTTGTGTCTTCATGTATTTAAAATGACAACAATGTGAAGATGTATTAGGCCTAAGTTAAACCTGGGGTGGTTTATTATTATAGATTTCATTGTCCAATAATAATGTTAGATCAGTCATTTTATTGTAGTTTACTTCACTAGCTTTATTTATAATAATCATTTCTACTTACACAGACCCTCGCGGGTCCATTTGGTTTCATTTTACACTCAAGAGTTAAAATATTCCTGATCTAAATTAACCCACTCAATTAAGAATTTTACACAACTAGAGAATGTAGAAGATGAATGGTCATTTTGATCTGTATGTTTTGTTTGCGAAAATACAGCCTGAAATTGTGGACAAAAGCAAAATAAATCTTTAGTCTTGCATCTCTGGGTTGAAAATGTCATTAAATGGTGGTCCGTGGCTCAAATGCTAAATAAATAGTGGGCCCTTGGATCAAAAAGGTTGAAAACCTCTGGTCTAGTGGAGCAGTAGCCTGGTCTAGCCCTCAATGATTTTGGCCTTGGGGGGCGGGGTGTCGTGGGATCCACACGGCGGAAGTGCTGCGCTCTGATTTGATCTCACTAACGTGTCGTCATCTCCGGCCCCTCCCCCTCCCGCCCACTGCTGTTCTACGTCACATCATTTAGAGCGACGCCCACCCCGGAAGGTTGACTCCTCCCTCAAGGCCACTTTCCAACGTGCGTTAGTCCAGGCTTTCCGTTTTCGCGCAACGCGAATGAAAATGAAAGCCTGGGTGTCGAGGCTAGTGGTGCAGCAGCAATTCTTTCTATATTCCCTCTTTATCTGTCCCAATTTGATTAAGATGCACAGGCAGCGCAGCTGAGGTTGGACTTATGTGTTGATGTTGGAATGGTTACAATAACATGAACTATAGTGCTATAAGTCTTATGCAGCTGGCTTGAGTGTGCGCGCAGTGCGCGCACATACCATCCGACGTTTCGCCCCCCTGAGTTCAAAATCAAACTAGGGTAGAACATGAATTTACTGCCTACATCAATACATCAATATTACACATTTTGATGATTTGACTATTATCTAGCATTTTATAAAAAATCATAATCCTTGAAAACGTTTTGTCATCAGAATCAAGATTGTATGTTGTATGAGCTGAATTGGTAAAATAACAGCAGATGGTGGCCACCCTAGCTGTCATCACAGACCCATAGCCAAAACAATTCCTTATGGCAGGCTTAACTTTGTGCCAAATGTCATGCTTTCATTGAAAAGTGCACAATTTTCACACATAGAGGCTGGGCTATAAGTGGGTATGCCTAACTTTAGTCCCCCCCCAATACTGTATTGTTTCTATTTATTTACAATTTATACCATTACTCATTCATGATAATATAGGTAGGCACTAACTTCATCCTTCTAGGTTCAACAGAATTTAAATTAGGTGCCCTTTCAAGAAATTTGATGTAGTACATGGGCGTCCATTTTTTCCATATCATATTCCAAACATTAATATTTGAAATCCAGTTAATTCCTGGGTTAGTATTGACTTGATATAGCAAAAGAAAACAAAGAAAAAACAGCAATTGTGAGAAAATAAAGACTTTTAAGAAAAACAAAAATCCGATTTTGGCCAATTTTGAAATTGGGCAAAAAATGCATATTTGTTTTCATCTGTAGATGGGCCACTCGAACTAAAATTGTTCTATAGGTTATCATCTACAATTTAGAAGCGAAAGTCAAACTTTTACAAGAGTTGTAAATGACGGTGTGTCGTGGGACCCCCCTATAGCTCAAAGTCGGTTGGCCGAGGAGCTTCAACTCAACCAGTGTTGCCAACTGCCAAAATCCAAAATGGCACTTCCAAAATGCACTAGCGCTAGAGCAGTGGTTTTCACCCATTTTCATACCAGGGCCCACTGTTTATTCTGCATTTTAGTCACGGAGGACCGCCGTTTGATGTTGAGATTAGTCTCTCAGCCTCATTTAGGATTAATAGCTGACAAAACGTTGGTCAAAATAGCAATTCTTCTACATTTTCTAAAATTGTAGACCCCTTTCGGGTCCGGGTTTCATTTTACGCTCTCAAGAGTTACAGATCTAAAAGGGTCCATTTGGTTACTGTAACCAAATGGACCCTTTTAGACCATTGGTAACTTACCAATGGTCCTTTCAAGGAAGGAAGGAGGATTATATCATAGTTTTATCATCGTTTTATCTCTGGCGCCTGTCAACCAATTTCGTCTACAATCAAAACTACATTTTCCACCAGGAGCTTTCACTAATTTTGGCGCTAGGGGTCTGGAAAAAGCTAAACATAGCGACAAATGCGCCACGTCGGCAACACTGAACTCAACTAAACACAGTCAGCTGTGTGTATGTGTGCGCGCGTGCGTGCGCGCGAGCGAGAGAGAGAGAGAGAGAGAGAGAGAGCGAGAGAGGGAGAGAGAGAGAGAGAGGGGGGGGGGGGGGGGGCGGGGACAGAGTAGGAGATGGTAGCTGGATGCATTTCCTCTGGCTCTTCCGTTTAAAACGTGGTGAGGACAATGGAGCGGATGGAATCTATGGAGCCGATATCGGCGTACTATACCACGGCTTACCCCGAGATCCATCCTGATAGCACTTACGGATCTGAGACCACCGAGAGCCCCAAGACTCCCATCGCCCCTTCGTACGACGAGGATTTAATGCACAAGGTACCGTGCGTGGGAGGATGATACACTGAATGGTGATTGGTGGCTTGTCTAAAGATGCATAGTGCTCTCTCCATGGTGCTGATCCTGAATATATTGCCCGTTGTTTGTATTTGGGTATTAATACACGCTAGGACCTTACCCGTGATGAATAATGATGCTCGCCAAATGACGTGCAGTGTGGTTAATGTGATTTAATCTCAATACCATTGATGTATTATTTTGGTGAAACACTGCTTTAATGTAGTGAGGTAGTGAGCAAGGTGTGTGTGTGTGTGTGTGTGTGTGTGTGTGGTGTGTGTGTGTGTGAGTGTGTGTGTGTGTGTGTGTGTGTGTGTGTGTGTGTGTGTGTGTGTCTGTCAGAAATGCACTATGGCGCGCGCACACTTTGTAAATAGCCGATCCTCAAGCTCAACGTGTCCGCTGTGTGTGTTGTGTTCAAGGCGGATCTACGCATGGGCATTGGGGGGGGGGGGGGGGGGGGTTGGCAAGAAAAAAAATGTCTTGACTGTCCCATCAAACATGAAGGATATTTCAAATTAAAGTGGTTATATTTAAAATGATTTTAAACACTAATACTGCTATTAACTAACTACAATCGTGGCACCACTAAACCAATTAATACCATTTCATGATTCAAAAGAGAATACAATGAATCAAACTGATTGATGCATACTTGCCTAATATACACAGTAAGTCCTGTAACTGAAAAATGGTATGGGTTCATGGCCCGGTCCCCCATACGACACCCCCCCCCCCCCCAATTGGGAAATGTTACATCCGGGCCTGCTTTTGTTTCCAGAGAATGGAGACCACAAAATGTAGCCTACTACTGACCTATAAAGGGTCGTGACACTCATCGCTAGGCCAACCTTTTAATGAGTATTATGGATGGGGGGGGCTTGGTGGTCAGCCGGTGCTGAGTACCAGTCAGCTGGGCTGCTGCAGGCCAGCTCGCATTTGCGAGTAAAAAGCGACAAGGAAAACAAACTACTATCTTCCAGTCTGAACGCACGTTCAGTTCCCATTTCCCAAGCCCATAGCCTCATTCTGGACGTAAAGTATATTATAGTGATTGTGTCTCGTAGCATAAATCCACATTGTGCCAGTGTCCTCCTCCTTCGACACGGCGTTGAGTCAAGTGTATCTAACAGTATATTCTGTGTCGATAAGATGGGTGAATTAAAACTACAAATACATATCAGAGATACAACAATACTTATATGTACCTAGTACAGAGCCTTGGGGGACACCCGTCAACTGAGAATACGTAGGGTTTAAATGTTTATTGACATAATATTAGTACTATTGGCCAGTCCACCATAATTGTACGTGTGTAGGTCTGGGTGTGCTTTTATTCATCTTTCTCACCTGGTTGAAATAATAGGTACAGACAACATGGCCTCAGCTTCTCTCACAGTATGGCATAAAGCCTTTCAATGCATTTTAACCCTCTCTGATGTGCTCCTACACCCACTCCTTTCATTTCATAATAACCGTCTCTCAACAGCTGATCTCTTTCTTTTCCCTAAGGTCTCTTTTTTATAACACACACACACACACACACACACACACACACACAACACACACACACAACACACACACCACACAACACACACACACACACATGCATGATTGCGCGCACGCACGCAATAATGCACACAGCCTAAGTGGTTGCAGTGAGATCACCACAAGCAGAAAACCCTTTTCAGAAAAAAACTATGGACGGTCCTTACAATCTAAATTCAAATTCAGAGCCCAGAAGATTTTTTTAATAAATCAAGTAATCTTGATTTTAAAAACTCAAAAGCCTGTAACTAAACAATTACTTTCACACACATCACATCATGTTTTGATTTTGAAATTTATTCTCCTTAATATTTAAATACTGTATATTTTCTCATTTCTTATCAAGTATTAAATTGTGTGTAAATAGACTACAGTGAAACAAGCTACACCTTGAATGTGTGACTTATGTATGTCCTCATAGGACACACACACAAACCCAGCTTGAGTCTCACCTCAGGACTACTGTAGGACACATCATTTCTCTCTTCTCGGTTCCTCAATATCATATCACCATAAATTAAGCTGAATTCTCAGAATAACCCCATTCCCTAAACGTTTAATGAATGGACGTCATAGAGCGTCAGAGCGTTTAGTGCCAGGCTGTGTGATATAGTTTGAAAGTGACGACACTAGTTTTGCCATTGACTCCCATTGTAATAATCATTCTCTCAGTGGGATAGTTACATTGTTTGGAAGCCTGTAGCACTTCGCTTTAATTAGCTGCGAGATCAAAGTGTGTCACGACTCACGACTCCCTAGTTCTACGGCTCTGGTTCCAGCATGCTGTAACCTGATGACATCATCATGACAGCTTTTCTCTCCATGACTGGACTCTAAGGAAGGAGGAGCTTCTGAACTCTGGAGAGCAATCAAAACAAATGATCCTTTCCCTGTGTGCTCTCTCTCTCTCTCTCTCTCTCTCTCTCTCTCTTCTCTCTCTCTCTCTCTCTCTCTCTCGGTCTGAAGTGTCCAATTTATGTTTTCCAATTGAATTGCAAACAAAATAGCAGCTAGTAAGAAAAGTGCAATATTGTCAGAGATGTAATGAAGTAGAAGTATTTATCATACTCACACACTCTCTCACATCACACACACACACACACACACAACACACCACACACACACACACCACACCCACACACACACACACCACACCACACACACACACAGAGCTGTTTAGAAGTAATGGCGATATTTGTGATGTGTGCAGTTCAGTGCACATACACACATGTGCATGTATTTGTGGGCAGGGGTGATGATGCTTACGCCCCTCCCCCCACAATCTTATATTCACAAACTGTGTAGCATGATGTGATTATGTTCTCTCTAATGTCAGTTGGGAAAGAGACAGCTACGTCCATGTTAAGGCTCATGGATCAACTGAAACGCTGTGATATCGCCGCTGTTGGACTTAAGACCTATGCTGTTTGCAGGATTATAATTATTCCATCCTTTAGAAATTGCTCCAGATAACACCAAGGGCAACAGTCTAACAGTGTATTATGTATGCTTCAGGAAAGCTTAAAGCAATGTATTGCCCTTCGATGGAATACTGTTTTCCCTGTTATCTGATATTCCCTTAGTGGTCTCCCCAGTTCAGAGAGCTTATGAATTTTGTCCAGGAAATCTCTGATAAAGTTAATATGGAAATGCAACTTCGGATGGTGATTATGTAGGCTCAGTTCTCATCCTCCGGCATAAATCCACAATCTCATCACAACACAGTCTGCCATCACAAATCAGAGTGCCACAAATCTGTATTGGTGTTTTTTTGGGGAAAAAAACTGTTCCACTGTCCAGAAACAGTAATCCATGTCAGCCTGTCCACCCCTCTGTCCCGTCAGTCAGTCCGTCCGTCCGTCTGTCCATCCATCTATCCATCCATCCATCCATCCATCTCTATAGCCTTAATGTTCAGTTCATGCGTTCTTATTTGATACTTTTGTGCACCATTGTTGAAATTAACTGTAATGCCTTAATACAACAATGAAATCTTTAGAAGCCTTTGATGACAAGCAGCACATTCTTTCATGCTGTGTTTTATACATATAGGCTACAGTGGCATGCTTTGAAGGTTGTCTGTATTTCTGAATCTGTCAGCTTTTTCAAGTAATGGATCATCCAGTTTGGCTGCATGCAGGTTTATTTCACTAGCCATTGGACAAAATGCATTCATTCATTGGACAAATTGCATTCATTCATTCATTCATTCATTCATTCATTCATTCATTCATTCATTCATTCATTCATTCATTCATTCATTCATTCTGATTCTCATTATGTAGTGTGTCATCTGTCTGTGATAGAATATTGGGAACAACTGTGAATTGTTGTGATTCTTGATGATGTCTGTGTGCTTGTGGGTTTGTTACAGACTATCCTGGTTGGGGACAGTGGAGTGGGAAAGACATCGCTGTTGGTGCAGTTTGACCAGGGAAAGTTCATCCCAGGATCCTTTTCAGCAACTGTAGGCATCGGCTTCACGGTGTGTATGTATGTTTTTTCCTTTATCGACACTGCCGGGCAGAAACATTATTATTATTAATATGATTACCGTAATGTCCTGAATATAAGACGACCCTGGTTATAAGACGACCCCCATTTGTGTAAAAAGAACATTGTATGTCAAATAATATAGTCCCCAAATATAAGACAACTCAACTTTGGACAAACAAGTTTTCTGCCTGACAGTGACAATATGTTCCTCTGTTGGTGAAGTATGTTTGTGCTGGTGATTGTCCGGCTCTCTAGGTAATTGCATCACTCAATTGTGATTCTGCCTGCTATATAATCATTTTAACACCCGTCCCAATTTTCCTCTATTCACTACCTTCTGCAGAATAAAGTGGTGACTGTGGACAATGTAAAGGTAAAACTACAGGTCAGTAAATCACTTCCTTGAGGAAACTTGGTGGATGTCTGAAACAGTGACCTATTTCTGGTCTAGCTTTGTGCTATAGGGCTACATATTTGAGAAGACATTGGGGTATCATTTTGGCAAAGATTATAATATAAACAAACAAAAAAATCCAAATTTGCATTTGTACAAGCTCACAAACTGGTTACAATAGGCATGTTGTGATTAGGGTCGGAGTCCTTGGGTTGGGGATTTTAATGATTCTATAATGCTTAATCATGGTGTCGTCCACAGTAACAGTTTTATTTGAAATGTAGCAATTCTACATAGCGTGAATTAAAATGTATCTGTTTCCTTCGCTTTGTCTGGTTCTGATTCCCAACTATATTTATGTTCTTGTAGAACACTGTACATCCAAAATACAGCTACATGATACAGTACATGGTGGTCTGATTCACAGCATGGCAGCACCCAGAGCAAGTGTATTTATGGAAGTACAACTGACTAATTCCAGTAGCAGTTGCCGTGCATTCCCCTGCACCCACTCTCCGGGCGTTCTTAGCGCTAGCTGCGAGCAGAGAAGAAATTGAATATATGCAAGATGACAGCCAGCCACATGCGCTAAATTAGAATATAGATAGATACAGGGCTGGTTGATTCGTTTGTAAAGCATTATTATGCTAGTATTGGTAATGTTTTTTAAAGCGTTATATATGCTAGTATATCGCCAGAAATGCTTTCATGTAGTCATCCACTCACAGTTAACAGTCTTTTCATTGAGTTGTATTTAAAAGCGTATGGCCTAGTGCAATTACTAGTTAGGCAAAATGTTCATAAATATTTTGTTACACTTCACATTTGGACATTCCTAAATATAGTGTATATGAAAGCATTTGCTTCCCATATACACTCTGCACAATGAGCACATTACACCATACTGTACATCTTACTGGTAATACTTGTATAATGCTTTACAAATACGTAAACCACCACTGTATCTATTTATCTATATTATTATTATTATTATTACCCTTATTATTATTATTATTATTATTATTACCCTGATTATTATTACGTTATTAATATTACGGCATTATTATTTAGTGGTTGCCTGGCTGTTTGCCAAGCTACAGATTAATTTTCATCTCTCCGCCTGCACGTTGTGCACTGCAACTGGTTTGCCAAGCCTGGGGGGAGTGCACTGCAACTGGTATGAGAATTAATCGGTCGCCTGCCAGGGAAAAGATGTGCTTATAGTAAAGTGCAGCTATGGCCGTGCCCATGGCAATCCTGTGGATTCGTTTATAATTATGGAGATGTTGTCGTCACTGTCTTTACAGATTTGGGACACAGCAGGCCAAGAAAGGTTCAGGAGTGTGACACATGCCTATTACAGGGATGCACAGGGTGAGGAAACTCAATGACAAACAACTGTACTTTTACCAAATATTTTACTGTTAATGTTTATTGTTATTTGCAGTCTTTTATTAATCTCTTCATGTTGTATTTTTCAATCTCCAAAGCTTTACTCTTATTGTACGACATCACCAGCAAATCATCCTTTGACAATATCAGAGTGAGTGGCTCATGACTATTTCATACATTATTGTACTACTAAATAGCCAATCTAAAAGGTCACACAAGCGTGCCAGGCACGTGGCTCACCCATATGTGACTGAGGAAGCTGAAGATTTTCTCTTTCTTTCTTTCTTTCTTTCTTTCTTTCTTTCTTTCTTTCTTTCTTTCTTTCTTTCTTTCTTTCTTTCTTTCTTTCTTTCTTTCTTTCTTTCTTTCTTTCTTTCTTTCTTTCTTTCTTTCTTTCTTTCTTTTCATTAGGCATGGCTGACTGAGATTCATGAATATGCTCAGACAGATATAGTCATCATGTTACTAGGCAACAAGGTGAGAGACTGTATGTGTTATAGAATGTTTACCAAGTGACAACAATTGGATTATTTCTTTTTTCATATTTTTCTTAATAAAACACTTCCTCCCACTGCTACAATAGTAGGACAGGCAGACAGACAAACAGTAGGTACTGTATGTCTTATTGCAATTCTCTCTGTTAGGCTGACATGGTAGATGAGAGGGTGATCCGAAGAGAGGATGGAGAGAAGCTTGCCAGAGTGAGTTTATATTTACCAACCAGGACATAAAAAAAGCACACAATGTATTACATTGCAATGCATGCATTGCACACTTATAGAGTAGCTGTGTACGACACCATCATACTGGTATGACTATTCTTCTTCATACTCATAGGAGTATTCAGTTGCATTCATGGAGACCAGTGCCAAGACCGGAACCAATGTGGAACTGGTTTTCACTACTGTGGCGAGGTCAGTAGTACAATATATAAAAATATTGTCTTTTAAGTTTTCAAACATTTTTTTTGTTTTTGCAAAACAATAATCTTTCGATTTCAATGTGCTAATTTTCCAGAAAAAGAAAACCTGGAGTTTTATTTAATTGAACTATTTACTGCTATTCATTTTCTTATAAATGTCATTAGTTAGGATAACTAAGTATTATAAAGATCCATTTGACAAAGGCTAATATTCCTCGTTTGACTTGAAAAACTCTCTCAAATTAACACTACATATTTGAGCTTGTTCATACATTTCTCTGATATTCACACATTGATTTTTTCCTTTTTTTTAACCAATTGAACCCTGGCATCCATACTATGGGGGAACATTAGCTCATAATAGCTGAACTACAAGCTTATGCCATTTTTGACAAAGGGATGTGGAGTAGATGGAAAAAGGTGTGTTTGTAACGCAGACCCATTTTGCTAGAATAGTTTTACTGGGATAGAATTATAAATTGAATGAGAATTAACTGGAAGATGAAATCATTCATATTGATTTTTGGGCTATGTTGTTGTCTCTCCTGCAGGGAACTCAAGCACAGTTCAGTCCAACAGCCCAACGAACCCAAGTTTCAGATCCATGAATTAACTGATGTACCGAAGGAGAATTCAAAATGCTGTAGTTATTTCTAAATCTTCCCTCCTCGTTGATGTTCTCCTGAGTCCTCTCCTCCTACGCTTGCCAGTGCCACCACTCTGCGTGTGAACAAACTTTGATGAATACAGACTCAAAGAGACCCACTGTGAGCTACAGGAGATACTCATCGCAATTCATTCCCTGCTTCCAAATTGTGATATTTTCCACGCCGGGGACGACAAAATACCATGCAATTTTGAAAAACAATTTGCAAGAAAGGACAGTGGAGCGTAAGTACACTTCATCCACAAATCAGTGCCATAAACAAATAAAGAATGCAGAAGTAAAGACATGCATGACAAGACATACACTTTGAGAATGGAACTACAGTATATAAATGTGGTCCCATGCCAAAATACAAAACCGTGAACAGTGCAACAGTGAAATTAACTGGTACAACTTCAGGTGGAAACTTAAATTGTCACTGAAGCTTCTCTGAAACAAAGGCCATACACTGTGTTATGGATATAATTTAGTGCCAAGTCAATCTGAGAACCATCGGCAAAAAATAGAAAAACCAGCACCCTCTGGTGTGTGAATCTCTAAATCTGTTCTTGAGAGATTAGTGCCAAGTGAATGGACTGACCGATGCCTCTATATGATCTGAGCTCTGTGCCTGTGTTGTTCACTTGGCACTTGTTTTTTTCTTGATGCGCTGCAGACAGCTGCTCAGAACACACGCGCGCACCACACACACACACACACACACACACACACACACACACACACACACACACCACACACACACACCACACACACACACACACACACACACACACACACACACACACACACACACACACACAACACACACACACACACACACACACACACACACACACACACACACGGGAAGCTCAGGGACACAAGACAAATGGGTGTTTGGCCAGCAAGGCTACAGAGCTCAGCTTTGTCTATAGGTTTTGAGATTATGCTTTCAAGCTTTAATGAAATATGGTTTAAAACAAATAGGCCTACAACAGGATGTTTGGGGTTATGTCAAACTAGAACCCGAAATCTAGGCCTAGATGAATGACAAAAAACACAGTATACAGACGGAACATACTTAGGGTATAACAACTATGAACTATAAGTTTACATGGTAGTGTACATTTTTACATGCTTCTTTCGAACTGTCTGCGGTGCAAACACGCACAGATTTATCTTAATGATGATTCTGTTTGAATGCATTGAATGAGTTGTTCGACTACCTTTGGTGTTGTTTTGACATGCATGTTATATTTGATTCCAAGAATTTGTATTTTTTTGTCTTTCATTGTCATAGGACATTGTGTATTTGTTGCAAGGGTTGTAGTGATTTCTATGTTCTGATTGTGAGACATATTTTGGAAATCACTTATGTTTACTACATTCCATGGTACAAAATCTCTGAGCAGGCCGGAGGGCACACAGTGCACATTGAAACCCTCTTGTTACAAGGAGCTGTTCTAATTTGCTTAGCTCTTGTAGTTCTTAAACTGCTTTAGGGCATATAGTGTTTAATTTAGCTTTGAATACCCAGAGTTATTATTGTTTTGTTCAACATTCACAGGCCAATAGCCCTATACAATGCACTTGAAATTGCAATGCTTTCCTGTAATCATAGTGCAGTGTGCAATGTTCAGGTTTTAATCTGCATAATACTGTAGTCTTGCATAGCCAGATAACTATTTCCCATCTTCGAATGTATGATGAAAGCATTTGGAAATTGTCTTATGTCTTGCATTACAGTCTGGTATTGCATCACATAAGACAGCTTGTGAAACCTCTGGACGCTTCTTCTTAACATGAAATACAAATTGATACCAGTATGCAATTATAGATAAAATATGGTCCTCTAGGAATATTTTCAGGGTATGATAATTATAAAAAGAAAATCTTTATACAGAATATGGTAGTTGGTTTAAGTTGCTTGGGCTTATTGAATCGGTTAGACTTATTTTAATATAAAAAGGTTGTTGGCAGTTATTTACAGTAAATATTGTATATTGTTTGTTTTATCATAATACAATTTACCAAAAATATATTACTCTAGCCTATGCTGCATTACAATAAACTATTTCTGAGACTCATAGCCACTCTTTGAGTTCCTGTTGTTGTTACAGTCATCACCATTATGTCCAATCTAAATTGTTTGGAGAGGCTTGACTTAGTCAATATGTGGTTTATACAGATTTGCTAAAGGAAATGGAAAGTTAATTTCCAACCAAATGGCATTAGATTCTATTGCCATGCATTTTGTGCCACTTAATAGCTAGTTTTATAGGTCTGTCATTCAGCTACAGTATGTGCGTCCGTGTGTGTTTGTGTGGCAACCACAAGAGGGCATTGTTATATCATTATAAAGCTCAAGTCAGAGCTTTATAATGGGTCGTTTGGAAAATTGGCGGAAAAGAACCAAGAGTATTTATCTACACATTACATGATTTACATTTCATCTTAATTTGGGAAATTAAGCAAATTATGCTAGTGTAGACTAGAGCAAGGGGGCAAGGGCAATGGTCTTCAATGGGATTCAGCCGGAGACTGCTTCTGAGTCTGACTCAGAAGCAGTGGAGCTCTGGACCAGAGCTAGTGTCCAGCTAAACGATTGATAGGGGAACACATTTGGATCGATCATTAGATTAGAGTAGACCAATGGTTTTCAACCAGTGGTCCGTGGACCACCATGGTCCTAGAGATGGTTCCAAGTGGTCCCCAGCTAAATTAGTTAATCAGATGAAAAGTTGGTTAGCCGGATGTAACTCTTGAGATCGTAAAAATGAAACCAAATGGACGATTCATCATCTAAATTAGCCGGATGTAACTCACTTAATTAAAAAGTCTACACAATTAGAGAATGTAGAAGAATTGTCATTTTGATATAGTATGTTTGCCTGTTTTGTTCGCGTAATTCCAGCTTGGACAAAACCAAAAGAAATCTTTATTTTTGGGTCTATGGGGCTACAATGTCCTCACATGGTGGTCCGTACTCCGTGCGTGGCTGAAAAATGCAGAATAAATAGTGGGGCCTGGGCCTGGTGTGAAAAAGGTTGAAAAATGAAAACCACTGGATTAGACCATTTCATGTAGGCATGCAGGTCCCACCACTTGCCGTTGGTCGTTTGATGAAGGTTTAACCCTAAATGAGCTCACTGATTGGTCTCGTCACACGTCCGTCATGTAAAAGTCCCCGCCTGTGCGCCCGAGCAATGTTGCCAACCTGGCGCATTTGTCGCTATATTTAGCTTTTTTTCCAGAGCCCCCTAGCGACAGAATTAGTGAAAAACTCCTGGTAGAAAATCTAGTGTTTTTTTGCTGGTGAGTTGGGGAGAAATTGGTTGTCAGGCGCCTGAGATAAAACTCTTGTTTTTCTACACATTTAGAAAATTTAGAAGAATTGCTATTTTGTCAGTTATTTCTCCTAAATTAGGCTGAGAGACTAAACTCAACATCAAACGGTGGTCCTCCGTGACTATAAACAGTGGGCCATGGTATGAAAATACTTGAAAACCCACTGCTCTAGCGCATTCTAGTGCATTTTGGAAGTGCCACTAGTGCATTTTGGATTTTGGCGGTTGGCAACACTGGAGGCGCGGCACACACAGGGCAGGCTGCAGAGGCAGCCTAGGATCAACGGACCGCAATCTACATGTGATTGTGCATATAGCGGCGGTTTAGCGCAACAGCAGCTAGGGTGAAATCTACGAGATTGCAACATAGTTTCGGGGAGGATCTAACGCTCCATTCGCAGCAACAGCGGAAAGTGAAGGCTGTCAGGAAGTTGGTTGTTGACAGTGGAAGGGGTCCGTGCGCGCAACAGGTGTCAGCCAGCTCGCTGTACAGTACAACATTGTTTTACCAGAGGAGTCGCTGAGCACGGTTAGGGAGGACTCACGTACGGTTTGGGTCTGACTTGGGGGTCCAACAACATGTCAAAACTCCGACCCAGACTGTGTTCTTTAGAAAAGGGGCCGAATGGCTACGGTTTCCATCTCCATGGGGAGAAGGGCAAGACCGGCCAGTTCATCCGGCTCGTGGAGCCCGACTCCCCGGCCGACGTCTCGGGTCTGCTGGCGGGGGACCGGCTGGCGTTCGTGAACGGCGAGAACGTGGAGGGCGACAGCCACCAGCAGGTCGTGGGCAGGATACGGGCCACCGTCGGGGCACTGGAGCTCATCGTGATGGACCCCGAGATCACGGAGCTCCTGAAGAAGCACAACTTGCCGTGCCGCAAGGAGTTCGTCACGGAGGGCATCCCCGTGCCCGGCGGCGAGTCCGACCACGGCGGCGACGACGCGCAGAGTAACGGCACCCCGCGGGCGGCATCCACCACGTCCTCCCATTCCCCGAAGGGCTCCCCTGCTCCGTCAGAGAACGGAGAGGTCTCCATGGAGAGGCTGAGTGTGAGCTCAAAGCAGTCAAAGGTAAAGGATAATGACTAATAGTGTTTTTATTTGTTGATTTGTCCCCCCGCTCGCCACCACCACCCCAATGCCCAAGTTGTTGTAGCTCTGGACCGGGTCCACCGTCCATAGCGTTAAAAAGGGGTTCTTCTAAACTCCATGGCCATCACCAGGGCACCATATTGGCCTTACAAACCAATCCAGCCCATGAACCTGTAGCCATGACATTTTTCCCTTTCCAGATGAGGCAGGATGCGATGTAAGAGGATGTGTGTGCCACCGGCTCCTAAGTTTACATGACAAATGTTGGAAAGCTATAGGTCTATCTATCCCCTGCTTGGTAGCCACTTCCAGTGCCATTGGGAGCAGTCAAAGGGCAGAGAGAGGTATGTTAGATCATGTGAAACAACATACTACTTTAGCAGAGTAACAACATAATGTATATAACATAGGCCTGTACCATAGTCCTGGCAAACAGATTCTTGTGGTGTAGTAATTGTCTGTAAAACTCCATGTTTCCTTTTTGAGCTCCTGTTCAGGTTTGGCTTGTCAGACCAGAAGCTACTTTGATGTACGTCAACCAATTGGAATGGCAGTCCTATGATCCAAACATTCCCAGAATTGGTGACGATTTGTTGTCATGGTACTAAAATAGTATAGTATACCAGTAGTAGTAATACCATACAGTAGGTATTTATATTTGTATGTGCAACCTAAAGAAAATTGTTTGAAGAGGCTTGACTTCATTCAGGTCTATGTCACTGTGTCTGTCTGCTTTTTCATCAATATGGCATTTGCTGAAGGAAATTTAGAGTTTAAAGTCAATTTAAAGATTATAAATAAATAAATAAAGTCAAAACAACAGCCATGGACAACATGGCTGTCTCAGCAGTCAGCATCTTTCTTATTAACCTCCATTTCCATCCAAATGCCAGCTCCCAAAGGCATCTCTGTGGTGGGCATTAGAACACCTTCCAGGTTCATTCACGGCCACCAACGCTGAGCACTTGTCTCAGATGTCGGGTACATAGGTACTTTCTGACACATGCCAGTTGGCTAGGGCAAATGAGGGAATTTGAATGTGACGTACAGTATCTCATTCATTACTGTAATGTGTCTCTTTCTTTGGACAAGCAAAGGATCCCATTGTATGTGTGCGTTTTTTCAGCCATAGTTTTGCACAGGTCACCAAGTCACCTGGAGGTTGTTGATTAGCTATTTAACCATGTTCACTGGTTAAAGGTCTGGGGCCTGGGTGATTATTTTGCAGTTGTGTAAGAGCAATAAAAATAGCTTTTCATATGGCTCTTTGCTGTGCATGTCTCTTAGAATGTGATACAGTTCCAGATTTATTTGAAGGCTTATCCTATACGAGCAGAAAACACAGTGGTTGTTGATATCAAGTTGCCTGCTGTTGCTGCTTTGTCAATGTGCCACAAATCAACACACCGATAGATTGGCATGCAGATTTAGGCTTCTTCCCTTCCCATCTTCCTCTCTTTCTCGCTGACAGAGCTCTGGACTAATGTCATACAGAACATCAATTCCTCTTCCTCCCTATACTGTACACGTATTTGTGCCCCATGAAGCGCACAAGTACACTCTAGTACATTTCTCTGTGATGGGAGACTTGGCAAAGCTGGACAAAACTAGCCTGGCTAAAGCCAAACCAAATCAGCTGTCTGTCAGCAGATTGGTCTGGAATAGCTCAATTGTACAACAATTTCCTACTCCAGAAAACTGGGGTGGCAAACATAGCTGGATACTGTGCTGTGATTGGCCACTCCAGTTTTCTGGAGTAGGAAATGGGTGTACAAAAGAGCTATTCCAGACCAATCTGCTGACAGGCAATTTTTTGCCAACAGCTGATTTGGTCTGGCTTTAGCCAGGCTAGGACAGCACACCTCATACATACCGTAGCTTTCCAACTTTAATGTACTACTGCTGTATTACATGAAAGTAGCCAGAAAGGAGTTATTACAACTTGTTTTACTCCTAAAATAACCCTTTGAACCTTTACATGTCATTTCTTAAAAGTATTATTATGCTCTCTGTTGCAAACTACTAATAACTACTACTGCACTACTAACTACTGCATATGTAGCAAAGAAACACGTCTTTAATAGTTATAACCCTTAAAACCTTGCGTGTAATTTGTTGTATGTCAAGTTCACAGCTTCCCATTATGACAAAAAAGAACAACTAAATCTGTGTATGATGTAAGTCCACGTAAGTCCACATAGAAGAAACTCGATCCTATAGTTCACGTGGCGTTGGATAAAAGCATGAGCCAAGTGAACATGTCATCATATTATGGTAACATCCTGGCCTCTGGTGACTCAGTCCACTGCCAGCCTGACGGCAGTCCATTGGTTGTCATGGAGATTTCCCACAGCAGAATGAGGCATTGTCCACAGTGTTTGCCTGGGGAGAAAGGGACTGGGCCGGGGAGGAAAGGAGAGAGGACTCTCACGCCTCAGCAAGGAGGCCACGCTGACCCTAAAATGCCTACACCCCCCTCACTCACTTAACAGACACTTAGTGAGGGTTGTGTCTGCACGCGCACGTGTGCATGTGATGTGCATGTGTGTTTGGGGGGGAGGGGGGACTGGCCACTGCCAGTAAATTAAACAGCAGTTTGTTCTCTACTTGAATTCTTTTAGACAAGTGACCGAATGACGAGGTAGTGTGAAGCAGGGGAAGGAAGAGGGTTGGATTATCAGATCTCAAATTAAAATTATTTTGATCACAGAGGACACTGGCATTGTTTTTACCTTTATTCATAATGGACACTTTGTGACTCCATGAGCACACACAGTGAGTGACAGAGAATGTGGAGAACTTTTGACTTCAGACTTGCAGACCTTGAGGCGTGTCATGCTTCATCAAGCTCTCTCCTTGATGTTGCACAACAGCTCTTATCGATCGGCAGAACATTTGATCTGTAGTTTTATTGAAACTAAAAGAATAAAGCTGCCTTAACGAATAGGGTCCCATTATGTTGATAGTTACATAACGGTCTACATTTCTGGATTCAAGTTTCACTTAATCGGGCCATTTTATCCAGGGGAGTTGTCCGACCGGTTTCCATGGAGATGCCTTCCAAATAAACTCTTTTCAGGGCGTTTAACATCATATGACCAAATCCTCCTTAACTTTAAATCATAGCTTCAACTGTGATATTAAACTAGACCCCCCCAACCACCCAACCCACTCCCAGAAAGCCAGCAAAACAGTCAAGATTATCCAAGGCCTATGACTTGATGGGTATTATGATGGAATTTAGTGAAAGTAATTATAATTGTCTTTGAAGTCTCTCTCTCTGCACATATGCAGATGCAGTACACTTATTCTGCTCTGTCACAACTGTTGTTATACATCAGGGATAGTTTTAGTAGACTTCCCCTAATTGTATGTCCTATGTGGGTGTACGTCAAACATCTGTCCTAATGTGAGTGCTGATTTTTTCCCCACTGTTCAGCTCTAACAGAAATCTTGTTTGGGTAGTAATCCCTGACTGTCCCTATACTGCCTAACCCTGATGGAGGGGAAAGGCACTGGTTGGAAGGAATAACATGTTCCTTCCATGCACTACATGCTACCAGCCCCCACCCCCTCCTATCTAGTGATAAGAACGAAGAGGCCTGCTCACTCCTCATGCATTACGGGAAGACACATGTGTACATGTAGTACACACATGTAGTATTGGAGCAGTAGTTAGAGCAGTAGTTAGTAGTTACAGTACGTAAAACATTGTATTGTAATAGGGGACTAGACTATTTGACATTCAAGGTTCCTTTTCCACAAATGAGTTTTGAAAATGAGGATAATCTTTATATTCTGCACAACATGGTATAATATATACAATAACATACTGTAATACAGATTGTTACACATAACAATTTATTCAGTAATTTGCAAGTCTGCTAAATTTGGATACTGTACAGTCAGTTGCAAAGGTTGTGTAAGTGCCATTATGCTGCTTTCCTGGTACGCAAAATACTCGCATGCACACGCACACATGCACGCACATGCACGCACATGCACGCGCGCGCGCACACACACACACACACACACACACACACAACAACACACACACACACACACACACACACTACACTCCTCTGTCAGTTCACTGACAGTAGAATGAGAAAACCACTTCCTGTCTTAACTTGTCAACTTGCTTCAACTCCTTCTGCGTTTGTGTTGGCTGGTATTTACGTTTTCCAGTACCAGTGCAGTCTAGCCTGATCATCATCACACCCTCTCAGGCAACAACGCCTGGACAACGCTCCACGCGCCCCAAGCTCTTCTCCCTCCTGGCTCCAAAATTATGGAATGCACTTCCCACCACAATCAGAACCACAGACTCACTACCTATCTTCCGCCGCAGCCTGAAAAGCACACCTCTTCAGACTCCATCTCGGCCCATAGTACTTGTATTGCATACCAACCCACAGTACTTGCTGAAATGACTTAATGATATAGGTTGCCTAATGTATTTAGCGCTTCATTGTATATTGTAAAATGTAAATCCTGATTAAATTGTAAACTTTTCACCATTGTAAGTCGCTCTGGATCAAGAGCGGCTGCTAAATGCCTAAATTGTAACAATAATAGCTGCTATATGTAGTCATTCTTTTTGCATGTGCCAAGAGTATGACAGAGGTCATATTGTTGGATCTGATCACAGACCACTGGTTTCCAAACAGTGGGCAACGTGTGACAACATGTGATCCATTGACTATCAACCACCCAACTCCCATGTCTGTCTGTCTGTCTGTCTGTCTAACACAATATATTTTTAAATTAGATGGTGTTCTTTCTCATTAAAATAACAAATATCACTGTCACATTACTGTGTTATTACTTATTGATAAATTGATATTAGATGTATCTATATTCTCATTTACCTGTGCTAATGACTGCATCATTTGGCAAGGCGTGTGTGTGTACTGTGTAATGATTGATATCTAGGTGAGCCAGCGTAGACTAATCCTGTACTGTGTACTTTCTCAAGTTGAACATTATTCCATGAGTCATGTGCAAGTGTCGAGAGTTTCACAGTAATGGACTTCATTGAAGTCAATATATTGCTGAGCCTACAAAAATGCGTTCGCAATTAGATCTATATTTTACTATATTTTCTGACAGACATGTCAAACTACATTCCATTCTTGTAGTAAGTAATTGTGTTAAGCCGGATGAGGTACATTTATTTTTAGACTTGTGGGCCACGTAAACTAGAGCATCAACCTTTAGTTGAAGGTCGTTGTGTATGCAAGTTAGAAATCATTATGGAGTGATTAGAGGTGAGTCCGAGGACCTCACATTTTACTAGAGCAAGCCATAAAGCTATTAACCTTTGATATTGAACCCTGTGGACCGTGTGTTAGTGCGAATGTTTGCTGTTCCTGCCTTCTGCTACTGGTGTTAGAGCTAAAACAGACCTCAGCACCATGTGATGAAGTCTCCTGAACAGTGGAAAAGACACAAGCCAGAGGCACTGAATGAGATACAGCATCATTTCGCAACAAAACACATCGATATATAATTGCATGGATGCCAAATGTCAGTCGGCACTGCAGCTCTTAACCACTTAAACTGTAGTCTAGTTGACCGGCTATATACTGACCCCCCCCCCACCCCATTACAAAGTCTTGTTGCTGAAAACATCAGATCTTCCATATGAGAGATGTCGGGTGTTGTTTACCTCTAACCTTACCTGCTTACCTGTGATTTATTTATTTTTTCCTGCTTGACCTAGATTTCTTATGAGCAACACGCAGACACAGAGAGGTTAGAGCTGTGGTTCTCCAAGTGGCGTCTGGAGAACCACAGGGATACTTGACACAGGGTTCTCGGGGGTCCCCACCAGCTAAAATATTGATATTTAGTAAGTTAGGGACCAAACGAAAGTATAAATCCTTACAGGTCTGTAACTCTTTGACAGTCTGCCTATGGAACGAAATGCATCCATAAGGGTCCCTTTGGTTCTGTTGTCAGAGTTATGGGGCGTCTCACTCTCTCTAGCACGGTCATCCTCAGGGGAGTCCTCCATCATCGCTTCCAGTCATGCTGGTTCTCCATACTCCATCTGGTCAGCTCGTTTTAACATCGGGCTACTGTGTCGTTCTTGAGTACATAGACATACTGTATGTCAGGGAGATGGACATCCTTTCCAAAAAATTTGAATATCAACGAAAAGTTGGTTTATTTCCACAATTCCATTCAAAATCCCGAACTTTCATTAATTATAGGTCCAGTGCTCATATTGTAAATTATTTCAAGTATGTATTTGTTTATTTTTGCACAATTTTGGCTTCCAGCTCATAAAACCCACCAAATCAGGATTTCAAAAAATTAGAATATTTTATGAGACAACTAAAAAAAAAGTGTTTTAAACATGAAATGTTGACTATCTGAAAAGTATATTAATTTATGCAGTTAATACTTGGTCTAGGCTACTTTAGAACAAATTATTTCATTAATGGGGCGTGGCATGGAGGTGATCAACCTGTGGCACTGTTGAGGTGTTATGGAAGCCCAGTCTTGCTTCAATAACAGCCATAAATGAATTTCTATTTTTCAGTCTTATGTCTCACACCTTCCTCTTGACAATACAACCCAGATTCTCTGTTGGGTTAAAGTCAGGACAGTTTGCAGGTCAGTTAAGTGCAGTAATACCATGGTCGGTACAGCAGCTACTAGTAGTTTTAGCTCTGTAGGCAGGTGCCAAATCGAGCTGGAAAGGAAAATTAGCATCTCCATGAAGCTTGTCAGCATACCGAAGCATAGGGTACTCTAAAAGATGGCTGTGTTGCAACCACTGGTGAGTTTTCACTGTCAGTGGATTAACACCAGCCAATAACATGGCTTGGAGACTTGACATGGCAAAACACATGATTTAGGCCATGTTATCGGCTGAAAACTTCAACACAGCCATCTTTTTAGAGTACTTTGTGCTTCGGTATGTTGACAAGCTTGATGGGGATGCTAATTTTCCTTTCCAGCTCGATTTGGCACCTGCCCACAGAGCTAAAACTACTAGTAGCTGCTGTACTGACCATGGCATTACTGCGCTTAACTGACCTGCCAACTGTCCTGACCTTAACCCAACAGAGAATCTGGGTTGTATTGTCAAGAGGAAGGTGTGAGACAAGCCTGAAAAATACAAATTCATTTATGGCTGTTATTGAAGCAAAACTGGGCTTCCATAACACCTTAACAGTGCCACAGGTTGATCACCTCCATGCCCCGCCCCATTAATGAAATAATTTGTTCTAAAGTAGCCCAGACCAAGTATTAACTGCATACATTCATATACTTTTCAGATAGTCAACATTTCTTGTTTAAAACACATTTTTTTTAGTTGGTTCATAAAATATTCTAATTTTTTGAAATCCTGATTTGGTGGGTTTTATGAGCTGGAAGCCAAAATTGTGTAAAAATAAACAAATAAATACTTGAAATCATTTACAATATGAGCACTGGATCTATAATTAATGAAAGTTCGGGATTTTGAATGGAATTGTGGAAATAAACCAACTTTTCGTTGATATTCTAATTTTTTGGAGTACAAGGACATACTGTATGTCAGAGAGATGGACATCCTTGTGAATGATGCCCGTGTGTTGGTGGTTCCCCCACACATCACCAATTTGCAGGCTGGCAGTTCTTGACATCTTTGGCCGTGTCCTACTAGTCTCATTCTCCTGGCTGCTGTTTTCTGGCTCACCCTCGGTATTCCCTCATACAGAATCTTGTTGGTAACATGTACAGTACACTCTGCAAGTTGCTGATGCCGAGTACTATATAGCGCCCGTCTATAGACTTGTGCAGGGTTGGCTTCAGGCCCAGCATTCACTGCATTCACAGCATAGACTGTCCAGTTGCATAGAATAAGTTGAGTTTGATTTGACAGGGGAGGTTGGAGTACCATACATCTGCCTTTTGCACCTGTGTGTCTGTGGCCTGTTATGCATACTGAAGTAGGGGTCCTTGAACAAAAAAAAATGTTGAGAACCACTGGGTTTAGAGAACGAGGTTGTGGCCCCAAACAGACAATAGGTGAAGGGGCTCAGATCTACAACGTACAAGCCCAGCATGTTCTTAACAGGTAGATCGACTATTTATTGGTGAATATACAGTATATTTGTTGTACAGAGGGAGGGAAAAAGGAGTGCAACAAGTATACTATAAATGAAGCCCGAGGAGGCAACCTGTAAATGATTAACAAAGTGTGATAAGTGTGCCTTACTGCATCTCGGAAATGCTGATGAGTGCCAATTCATGTTATGTTAGCATACTTTTATGTCACAAATAATGCAAAGAAGTCCATTAATGATCTCATGCTGTGGACATGTACACTTTTTTATAGCCTGCAATTCAGGAAAGCATGCACTCGTGCAAACACACGCACGCACAGTACTGTATGTGCCAGATGGCTGTTATTTTCTCCTCATGGAGCCTATAGGCCGGCAGAGGCTTGTCTGTGTTTACCCACTCATCTGTAAACTGGGCTGCAGCCACGTTCAGGAAGAAACCGGCTACAAATGACTGACAGTTTTGGCCCATCTCTAGACAGCCAATGAAGGGCAGTTTGTATTGAAGTTGCTACTGATTAGTCAAGGCTAGTGGATATAACTAAGACTAGTGTTCGTTTTCCAACCATAATCAAACCTACCCCAAATGGATCAGAAACGGTGAAGATCTACAATGCATCTACAATGCAGCAATGCTTATTTTATTTCACTATTTATTTTTGTTTTTTGAAGTAGGCTTAAGTAGTTAATCAAATTTTTAGTTTTGTACGTCTAGGTCCCGGGGAGATTCAGTGCGTCTGTCTGTATTAGAGTTCTTAAAAGGCCTGAAAATTAAGGCCCTGGCCTAACTTGGCAACTGGACCAGTTGCCAACTTGCCCAAGGCCCTGCCTGAGCGAAACTGAAACACCATTCAGCACCATCTTCATGATAAATACACAAACAAACAGAGTCTAGTCAAGACTAGACTACTTTAACAAACTGTAAGGTTTTAGGCCTGGCAAATGACATTTGCAGAATTTGAGGACTCTAGTCTGGATTCACTCTTCAGAGAAAATAAAATGTTTAACATCTTTTTTTAAACACAGACATACATTGACACTTCAAAGGGCCTAGTAGCCCAATTCATCAAGAGGAGACCGCCAGCAACCATTCCTTCCTCTCTCCTCTCCAGCCCCATGCCGGTCTCTGTCACAGTGCCCAAAGCTCCCGCACTGCAGGGGCTCTCAGTTGCCCACAGTGGCAGAGGATGGTAGGAGTATAGAGAGAAAGAGGCCTTGGTTCCTGGTCTGCAGCCAGTTGTGCAGAAATGTAGGGTCCTACTTTTTGTCAGGTGCTAAACATCCGTTACCATTAAACTTCATTACCTTTTTCACCACTTAGACTTTCTTTTTTTTGTGATAGTTCAATAAGCAATCTACAAGCTCACAATTTGTTGATGTTGATCAGTGACATTTTTTTTTTTTTTTTACAAAATATTAAATTAAAGTGTGGGGCGCTATTATCATCATGCATAACCGACCGTACACCACACACTGTTCAGCTATTCAAATCATTGCTATGGGGTACACACATTGTTCAGCTATTCAAATCATTGCTATGGGGTACACACATTGTTCAGCTATTCAAATCATTACTATGGGGTAGGCACAGACGAACAAAGCTTGGAATAGGAGGGGCTAGCATGCGTCAAAAAAAGGCAACAAGTTAATTTTAGGGATAAAGGGTAAGGTACTGACGAAAATAGAGCCGTATAGAGTTTACCACATCAATAACAGGATGAGTCACCTTCAACATTACTTTATAAGTAATATGTTTAGGCATTTTTGGCTTCAAATTCGTCCCTGGTTTGACACACAAACAACATTTTATATCTCATGCATGTTTATTAAACACGTGTTAAGGAGAAAGCTGTGTGTTGTCCCAAGTTATATGTGGTAATGCTTTGACCCTGTCTTTAATTAACAGCGCGGTCGCGTCAGAGCCACATGTTGGTGTAGTGTCTAAACCAGAGTCTGGCCTGTAGGAAGAAATGAATATGAAAAGGGTGAACTGCTGGAGAGAGATGGGCGGATCGAAAGCTTTAAGATTAAGGCATTGGTAAGCGAAAGGAGACGTCTCCGACTTCGACTCTGGCACATACTTCCAAGGTCTCCCTGAGATCAGCTGTAGATTTACAGATTGGCAGAGGAACAGAGAGAGTAGAGAGGCTATCTGGCTTGTTGACCTCATGTGCTTTGGGCAGATTCCCTCTCCCCCTGTGGTGGGGTAACAGGATTATATGGTTTCTATTCACTTGCACTTCAAATGCCTTTCGAGAGATTGCTGGGGACTGTTTAATGATCTTTGTGTTTGTGGTCTGTGTGTTGCTACAACAAACTCATCTATGATTGTATGTCATAACTGCTATACAGAATACAAAGGAATTGGCGGAAAGGACCTAATTGGGAAGAATAAAACCGAGGGTTTATTTCGAATATCAAGATCTCATCCCCTGAGAGATGTCACACGTCAATTTCCGGACATTTCATCAATCATAAACCACGCTGACTTATAAACTGTTCAATTTAATATATAAGCCATTGTGCAAGTGCGCAGATAGCGAGACTGTCGTCCGCCCATCTTGAGTGGATGTTGAGGCTGCAAAGGTTACTCTTGAAGGGCTGAGTGCCAGGGAATCATTAACGGATGACCGGCGATAAGCGAAGCCGTGCCATAGATAGGAGACTTGTTATCGGCAAATGGGAGTGCAACGGGTGGTTGAGTTTGAGGTTTTATTAGGTGCCTCAGATGTTCCCTGCCGTCGCTGTGTAATGCATATGATGGCTGTAAAACCTTATAGATCTGTGTTCATATACTGGAGAACACATGAGCACAAATGTAACTAGTAAGTAAGTAACGTGCACAGTACAGTAAAGTCCTCAGTGTTAAATGGAAGAAAATGGAACCCATTTGGTTTGCGCAGTTAATGAAGTTTTGAATGAATTAATAGTTGAGAATTTAACTGCACATGATATGATGGAGTCAAAGGCACATTACACTGTTGTGGATATTGATTCATGTTTTAAGCACAAAAAAGTGCAAGAAGTGATATGGTGAAAGCTAACAGAGCCTTTACAACACACCCTAATTACTAAGACAAAACGGAAAGCATAAAATGTTGTGCCAAGGAGAATTTTTGACAAATTTGAAGCTTGATGTGGAAACATAATTTAGACTCAGCATATTGACGTAATGTTTGAGAAAACTATGGAAGAGAATGTTTTATGTTAGGCTTTCATATTTTACATTGCTGCAGGCAAATTCTCGTACTTTATTTATTTCGTTATTGGTATTTATTTATTTCATATCGGTATTGGATTTGTGATAAAATAATGAACATATCTGCAGGATACAGCATACTGTATTAACCTGCTGTTAATAAATGCTGGACCTGCTGTTGCTTTTTCTAACAGGAAGTCATGTCAGCAGTTCTACGCAATGCAGTATGCGCACACCCACACAATTTATGAATGTGAGCAGTTGTGCAAATAATGGCCTATATTATGTTGTTTAAAATAGATTGATTGGTTTAAATAATAACTAACTATGTCTATTGTGTGTTTGTTTCCTCCCTTGTTCTGCTTTTTTAAAACCATAATGAAGTGTTGTTTGTCTTCTACATAACCACTAAAGAGGAAGTTGGTTTATGGCTCACCATTTTAGTTAGAACGTGGCACGTAGTAGGCGTACTAGTAGTACAAGTAGAGTACCGTCATTATTTTTGCCCTCCTTTTGTAGCATGTTGGATTATGCTGAAACATTTACTCCTACTTTTGCCACAAGGGCAAAGTGCTTTGTGATTTACATAATAATAATCTTCAACTAAGTCTTCTGAATTATACGCTTTATCCCCATTATTTGTTGGCTACTAATGGTCAGAATTAGTCTTTTGGCAAATATGTGTGAGCCTCATTAAAATACTCTAATTCTCTCTCTCTTTCTGTCTCTCTCTCTTTCTGTCTCTCTCTCTTTCTGTCTCTCCCTCTCTCCCTCTCTCTCTCCCTCCCTCTCTGGCGTGAGAAAACCTATGTTTACATTGCCAAAGCTAAAGTGACAAGTTAAAAACAAGATAAAACAAACGATCTACGCATAAATACTGAATACAAATAGTTATTAAATAAAGCTATCTCTCGCTTTCTCTCTTTATTGGCGTGAGAAAACCTTTGTTTACATTGCCAAAGGAAAAGTGACCAGATAAACACAAGATGAAACAAACTATCTACTCATAAATATTGAATACAAATAGGCTATTGAATAAAGCTACCTCTTCCTCTCTCTCTACCAGGATGCGAGAGCTGAGTTGCGACCTCGTCTGTGCCATATGAAGAAATCAGCAACGGGTTATGGGTTCAACCTGCACAGTGAGAAGAACAAGCCAGGCCAGTACATCAGGGCCGTGGATGACGATTCACCTGCACACGCCGCAGGCCTAAAGCCCCAGGACAAGATTTTGCAAGTATGAAATACTCAGCCATCGACTTCAAGTGTTCATATTTGTTATACATAACTACAGGCTAACTGAAGAGCTGGCTAGCTCAAAAGATGCTTGCTCACTCCCTCCATGAGTCATGACTCATTCATTTCTAGTCACTCAGTCACACCTTCTCTGTCACACATATGGGTGTTACTAAACAACATGTGGCATTTTAACCGTAAATATAGCTATAGTACATTTTAGCCATGAAAAAAGAAAATGTTGGTCAATGACGGTTGATTAAAAGTGTAATGGGACCGCAAAGATGGGAAGTGTTAAACCAATATAACTAGAACCTAGTAGTTTCAACACCACATTTAACCCTTTCACGCATAGCGGTCACTACAGTGGACAGATAATAAAATGTGATTATTATATGGTAAAAAGAGGTTTTCATGGCAGTGCTGCATATAAGCCTGTAGAGTGGACACCAGAGGACCCCCCCACCACTGCCACCCAGTGGCCATGTGTTGTATTTGCAAGATAATCCAGTCAACATTCAAGATGGCTGCCAGTGAAGAACAGTTGCCCCAACCCTCAGGAATTTCGACTCATTCCTTCTATAGTAGGAGACCCCTCCGGGTAAAAAAAATATTTTGGCATAAAGTAACATCTAGTAATCACTGTAGTTTAAAAAAAATCCAAGTATTGATTATATGTCGGCAGGAAATTGCAATTTTCCATCTGTCCATGACAGTGGACAGCATGCATCAGTGGCTTATTTCTACAACAATTTGTGACAAAGACAATGCTTCATCTGAAGTAATATGTCTTGCATATAAACAAATTGTTTTATGTTATTAGAATGTAACCTGCATTGTTTGTGTACAAACTAATATTTTGTGCAATATTATTCACTTTTGCATGTTATGTCATTGTTTATATTATGCAGGGCTCAAGTGCAGAACGCAATAAGAGGTAGACACTAACCTCTCTATCCAGAGTAGGGGTCCTCGTAGACACTAACCTCTCTATCCAGAGTAGGGGTCCTCGTAGACACTAACCTCTCTATCCAGAGTAGGGGTCCTCTAACCTCTCTATCCAGGGTAGGGGTCCCTGTAGACACTAACCTCTCTATCCAGAGTAGGGCTCCTCTAACCTCTCTATCCAGAGTAGGGGTCCTCTAACCTCTCTATCCAGGGTAGGGGTCCTTGTAGACACTAACCTCTCTATCCAGAGTAGGGGTCCTCTAACCTCTCTATCCAGAGTAGGGGTCCTCTAACCTCTCTATCCAGAGTAGGGGTCCTTGTAGACACTAACCTCTATCCAGAGTAGTGGTCCTTGTAGACACTAACCTCTCTATCCAGAGTAGGGGTCCTTGTAGACACTAACCTCTCTATCCAGAGTAGGGGTCCTCTAACCTCTCTATCCAGAGTAGGGGTCCTCTAACCTCTCTATCCAGAGTAGGGGTCCTCTAACCTCTCTATCCAGGGTAGGGGTCCTTGTAGACACTAACCTCTCTATCCAGAGTAGGGGTCCACTAACCTCTCTATCCAAGGTAGGGGTCCTCTAACCTCTCTATCCAGAGTAGTGGTCCTTGTAGACACTAACCTCTCTATCCAGAGTAGGGGTCCTTGTAGACACTAACCTCTCTATCCAGAGTAGGGGTCCTCTAACCTCTCTATCCAGAGTAGGGGTCCTCTAACCTCTCTATCCAGAGTAGGGGTCCTCTAACCTCTCTATCCAGGGTAGGGGTCCTTGTAGACACTAACCTCTCTATCCAGAGTAGGGGTCCACTAACCTCTCTATCCAGAGTAGGGGTCCTCTAACCTCTCTATCCAGAGTAGGGGTCCTCTAACCTCTCTATCCAGGGTAGGGGTCCTCTAACCTCTCTATCCAGAGTAGGGGTCCACTAACCTCTCTATCCAGAGTAGGGGTCCTCTAACCTCTCTATCCAGAGTAGGGGTCCTCTAACCTCTCTATCCAGAGTAGGGGTCCTTGTAGACACTAACCTCTCTATCCAGAGTAGGGGTCCCTGTAGACACTAACCTCTCTATCCAGAGTAGGGGTCCCTGTAGACACTAACCTCTCTATCCAGAGTAGGGGTCCCTGTAGACACTAACCTCTCTATCCAGAGTAGTGGTCCTCTAACCTCTCTATCCAGAGTAGGGGTCCTCTAACCTCTCTATCCAGAGTAGGGGTCCTCTAACCTCTCTATCCAGAGTAGGGGTCCTCTAACCTCTCTATCCAGAGTAGGGGTCCTCTAACCTCTCTATCCAGAGTAGGGGTCCTCTAACCTCTCTATCCAGAGTAGGGGTCCTCTAACCTCTCTATCCAGGGTAGGGGTCCTCTAACCTCTCTATCCAGGGTAGGGGTCCTCGTAGACACTAACCTCTCTATCCAGAGTAGGGGTCCTCTAACCTCTCTATCCAGAGTAGGGGTCCTCGTAGACACTAACCTCTCTATCCAGAGTAGGGGTCCTCTAACCTCTCTATCCAGAGTAGGGGTCCTCTAACCTCTCTATCCAGAGTAGGGGTCCTCGTAGACACTAACCTCTCTATCCAGAGTAGGGGTCCTCTAACCTCTCTATCCAGAGTAGGGGTCCTCTAACCTCTCTATCCAGAGTAGGGGTCCTCTAACCTCTCTATCCAGAGTAGGGGTCCTCTAACCTCTCTATCCAGAGTAGGGGTCCTCTAACCTCTCTATCCAGGGTAGGGGTCCTCGTAGACACTAACCTCTCTATCCAGAGTAGGGGTCCTCTAACCTCTCTATCCAGAGTAGGGGTCCTCTAACCTCTCTAACCAGAGTAGGGGTCCTCTAACCTCTCTATCCAGAGTAGGTGTCCTCTAACCTCTCTATCTAGTTTTGTTTTGGTAAAACATTTGGTAATTTGGTAAAAATGTAATGTAATAAAAGAAAACAGTTTATTCACTGGACAGCTCATTTTCTTGATTTGCAGTTTTTAGGTAGACTGGCATGTGTTGGTGGTAGAGACTGGGCTCTGTTGGGTGAGTGGGGGTGCTAGAGACTGGTGTATGGATTTCCATAAAGAAAAAAAAAAGTTAGCTAAGCACAATCAGCATTATATCTGGTAAATGCAAACACAGATTATTCACCAGTTTTTACATATATGCACTTTTTTTTTTCTTTTCTGCATAATCATTATCAGAAGAAAGTTCCATCTCTGCCATCGCAAACTCCACATGTCTGGTTTTGAGGCATTGCCGCTCACTACTAAACTATCATAAGCCAAAATCAATTGTTTGAAGCCAAGGACATGTGTGGCAATGAATGTGTGTAGTCAGTGGCTGTAAAAAAGTAAAAACACTAGTGCATATTATAACCAAATTATTATTTTGTTATTATTATGCTATATTCGAATCCATAAACGCCTGTTGTCCATTAGAGTGGACATGTCAGGAACTGGTTAACCAAAATGTGTTTTGAAAAAATACAAAGTGCAATGTTTTCTATATGCCTTAAGAGAAATAAAAACACATAATTCATTTTTTTTCACTCAGTATTTCATAATTCATGCATCAAAGGGTTAAGTCAAATCAACCTACACAAAAATGTTATGGGGGATTACTGAATTAGAAATAAAAAAAAGAACTGCAGTAGAACTAAAAAACAAGTAAGTTTTCATTTTGTGTGTGCTTGCGCTTCAGTGTTATTGATTGTATGGTACACTGTATTGTTTTGATCAGACTCTCAGGCCATGTTGCACATAATCATGGCACCAGAGTTAATCTACTTAATCCGTCTCTCGAATTATACCCTGGTCAATCTACAGTGCTTTCCCACCAGCCTGGGAGGGGCGAGGAGTAGAGAGAGGAATGTCTTTCTCTGTTTTTACTTTCCACTAATGTGATTGATTAGGCACCATCTTCAACATCTGTAGTCAGATTGGGAGGGAAGGTTGTGAGACCGTGGCGTGGAATGTATGCGTGCGCACGCACATAGAGTAATAAAATAACAGAGGCCGGACTGGAGCGACAGCCCCGCCCCCTTGCCGTTCATTTCAATGCAAGTTGCTCATTGGCGCATGAAGCACCCGGAAGATCGCCGGAAGTGCGCCTATTTCCGCATTTGGGCACCAAAATTTGGTGCCCAAATGCGGAAGTATTTCTCCATGAACGCGCCCGACGCAAGGGATTATGGGAACCATGAACGAGCGCCGTCGCGCACGAGCAAAGGAAAAAAAACATCAAAAAGCATTAAAAACAAGCTTGTGGGTTTGCATTGAGCTTATTATCTGTCATATAATACATATGTTATGTTTTGAGAGGTAGTATATGACGTGAGGACCGCTGGTTTATTCAGAAAACAACTTAAAAACAAACTGCCCTGTCCACGTGCACAAAGCAAACGAGCGTGCGTGCTCTCGGGGCGTTCGTGCATGAATTCCACCCGCCTGCAGTACCAAACTTGGCCACCAGCGGGGAGCTTCAATCCTGGAGCCACTGTCTGTCGGTGTGGCGCATGCACATTCATGCGCACACACACACACACACACGCACGCACGCACGCACGCACGCACGCACGCACGCACGCACGCACATGCGCACACACACACACACACACACACGCACGCACACGCGCACACACACACACACACACACACACACACACACACACACACACACACACACACACACACACACACACACACACACAGGGCAGAGGGGGTGCACATGTACTGTAAGGTCTCTGTTGTCTGACACTGGGAGTGTGGGAGTCGAGGTAGATATTCCTCCCACAGGGATTCCAGTCTCTGACCTCTCTGGCTCTCTGTGATTGCTCTCAAGAAGGCCTGGGAGTATACGTGGCTGAGAGGTTGTCTGTAGATAGCGCACCTCGTACAGTGTTACCACATCTTTCTAATGCAACACTTGTTTATACTCCGCTGTCACAGCGGGGAGCTCCGGTTTGAGGAATGCATAATGTAATGTTATACGTTATTATGCATATCTTTTCAGCACAGATAAATTATATCTGTGTTGAAATATGTGTGCTTTTTCTTTGTATGATTTAATTCTCTTATTCTTATTTATTTTCTTATTATTTTCTGCCAATTTTTTTTGTTTCTCCAATGAAAAGTATTAAAATGCCCTTCGACAAAAACCTCCTGACTCCACTTGATCTGGGGGTTTCTATGCGGTGTTTTCTAGACGATCGATGGCTAAGACAAAGAATTTGTCAAATAGTTTTCCTCCTCTCCTCTTCCCCGTTCTCCTCTTTCCTCATCCTCTCAAGGTGAACGGCAAGTCGGTTATCGGCATGCAACACTCGGACGTGGTGGGAGCCATTAAGGCGGGCGGTGACGAAACCACTCTGTTAGTGGTCGACCCAGAGGCGGAGGCTTTCTTCAGTAGTTGCAAAGTAACCCCCACAGAGGAACATCTCACTGGTAAGTTACCCGATACCAGTTCATATATTAACGGTGGCCACTTTGTGCATTGTATAGGTCACGTCGTATGGCACCATCGCCATTCCCGTTATGCTGTGTTGGCAAGGATAGATGACGGGGGCAGCAGATGTTCATAGCTATATTCATTCAAAAAGACAACTCCTCTATCTCCTCAGCTTCGACCATGTTTCACACAACAAAGTCTGTTAGTAAGATTGTGGATGTCCGGGTAGCTTAGCTTGGCATAAAATTCCTACCCACGATTTTTTTTGGAGACTAGAGGTTTGAATCCTTCACACACGCTTTCCAGTGAACACATCAGTCTGTGTTTGAGGTTAGGAACCCAGGGAGGGATCTCTTATACCTTCTGTGGAAAGGGGCCCTCTGTCGTTCCACATGTCCCTTTAACTCCAGGTTGCCCCAAGAACGGGAGAAGCGTTTTCATCTGCACGCACTACACCCACTTGGGGATACTTCTCTCTTGTCATGTGAAAAGTAGCCTCGACACCCAGGCTTTCATTTTCATTCGCGTTGCGCGAAAACGGAAAGCCTGGACTAACGCACGTTGGAAAGTGGCCTTCAAGTGGGAGTGAACCTTCCGGGGTGGGCGTCGCTCTAAATGATGTGACGTAGAACAGCAGTGGACGGGAGGGGGAGGGGCCGGAGATGACGACACGTTAGTGAGATCAAATCAGAGCGCAGCACTTCCGCCGTGTGGATCCCACGACACCCCCGCCCCCCAAGGCCAAAATCATTGAGGGCTAGACCAGGCTATGTGAAAAGTGACCGGTATCATCACATAATATTAAAGGAGGCATATTGTTCTCTGCAGCCATCTCCAGGTCCTAGAACCAGGGGTGGGTTTTCATTTGCCCAACACAAGTTAATAGATCAGGTTTAACATTATACTGCCAATGTGGAACAGCCCCCCCTAGTGCCCCACCTCCCCTGAGGGAATTCATAAAAAAGAACCCTGAAATCAGCACTAGAGCACCACTCGCTCTCTCAAATTCCAAAACCCAAAATCTCAGCCACTCGCTCTCTCACACTCAGTCACTCCAGCTCCATTCTTTAAATACGAGGCCTAAATGCCTCTTTGAAATATTTGATTTCCATATCCTTCAAATTTCGATCAAAAAATGTGTGAGCATCTATAGGCTAATAGTGTACTTCGACCTATATCACTAGGATTTAAAAAAACAACAACATATAGCTGTACATTATACCTTTGTGCATTGTTCTTGTATGTAGGTTTTTATGCTTTGTTTCCTAATGTATTCCACCGTCTGCCTGTTTTGTTTTTATGCAATGTGTAAATTAGCATCTTTGCTAAATCCGCTGTAATATATGGCATATGTAATGCCATTAATATGCAAGTACAAGCTAATGAAATTGTACAGTCCTATTGGAATTCCTTGACTGTCGGGAGCTACTGTGGGGTTGACTCAAGGCAAGAATGTACAGTAGCTGGAAGAGAACTTTCAATTCACGTCTACACATCTATTCTGTGAACAGACAAATGTAGGTGTCTGGTTTCCTTTGAGCCTTTATAAAGGCTGGTATCTCCTCAGCCATGCAGCTCTAACATGCACAGCAACTGTGTTTGTTGGCTAAGTTACATCCAAATTTGACATGGTGAGTTCCATAACCAGTGAGGTTGTGCTTGTGGTGGCAATTTCACTGTGCCAATGGATCAGCTGTCGCATTATACGCCCCCAACAAAGGGTATGGCAGCTGACTGAGAAAATGGAAGTGTAGTTCTGTTGAAACATTCAGGCTAACAAATTGAACTTTCTTCCATCCTAGGACCTCTTCCTGAGCCTGAGTCGCATTCAAGATCAGACGACGAGGTGAGGACACGTGTGTTTGTATGTGCGCGCTCATCGGTGTCCTCCCTGACATGGTGTTATGGGAGTTCCACAGCTAGTGGAGATAGTTCCTCAGTGCCTATTCAGTAGAATAGATAGTAGGCTGGGAAAAACCCTGCCCAGCTGGCCCTCTGTTTGTAGATCTTATCGGTAGAGATCAGTAGTAGATCACACACAGTAGTAGATCACACACACACTGCTAGGAGAGAACAGCAACCCCCCTGCCAAGTGCCTACATTCATGCCTATAGCTGCCTATACTGTGCACACCAATGACACCATGGGAAACAGGGATTGTCCCCAGATTACACTGGTGCTGACCCCTCACTATAGCAACGGCGGTTGCTGTGTGTGTGTGTGTGTGTGTGTGTGTGTGCGTGTGTGCGTGTGTGTCCTGCGGGATCATGGGATTGAAGCACCTGTAATTCCCAGGCCGTATCAGGGATTATGCTAATGAGATGACTAACAAGGCATATTTACTCTCTTGTCACATGCAGACACTCTCTCTCAAACTCCTGCTTAGTTGCCATGAGGGCACCTGTGGGGCTACTACTGTTAATATTTGATTACATAATGCTTTGGTCTTCCAATATGGAAAATATTTTATATGCAAACTCTTGAAAGTGGCACCTTTCATATAAGAGAATAAAGTTAATACCATAGTATTTCTTTGTAAAGTGAAACATGTACTGTATAAAACATATTTTGTGATTTATAAAAAATTATACATGACATTAAAAAAAGATATAAAATCCATGGTATTTTTTGTTAAGTGAAACATATATATATTTTTGTAATTTAAGAATAATATGACATGCACAAAAGATGTGGCTTGTATGAAAGGTGCCACTTTCAAGAGTTCGCTTATAGTTTTTTTCCATATGGGATTGTAAAACTTAATAGAAACCTATGACCTCATGCACGCTTTGCTTTATCAGTTGAGCAGTGCTATAAAGCACACATGCACACACCACACACACACACAACAAAACAAACAGATGGCCATTGCTTTAACCTACACATGCATGCTGACTGTGTCTGTTTTAAGGAAATTCCTCTGTCCTGACTCCTGATTAAATTAGAGGGTCGCGTCAGGGACACAACATGTGGAGCACTGCAAGCGTAAACAATTGCTGCTGTGAATAATCCTGAATTTCCGGGTCGGCAAGTGGCTTGCATAATGCTTACAAGGGGCTTTATCTTTGTGAATGTGTTTGTAGCATTTGGCCAAAGCCACTTAACAGTACCATGAGTTTATTTTTAGAAACAGCAGACCAGAGGGAATTGCATTGGCTGTTGTCACTGTACCAATGGAGTCATGCCGGGTAATAGGTTAAGGCTCAGGCCACAGGGTAATGCAGCAAAAAATTAAAAAATAAATAAAAAATCATCTACCATAGGACTGAAGAATATAAGGATGCATTTCCTAACTGTGTGTTCTACTTCAGTGCACATTAAGTGAACGTGTTAAAGTTTTTAAGCAAATATTTGAGGGGTGTTTACCAGAGGTTTAGCAGTGTCGCTTCTACCCCCTAGTGGACAAAAACACTCAGTACATGATACTACTTCAATTATATTGTCTCTTAGGTGAAAAAACACATTATGTTCAAAACTGTTACCTTTCAGATTTCAAATAAAAAAGTTAACAAAAGTAGCAGATCTACAAGTTCAAAACATTGCTTTACGTTGCTTTGCGCTGCATTTATGAGCTTGTAGATCTGCAACATTTGATGCCTTTGTGTGACGCTGTAGTATCGTCAAATACTGCATAGGTAGGTTTTTAACTAGGGGTGTCTCAATACACTTTCTTCATTTCCAACCCAATCCCGACACTACAATTTCTCTTAGCCGATACCAAAAGAATAATATATATGACACAACAAAGAAAAAAGCTCTCATATCCACCAACCGGGATTAGCATACTCCTCAATCAAATGTACACTTTGACAACTCCAAAGCTAATGGCTCCACATGCCCCAACATTTAAACTGGTTTAGCGCCAGCCTCTTGCCCCTGTATCGGATCTGTGGTCAGACTGAATTATTTTTTGTCAATACATCCATATGACCCGATAATGATAAACAAGGACTGATACTTTTCCTATACAGTATTGCAGATGACAATAAAGGGACTTTTTCTGATACCGATACACTACAACATCGCTAATTTGCGAAAAAAAAAGCCAACAATTTGTGCCCGTCAGCATTGACATCAATTAAATTCTTTGACTTTCCTGTATGTGTTGCAGGTGAAAGTGAGGCCAGCAGAAGAGGAGCGTCCCAAAGTGTCTGTGAGCCCCTCTCCTTCAAACGCCTCTTCCAATGCATCCCTGCCAAAAGCTGCCACTCCCACCCCTCCACCAGAGGTACAGTTGTGGGCATTTTGGGAGCATTTTTATTTAATGTGTACGGGTGTGTGATCATAACCACTTTGTGCACTTGGGGGGCTTCAAATACTGAAATATTCAGATGTTAGAATTGTATTGGGCCCATAGCCCTAGTATTTGCCCAAGCCCCGACCTCCTAGAGGCGTGTGCATCGGCTCCACTTATGCAACTTAAATAGCATTTTATGTAAGGCATAGAAGTTCGACGGTTCTTAGCTTACCTACGATGACTATTTTTCATGTTTTTATGTGTTACCAAACAACTTCTTGCTTACAGTAAATCATTTTGAATTTTCTGCTAAATGCCTAAATTGTATATTGCCCATTACCCTGGACATTTCTGTTTGATCGTGTGTGTGTGTGTGTGTGTGTGTGTGTGTGTGTGTGTGTGTGTGTGTGTGTGTGTGTGTGTGTGTGTGTGTGTGTGTGTGTGTGCGTGTGTGTCTGCGTGTGCGTGTGTGTGTGTATGCATGTGCGACCAGGTTCAGAGGGCTCCAGAGCCTTCTCCCCCTAAGGCTGCTGACGACCCTTTGGGCCTGTCGTTGGCCCAGGCCAAGGAGAGAGCCCGGCAGAAGCGCGCCGCCAAAAAAGCTCCTGCAATGGACTGGAGCAAGAGGAACGAGCTGTTCAGCAACCTATAAGCGACGAGGTCAAAGAACGGAGCAGCGTCCGCCCTTTGATCGCGTCTACACGAAGCGGCCATTTTGCTCTTATGTCATACTCGAAGCGGCAGAGTTTCCTGCCCCTCGAGTGTGACGTAAAAGCGAAACGTCGTCTCCATATTCCCCGTTTCCTCCACCAGCAAGCAAGGGGCAGCCTATCTTGCACTATTCCTCATCTATCGCTTGTATTTCACTTGAGGTACTGTGCGTAAGAAAGACACATCATGTCTAGTTTGTTTTAGAGCGTTTTTACGGATAATGTGAAACAGTGTTATTTTTCATGATTTTATTTCATTCACTGTAATTTAGCGTTTTACCAGCTCTTTGTTTTTAAAAATGGTTTAAATGTTGCTCCTTAGGAATGATTGATAATATATTGCGTATATTTTGAGCTAAGAAGAAGGTGGTGGAGGGGCGGCATGAAGGCCTTGTACAGTTCCATTTAGAAAAGGAAGGCAGAGGGTGCAAAGCATGATGGGAATGAATACATGAAAGCTCGGCCCAAATAATACTCAGACCAGCTGAAATGTTGTGACATTGAGGGGTCAGAAAACTGAGTTCTTTTGAGGACTGTTGCAGCCTGAAAGAGGGACATTTTCAATTTTTTTCCCGAGAGTGTACAAATGTGAACCAAATGGACCCACTAGTACACTCTCAGAAAAAAAACGTCCTTGAAAAAAAAAAACATCCTAAAAGAGAAATCATTAACATGGTGAAACACAACTTGATGGTAGAACAGCCATTGGACTGATCCCATGAAGTGAACGGAGTTTGCAACAGCGTAACTCTGTCTGTCGTATACTCAGGACCGAGTATTATTTTGGCCGAGCCTTCCTGTTACCATCGGGGGGGAATAATTGTCGACAGATTTGCGATGCTGAGATTGTGGACAAATCTGGGAGCCAAATCTCTTACCTCTGAGAGATGTGTGAATGCTGTCGTGCCAGACTTGATTGTTTGCAACAACAGCACATTTTCTTAAAGGTTGATGAACCAAATTATAGTCTATGCTTTTGAATAATCAACAGCTTGACATCAATCCATTGATGGTCTGGAGGTTGCAATGTAGAAAAACGCTCACCTCATTAGAAAAATATGAATCCATTGTATCCGTTAGAGCAGCGGTTCCCAAAACTATTTTGTCTGTGCTCCCTCCTGCCACCTCCCAAACTAGATGACCCCCCCCCCCCCCCCCTATATGACTACTACAACTTGGGAACCCCTGTTTTAGAGCCCTGGTTCACAACCTGCGGGTCGAGATACCTGGGGGGCAGTGAAGTCACAACAACAAGCCGACCTACAAGCTCACGACTAAAAAGGTTGAGAACCACTGCTTCAGAGAATGCATTTTCTCTTTTTTTCTTGTCCACAATAATGTCATGCTTGCCCATAGTTGAAATGCACTTCTAAGAATGACAATGATAAACGGTCATACGAGGGTTGAAGGGACTGTGTGGTTTTTAAATAACCAGCTAAGCCCTATACTATATACTTGGCAATACGTGGCAAAACATAATTGTGACGTTTTATTATGTATCACATTTAATAGAACAGGGTCTTCTTTGTCTTTGTCTCTGTTCACAAGTGGAATCATCTGTTGTAAATCTTTTCCCATCTCTGGTTTGTCTTTTTTTTTAATGTGAGCTTTTTTTCTTTTCTTTTCTTTTTCTTTTTTTTTTTACAACAGACTGACCCCATATATTTGATCTATTATTAGATTTGTACAGACATGAAATTTATATTTTGATGAGCAAATCTGTTTTGATTACTAAAACATTAAACAATGGAAATGTAATCATATAGTGTTTTGGCACTTTCTCTCCATGTTTTAGAATGTCTTCATGACAATTAATATAACAGAACTGCTGTAAAATGAAGTTACATATTTTAATGCAACTTCCAATTGCAAATACACACATGCACACACTTCAAGAGATCGAAGGCAGGTACAGCCGGGTACGTATCTCAATTTATTTGATTTCCTAAACAATACAGGTGAATGGAAATAGCTTGAGAATGGACAAATCAGTAGGGCTAAGACTTTTGATTTTTTATGTCAAAATATACATTTTACAGTGAAAGGTATCATGGATAAATAATTAAGAGGGCATTTGCTATACTGGCCTTGTAACCCATTTTCTGGGAAAAGTAAAAATAATAAAAAATCCAATGTTGCATCTAGCTCATGTCATTGCTCACTCAGATAATTATCACAAAATATATATTATATGAATGTGAAACTACAACGAATGGGATAATAGGAAAAATACATCTGCTGTATATATAGTTCGTACTGGACGATACAGTAAATCCCATATAAGGTGCTTACAGAAAATGTGACAACACTACAGTCAAAACAATGAAAACAAACAATATAGCATGCCGATGTGCATACGGAATCAATCGACATTTCTTAACCACAAGCATTCATACTGCGGGGAGAGCATTTGCCGAGAATAGCAGATTAGCAACCCTGCAACGTGTTGCAGTTGACCGGCTATTTTCAGCAAAATTTCTCCCCACAATAAAACAAAATGGGAAATACGCTAATATAGAGCCCTGTGGGACTCCTGTCAATCATATACAGGAGATTTACGTGGTGAAGACGATTTATACTTTGTCACTGGCTGAAAATTAACAATTTCAACAAGCCAAATGCAACGCAATGTGCTTGTACATCAGCTATTTGAAAATATAAATACTAAATATAAATGAAGCATTACAAGTTGTACAGTACATGGCAAGACACAGACAGTATACTGAATTGGTCCTGCTTTGGACCATATCCTCTTTAGTGTCAATAATACCCTTTTAATGCAGCTGCTGCACACCATTTCAACTGTATTCAATCCTATTAGAATAATAATGAAGGTAACATTTCAAATGACTAGAAGACGTTCGGAAACTTAAAAAGAATAAGAGAAAAAAGGACCATAGCTTGATTTTCTTTAGCAAAATCTCCCTTTTTGGAAAGGGGAGGTCACTTCCAGTAAGTCTGAGTCAGAGCACCCCGAGGCAGTAAAGCAATCAATCCTCACAGACTGTCCTAGAAGTGGACTGAACTCTAAAGAAGTAAATAACATAATAACATAACTGCAGCAGGACCTGACAACACGTTCTGTGCTTTTTCATTTCATTGATAATAGTGCTTTGAAGAATGTAGAAACGTTTCCCCCACTTTGCTTTGATGGCAAAGTCTTCATTGTGACTCCCCTAAAAGCTGACTAACTTTGGTAAAGACTTTGGTATTTAAAAAAAAAAGACAAACAAAAAAGAAGTGGAGCTGCTTAAAATACAACAAATACTATAGTTTAGATAAATATTTCCTCCCAAGTCGCAGACAATCAGCAGTGAAATATATACCAAGGCTAATACACAACAAACAAGTCAATCCCAGTCACTCCTAGTTGGTAAAAAAAAACACATAATTTTGTTAGTATAAATATAGTACATAATTCAATTTACAATAACACTAAATATCAGAATACAAGTGAACATGGACATACAGTATATGGCACCACCATACACAACATTATAATATGACAGATCTATTCATGTATTCATGGGAACATTATGTGGATAAAACGTTCCCTTTGTAACGTGCTTCACACAGTGACATCTGGTGACTGATCTTGCACACATAAAGCACATCTCCGCTCCCATTTGTGGGTGCTCCAATAACATTCTCAGGTGTGTTTCCTAAGGCTACAGTAAGTGCTTGTGTCGAGAAAAGGACAATATCTCATGAAAGGTAAGGAGGAAATCCTACAGCGTGTACTCTCGCTTTGCCTTTGTGATGCAGTTAAAAGGCTACTCGTGCTCATGAGCAGCAAAGGGTTACAAACACATGTTTCCTTGCCAATGTCCAAAAGTTTCTCTTTCATTCCTCATTGCTTTTATGAAGGGGGGAGAGATTTCTTTTCATGTTTTTCTCACCTTAAATGAACTAATCTGTTCCTGTGTTGCCTTTAGTGCAGATGCTATTCCAACATGGCGTCCAGTTGATCGGCCAGGTCATCGAACATATTGCCTATGTCATCCAGAATGTTCCCCGCGGTTGTTACCGTGCTGTTGCCACTGTTGAAACAAATTGAGAATGTTCATTAGAACATAATGTTTGAGACAAGATACTGACATGATTCTGCAATACTGGCCATGATACTGACACAATACTGACCATGATACTGACACAATACTGACCTCTAGGCTAGGGCATAACACAAACTATTTCCCCAAAAATATAACTTAAATCTTCATTTAATTTAAATTATTTGTAGTTGTTCAAAACCCAAAATAAAATTAATGCAACAGCCCCCCCACCCCCTAATGCAATGCATTACACAAAAAGAGAAAACAAAAATATCCTCCTCACCAAAGACCCCTTTAAGTTGGGAGTCTTCTGGCTCTTCTGGTTCTCTGTTGTTTGTTTGTATATTATCAAACAAATCTCTTAATCAAAATTTCAAAACCTAGTCTGACCCAAGGCTATCACATCTCAGACGCTAGGCTCTTTGGTCACTTTATGTTTGAATTCACATTGAATGGCTTAAACAGATTTTGTTTGCTACACAAAAGACCAACAAACATTTAGTCCTTTCCAGCCACATGGAACCAGGCCGGCGCCACACTTCCTGGTTCTTTTATAGACTCTAGGGGGCCTACTTCCTGGGACTGGGTCTGTTGATGCAACACATTTTCCCCACAGCGCCCCCTTATATATTGTCCATAGAAAATAGACAACCCTGGTTTAAATTCAACAAACGCAATATATATTTTCCTCACCCTACAATGCTGGGTTAAATATTCAACCATAATTTCACAATATCCTCTTATTCCCCCAAGCATGAGTCCTTTTCTTTCAATACAAACATGAGGACAGGATATACATTATTACGCAACTTTATGTGGCAGTGTCACAATGATACTGACCAGGTCACTGACATGATAGTGACACAATCCTGACCTTGATACAGACATGATGCTGACACAATACTGACCACGATAATTACACAATACTGACCATGATACTGACACAATACTGACCATGATACTGACATAATGCTGACACAATACTGACCATGTTACTGACACGATACTGACCATGATACTGACATAATGCTGACAAGATATTGACATGATACTGACCATGATACTGACATGACATGATGTGATACTGACCTTGAAACTGACATGATACTGACCAAGATACTGACTTGATTCTGACCATGATTGCGACATGACACTGACAAGATACGGACATGATACCGATCAGGATACCAACTGACATGTTACTGGCATGATACTGATGTGATTCTGATCATGATTCTGACCATGATACTATTATAGGGTTGGCGTCACCTGGAGAGCCTTTTTTATCAAATTGGTTAAAGGCCTTAACGTCTTACCCATCACCACCACCGCCTTGCGCCAGTTTGTTCTCCACCACTTTCAGCGCCGCCTCCAGTGACGTGCTGGTCTCCTCCAGTCTCTTCTGAACCAGGACCTCGGAGCAGGCCACAGCAGCAGCCTGGGGCCTCCCTGGCTGAGCTGGCAGAGGGGCTGAAGATGGATAAGATGATGAGGATGATGATGACAGGGAGGACGGAGAGCCATGGCCAACAGTCTGGGCCCCGTTGAGGGTGATGGCTGAGGGACGGGCTGGGGGTAACGTAGGAGATGCAGGTAAAGAGAACACCAATTAATAATCATAATACACTTATATGTTTATAGAGAACCTTTCCTGACACAGAATGCAAAGAAAAGTGCTTTACAGAACAAATAATCCAGAAGCATGTGTGTGGAAACTGGAACTTCAGGTGAATGCTGCACCCACTGCACCTGACCTAGTCATAGGACTAGTTTATAATACCTACTGATCTGCTGTGTTTACAGACCTTGAGATACTGGGGAAAAACTGTATACATTCTATGTGATATCAGACACCATGTGTATTTAAATGGAGTTTTGTCCTTTTCTTGTAGCTGTGGTGCTGCCAATGTCCCTTACCTTTGCATTGTGCTATAGTAAAATCTAGAACAAATTATATTATATTATTTGATCTTTAGATAATTATTTGTCTTTTAAGAATTATGTAATACTAGGGCTGGTAAGTAATGGTTTTGTGTGTTTCCTTGGCCTAAAGGAACCAGTCCAGCTACTGTTCTATACAATTATTTTACCCCCTTGTTTTGATGTTTATTTAAGTTATTTCCATCTACAGTGTAGAATACAGTATAGATTTGAGTTCGTTTTCTACTGGCATTTAATTGTTTTCTCTCTCCATTTGTTAACCTTGTTGAAGGAGGATTTTCCCTGCACATGATTTACTTTATTGTTGGGACTGAACTGTGGGATCACCACCTGTTATTGTATTAATTTTATTTTGAGTTGTTTTGGTGCCATAAGGGTCTCCTTTTTCTTTCCCCAATACATTCTTTATTCCTTTTAGGTGTGTTGTGTGTGTGTGTGTGTGTGTGTGTGTGTGTGTGTGTGTGTGTGTGTGTGTTGTGTGTGTGTTTTGATGCTTTGGTATAATTAATTTCCAATCACTTCAGCTACTGCACAAACGATGTTGTTCTGTTACCTGAAGATGGTATAGACGGTGAGCTGGGCTGAGGGAGTCGAGACACAAACACGCCCACATGCTTCTGTGGACTCATTGGCTTGGCGATGTTTGTTGCTGAAGACTGTGATGCGCTCGCTTGCTTGGATGTCAGTGCCAGTGGAAGCCCGGCGGACTTGGGACTAGGCACGCAAGCGCTTGTGTGAACACCACCAGCAAACTTAGACGAAGAGGCTGCAATCTGATTCTGTATCGGTTTAGGGATGGCTGTTTGTGTCTGGGTGGCAGGCTGGTAAGATGATGCTATTTTTTGCGGGCTGGCTGGCTTGCTGGTCAGGGGTGGTTTGAGAGGACTGGAAGGTTTAGAGGACACGGGTGGTTTAGGGCCTTTTCCCATGGAGCCTACTCTCTGGAAAACGACTTGCGGCCTCTGCTGAGATTCCCCGTCACTCAGGGAGTCACCATTGGCGTGCGCGTGGAAGCTGCTGCTTCTGACCGACGGGTGTGAGGGTGCGTCATCCTGACCGCTGGTGGGGGAGGTTGCCTCCTCTGGTGTCTGTGCGTCTTTCTCTCGGGGTTTGTAGCGTCTTTTCACTGTGTCCGACTCCTTCAGGTTGAACTCCGGGAGCTCCAGAGTCTTTGGAACCTGCATAGGGCACTCTGGAGGATGCTGGGTCTTGATTTCTTCTGCCTCTGTCTGATGACAGACTGCCATCCTGGGCCGCTGTTTGATTGTGAGGTTCCCCTCTTCAGCAAAAGGCAGACAGCGGCCCTTTGGAGATGTGCTGGCATTGTGCGACACCGGACCACTTTTCGCCACCCTATCCTTTCCTTCGAATGTGAATTCTGTTCCTTTGTCTTTCAGTTCTTTGTCAACCCTCACTTCTGCCCTCTCGCCACTGCACGTTCTGCTCGGACTAGCCCGCATGCCCAGCGTGGGGACGGGCTTAGGGGACGAGGGGACGGCGCCGACACTGGGAGGCCCAGGGCTGTTCAGAAGCGGCGCGTGAGAACGAGGGGACGAGAGCGGGCTGCGATTGGACAAGACTGGGGTGCGGGGTGGCGGTGGAACGTCCATCCTCTTGGAGGGACTGTTGGCGCTTCCCTCCAGCCTGGCCGCGATGCTCCTCACGCTGCCAGCACTCTCCGTCTCTATCCCTCCTTCCTTCGCCACGTCCGACTCTGACATCTTGGCCTCCTCCACCGAGGGAGGGCCGGGCACAGAGCTCATCCGCTTCGGCGGCGGCGGGGGCGGACCTTTGCGCCTGGAGCGGACGGCAAACGAGTGGCTGCGGTTGATGTGGCGCTGGGCGGCACCCGAGGTGGCGGCGTGCCCACGTCCTCCAGGCCGGCGTCCCAGGGTGGCATACGAGGGCATGGCCACGGCGGAGGACGCTGAGCAGCCGCCTCCGCTGGCTTTGTCATTGTCTTCGTCGTCTTCGTCGTCCGGCTCTCCGTCGGAGAGGGCGTAGCGTGTCAGGCTCTGGGTGCGCTTCTTAGGCACGCAGTGGAGTGCGTCCGTGGCGCTGGGGCCCGGGAGAGCTACGGCTCCGGCCAGGGGTTTAGGGAGCGCACGTGGTGGTGGCGGACCCCCGTCGCCGCCCCTACCCTGGGCGGGGTAGACAAACTGCCTCTGGGTAGGGGAGGCCTGCGGGGAAGGCGAGGACGGGGAGGCGTGGCGAGGCTGGTAGAGGCGGCCGGACGCCTGGCAGGGCTTGGCCTTCTTGGCAGGGAGGGCTGGGTAGGCGAAACGTGGCATCTTGCTGGGGGTCAGCGGCGGCGTCGGGGTCAGCGGGTTGAAGGGCGGTTTCGCCGGATCGGCCGATTGACACCGGTGGTCCCACGCCTCGGACGAGGGTCCGTGTCTGTTCCGTGCTCCGGGGCTGTCCCCTCCTCCTCCGCGCCTCACCTCCCCCCCGCCGTTGGCCAGACTCTCGTCCGACTGGCTCGGCGTCCTCGCCGACGCCAACGTGGTGCCACTTCCCGGGTGAGAAATCCCAGAATTCCCAGAGTTCCCAGAGCCCCTGGACCGCATCCCGATGCTCTCCTGGCTGACCGACATGGCCGGCGAAGACGTGCCCCTCATGGCAAACGCCTCGCCCACCCCTCCTCCTCCTCCCCCAGCCCGGCCGATCATGGCGCTCTGCAGCTCGGCGCTCAGCTCGCTGTCCTGGAAGGAGAGCAGCGCCCGCGGGGTGCGGGGGGAGGGGCAGCGGTCGTCGGAGCCGTGGGCACCATGCGCCGGTGGGTGCTCGATGGCGACCAGCTCCAGGGCAGCCGGGGGGTCCCGCCGCAGCGTGGCCCCGCCTCCTCCTCCTCCAGTCCTGGAGCGCTGCAGGTCACACAGTCTCTTCACCGCAAGCATCAGCTTCTTCTGGTGACCTGAGACACAGAAAGTCACAATCAGTAATCAACCTTGATGCAGATACACCTACAGTTGTATGAAAAAACCCAATGGGAACTGAGGACACTTCTGCATAATGCACCTGTAGTTTTCTGGAAAAAAAGAATTGAGTTTCAATATCATTTGCACTTCTGGTCCGCTTCCCTACTTAATTCGCAGGTGTTACTGGTGAAAATCTGTTTCTAGTAGTGTTTGTGGTTCTCAAGCGTTTTTAATTTCAAAACTTACACACCTGTATGGGGAACTTGGAACCCACTCAAGGACATGGACACCAACAGCACTGGTGTTGGTGTAGCAGGGTGAGTCAACATGTACAAAAGCAGCACACAGACTATCTTTGACCAGAATGGAACAGAAGCTTCATTTTGTATCATTGATAACACAGGTTTTACTATAACACAGGTTTTACTACCCACGTTTGCACTAGTGAGGGGAGGGAAGGGCTGCTTTATTCCATTAGACCATGAACCATTTTTATGATTTTATCCAGAATGTACCTACACCTACACTGTTACAATGTATTCTTCTTGGAAAAATATTTTAAAAAAAAGATACTCCTATGAAAAGGCTATATTATTTTACCAACTATAGTAGCCTATAGTTTAGCCGTTCCATGCAATTTATTTGTAGGCTATGAAAGATTATAATAGTTAGCCTATTATTTCAACACTAAATTCTTTCCAAAACGGTGTGCATACGTGTGTGTGTGCATAGAGCCCATTGGGCACAACTGCCAGAGACAAGTGAGCAAGCCTACCGAGTTTGGTGATTCCTATCTCCTGCAGGTCCTCCCAGGTGATGTCTTTGACGATGGAGACACAGTCGTAGCCGTTCTCACACAACCTCTTCTGGTACTGGGGCAGTCCTATCACACTCAGCCACTCCCCCAGGTCCACCTGCACCATAGGGAATGGGACGGGTGGGTACAGTAGGTTGAAAATATGGGACTGTTGCAAACAGATTTGTCAGGCATCTAGTACAGTGGACGACCAGTGACCATTTTTTTTAATCTGTGTGTAAATATCTACCTATTTTGTTTTTCTTTTTTAAATATTGTTTTCATTTCAAAAGATTTTCAAAAAAATAAAATACACAACAGTTGAGCCAATGGTGGGATTATATAAATATCTCCCTATTTTGTTTTTTTTTTATATTGTTTTCATTTCAAAAGATTTTCAAAAAATAAAATACACAACGGTTGAGCCAGTGGTGGGATTATAACAGCAGTAACAACAACACATTCATTTGTGTAAAGGTATCAATAAAGGCTTAACGAGTAAATTGGGGACAAAAATTGGGGTAAATGTGTTTTTATGATTGAATGAAAATAATAAATTAAACAAAGTAAGAAATTATTTATTTTTGTATAGACTGCAAAGCTATGTATTGTATGACTGCAAGGTTGTTAATTGCTTACCGGAATGTAGTCAGGCAGCCACTCAGGGATGCTCAGGTTGCCAATCTCTATTGAGATCTTCTTGCGGTGGCCTGGCTTAGTGACCCCGATGGCTGTCAGATCCTGAAGAGCAACGCGCCATGTTTAGACAGATATCACATGCTTTATAGAACACTGCTTTATTTTCAACCTACACTCTAATTAGTAGACTGACATACACACCTATGTGCACGCGCGCACACACACACACGCACACGCACACGCACACACACACACACACACACACACACACACACACACACACACACACACACACACACACACACACACACACACACACACACACCTCAGGGGTCATCCTGCTGATGGTGGGTACATCATATCCGGCGTTGATGAAGTTAGGTGTGTAGTGCTCCAGCTGGAACTCACATAACCACTGGTAGATGGCCTCAGAGTCCTAATGCACAGAGGACACATACAATGTTATTATTATAACAGGTGGGGCTGCACGTTAGATCACCATCATAGCCAGAAGTTATGTAGAAACTAAGGCTGTCCGAGTTAACGAGTTAACTCGATTAATTTTTTTAGTGCGAGATTAACACACAGTAAAACCAAAGGCCGAGTGGGTCCATTTGGTTCAATTTCGCCAAATGCAGGTGAATAATTTTTAAATATCTGCATCAGTTAAGTTATTTTAAAATAAGTCTACACAATTAGAGAATGTAGAGAACTTTCTACAAAATGTGCATGTTCGTTCCAAATGATATCGTTGACAAATTCTTTAATTTAGGTCTGGAAGTCTAAATGTAGTGGCTGAAAATGATCCCCAATAGATCACTCATGCCGGCAGGCTAAGCCTGGGAGTAAAACAACTGTGTGACGCACAATACAATAGCCTAATACACCAATGATAAAAACGATCCAACCAGGAAAATGCATTTGTACTGTTTACTATAATCAGTGCACCAAATATTACAACACGTATTCAATATCAATAAATATCGCAATAAATATGTGCAAAGATACAACAGTGAAGAATACTAATGTGGATCAAATTATCAAAGTGCAAAGTGCTAAAGTGCGTACGGTCAACAAATTATGTAGCCTCCCAGCTCACCCTGCCTCCAAGAATCCAAACCAGCCTTGGAGTGAGCTGGGAATGACCATGCACTTATAGCCTATACTGGTGGCCACCCACAGAGCTTCAACCAATCATGAAGCCCATTGCGGCGCTCACCTCACCAACCCAGTGTGAACATGTATATATCTATATAGAACGTCATTTTGGCTCCTACATTCCGGCCCCTAATTATGCCTGGGCACTAATTACAATTATCATTAATATGTAGGAGCTCGAAATTAGCCTTAGCAAAATACAAGAAAATAGAAATAGAAAATTCAATGCAATTCTATGCAAATAGTCAATCATAATGCATCATTATTTCTCGAATAGGATCTTCGTTCATCCATATTCTCCTCTCCATCTGCAAAACAGGGAAATAAAGAGAGTGGGAGAGAGAGAGAGTTCAAAGAGCTCAACAGCTCCAAACGAGAAAGGGTCCATGGAGCGTGGGTGCTCCAAATGAGACTTCAAGGCCCCTCTGCTTCCTGAAGTCACGCCAATCTGCATCTCCTCTCTGGACCCTGAAGCTTCAGCGGTCTGCATGCTCTCATGTAGTTTCTCTTCATCAAGATCTGGCTGCATCAGAAGCCTTCTGTTCCGAGCCAGATCCAACATCTTCCTGGCCCCAAGAAGCCAACTGACCACTTCTCCCAACCAGAACCAAGGCGGGATGCAACTGGTAAACGGCACGTTTTTCTCTGCATGAACTGCCCTCATGGAGACGTCTTTTGGAGAGACCTGCACAGAATGAGCGGATAGGTCTCGAGACTCCATTTCAGCTTGCACCCAAGTATTGGACGACAAGGACTCCACACCAGCTCCACTGCCTGCCAAGCACCTGCACACACAGAACTCTTCAGAGAGATGAGGCTTGTAGAGCCAGGCTACCCATTGCTGGGCAGCAGTTATAGGCAACGCCTCACCTCTGCATGTCTGATCTTCACTGAGATGAAGTTCCTGGTGCCGGGCTGCCCATTGCTGGACAGCACTTATCGACAAAACCTCACCCCAGCCCGGCTTAGCTCTGCGTATGCCTTGCAGATGTTTCTCAGTGCCCAGCACCACAGGTCCAATAAATCCTGTGCGATCTTCCTCGAGATGAAGCTCTAAGCGCCGGGCTGCCCATTGCTGGACAGCACTTATCGGCAACGCCTCATCTCGGCCTAACTGATGTCTGCACTGTGTTTCCTTGGTACTGCACAACGCAGGTGTGGTGAAACCTGTGGGATGTCCAGTCACCTTCTTGTTCCGTCTATGGACACCAACCACCTGAACAGACTTTGTGACAGACCCTGTGCTGCCTTCTGTCGTCGATCCAAGTTGCTCATCCTTCGTGCATTCAGGGACGCCTGCCTTCGTCTGCTGCTCCCACAGCTGGTCAACTTTGGCAACTGCAATCCGGTTCACAGTGACGGGATTCACACCTGTGATTCCCATGCTGCCACACTTTCCAAGGGGACCATTCACGGTCCAGCCCAACATTGTTCTGACCGCGTAAGGACCACCACCAACACTCCTAACCACCTCCCATGGCTCTAGAGCCTCAGGAACATTGGTGCCAATAAGAAGATCCACCCCCGAGTCGATCTCTGTGATCTTGAGGTGTTCAAGATGCGGCCATTTCCTCAAGTCTTCCTGCCTCGGGATGTTACCTTGATGTACAGGCATGCTCTCCTGTGTGTAGACTGCAGGTAGCTCACAGAAACCATCTGTGTCCAGCCCAGCTACCTCCAAATCCAACACAATCCTGCTACTGACCACCTTCTCCTGACCCATTGTCCTTAGGAGGATGTCAGTCTTCTTTCCTGAGAGGTTCAGCCTGTCCATGAGCCGCTCCGTGCAGAATGAAGCGGAGCTCCCAGGATCAAGAAAAGCATAGGTCACCAACGTCTGACCTTTCTTAGACTTCACTCGAACGGGAAGTATGGCAAGAGTGCAGTCAGTCTCTCCGGCCCCAGTAAGACCACCGGACTGCACTGTGATCGAATTGTTCTCGTCTGTTGTCTCCAACTCTTCTGGCGCTTGCACTGGACTCTGCTCTTCAGGGTAGACATGCAACAAGGTAGGATGCCTCTTACCGCACACTTTGCACACCAGACGTGCATTGCATTCACGGCTTCTGTGCCCAATGCACATACATCCAAAGCACAACCTTTTCTCCCTCAAGAAGGACATCTTCTCATCATGTGTCTTCCTTTCCAATAGACAACATGTGTCCAATGAATGCCCAGCTCCGCAAAGCAGGCAAGTTTTGACAACAGGTAAGCCAAGTTCTCTCTTCGGTCCAGTGTCAACCTTTGTGTCGACTGTAGCGACAGTAGTCGCAAAGCTACTTCTGTTTACTTCTGCAAAGTACTGCGGTTTAGCAGGCTTCACTTCTTTCCTCGACACTGTGGGGGAGGAATCTTGGATATCCCCAAACAGTGGGTCGCTCGCAATCTTCACCTGCCATTCAATGAATTCAACGATATCACCAAACGTGGCTCTGCGATGGTTCGTCTCCTGCAAGCTACAAGCGACATCTCTCCACTTCTCCCTGAGCTTATAGGGCAACTTCTTGACAACAGCCTGCATGTTAGCAGGAACATCCAGCTCGTATGTGGATTCAAACTCCCCAAGAGCATTAAAGCAGGATCGCAGCAAGAAGCTGTAAGACTGAAGCGCATCGACATCCTCAGACTTGATCGCTGGCCACAAGAACACCTTGTTCATGTACGCAGAGGTGATCTTCAAAGAGTTGCCGAAATGCTCTTGCAACAAGGATTTGGCTGTGGCATAGCCAGTTTCAGAGGACATATGAAGACAACTGCGAACCATGTCTCTGGGCTTCCCTTTCGTGTACTGCTCGAGAAAGTACAAGCAATCCTTGGCGCTGTGAGTCTTCTCCTCGATGCAGTGTTCAAAGGCTCTCATGAATGTTTGGTACTCCAAAGGATCACCATCAAAGGTTTGCATGTCACGTCGTGGAAGAAAGAACAAAGACTGCTGTTGAGCAAGTAAAGAGGTTATCTTGTTCTGCTCCTTTAAGACAGCGATCAGCTGATCATGATTGACACCACCTTGGACTAAGGGTGCAGGCTGCCGCAACTGCGACTGAGGACGAACTTGAGGATCGGGCCATCCACTTTGCCACACTGTAGCTGCCTCAGGCCTTGGCTGCGATTGCAACCCTAGAGAAGTCACCTTAGGCCGAGCATCCAAAGAGGGAGGACGTGTCTGCTCAGATTGAGCATCCAGGAGCTGTGAACATGGCTGCTGTTCACCTGACATGTACTGAGATGGCTGCCATACTCGCTGCTGCCTCGTGTTCTTCACCAACATAGCTCGAGAATCAAGCAAAGATGGACGTGCGGCTGACTGCTTATGCCGTGCATCAAGTAGATGTGAACGTGACTGTGGCTCACCCATTACAACATGCTGAGAAGAGTGCCCCCCTGACGGAGGAACAAAGGTTTCAGCATCAGGATCCAACGCTCGAGAAAACTTTTCTCTCCCTTTCTCAACATAAGAATTCATCCCATCTGACCTACTGGCTGAAGAACAAGACACCTGAGAGGAGGAGGCCTTCAAGACGTTGAGCTTAGCTGCTGATGCCTCTATCTCTGCTTCCAACTCTAGCTGTTCTTTCCTTCTTTTTAGTTGTGCCTCTTGCTCTTCACGAGCTCTTCTGAGCTGTTCTAGAGCCTGTCTGGACTGTGCCTCTTGCTCTTCTAGAGCCCTTCTAGACTGTGCCTCTTGCTCTTCACGAGCTCTTCTGAGCTGTGCCTCTTGCTCTCTTAGTTGTGCCTCTTGCTCTTCTAGAGCCCTTCTGGACTGTGCCTCTTGCTCTTCTAGAGCCTGTCTCTCTTTGAGCTTCTTCTGGCGAGCGAGAAGAGCTGCCATGTCTGCTTCTATCAGGCGTGCGGATGCAGCAGAAGAAGTAGTGGACCTACACTTACTACCTGCAGTGCTTCTTTTCTTTGAAGGCTCAACTGACACATTAGAGATACTATCATCTGGGTTAACATCATCAATGACTGAAGCTGCCACCACACCCCCACGGCCATCTGGAACACAGGAAGCATTTGGGTTATTCACTGCATTAGATGTTTCAACAAGATGTGGGGGTACGTACACAGGTATAATAGCCTCTTCCTGTAACTGCGCTGTACTTTGAACAGAAAGATTTTGAGAGAGCCATTTGTTTGCATTTTCAGTGAAATCAACTTTGCGTTTTTGTATGTCTGAAAACCAATTGTTTTGTCTCTCTTGCTCCTCTGGGGGAAGCAATGGAATAACCGAATCATGGAGAAGGCTTGCTTCATCGTACAGTGCAGATACATTACAAAGGTTAAACTGGACAGCCTTTGCATTGTCAGAGCTTTGCATAAGGTCATTAATTGCTTTTACAAGTCGTTCAATTTTGTTAACCTTAGCTTTGCGTTCGTTTTGAAGTTGTTCAATTTTGTTTGATAGTGCCTTTGCAGTGAGAGTTGATTGCCGTTTTGTCTCGTTTGCACTGGCAGTAGAACCTGGCCTTGATGAACTAGACATTTTGAATTTGCATTAAAATGAATCAAAGTCGAAATCATTTGCATCCAAATCGAAGTCCAAAAAACACCGCAACAGCCCTAGTAGAATGTGCGTGTAAGTGTGTGAATGCGTGGCTATTGTTCCCCACTAAACTGCCTAACGACCCGTAAACTGCCGAATGCAGACCCTGTGTCTTCAGCATGTAACGATAGGTACTTATGTGCCTATATATCTCTATAAGAGACGGCACTCCTGGGCCACCCGTTCCACGGGTTTTGTAATGCGGGCCGAACCCGTTCATGCACAAGAAAAACAACAAACAATAGCCCACAGCCAAAGCTATAGGCTAAAGCCACTTTGCCTATAGGGGAACAATAGAGTGTGTGTGTGTGTGCGTGCAACAAGTGTGTGTTTGGGGCGGGCCGCTACGCGATGCATCGAACATAACGTGGACTCGAAAAGCAAATGGATTAAACAATACGAGTGCAACCTAGTGCCGCGGTGCACGTCTGTGTGTGGTCCATTGTTTAAACGCCGCGGGGAACCAGGTAGGTTAAACACCCGACACCAATAGCGATCCAGATCGATACTAATTTGTTGACAATGTAGTGGCTGAAAATGATCCCCAATAGATCACTCATGCCGGCAGGCTAAGCCTGGGAGTAAAACAACTGTGTGACGCACAATACAATAGCCTAATACACCAATGATAAAAACGATCCAACCAGGAAAATGCATTTGTACTGTTTACTATAATCAGTGCACCAAATATTACAACACGTATTCAATATCAATAAATATCGCAATAAATATGTGCAAAGATACAACAGTGAAGAATACTAATGTGGATCAAATTAACAAAGTGCGAAGTGCTAAAGTGCTTGTGGTCAACAAATTATGTAGCCTCCCAGCTCACCCTGCCTCCAAGAATCCAAACCAGCCTTGGAGTGAGCTGGGAATGACCATGCACTTATAGCCTATACTGGTGGCCACCCACAGAGCTTCAACCAATCATGAAGCCCATTGCGGCGCTCACCTCACCAACCCAGTGTGAACATGTATATATCTATATAGAACGTCATTTTGGCTCCTACACTAAATAAATATTATCAAATGGTGGTCTGTGGCTCAAATGCAGAATAAATAATTGACCTTGATATGAATATTCTTGAAAAACACTCATTTAAGGTATATTTAGAACTCATGAAAATATGTGATTAAATTGCGATTAATCAAAGATTAACTATGGGCAATCATGCGATTAATCGCGATTAAATATTTTAATCGATTGACAGCTCTAGTAGAAACACCTACTGATTGGCAAAAAACTAATATCTGGCCTTGACATTATCTGACTGCATTTAACAACGTTGAACTGACTTTGCCCCCAAATTTGTCACTCACATTATGCATGTTCATACCCTCTATAAACTACTGGACATACAGTACATGCATTACTACACCTCCCCTCCAGTGACGCGCAGGAAATGTCCACGTCCACGAAAAACCTTGCGCACACACACACACACATACGCACACACACTGCAGAACTCACCTTGCCTTCCAGAAGTTGTGCTGGTCTCATAAAACCTTTCTGAGGGCCTCCGTTGACCTGCCGATGTGGACCACCTACGAGACACACAGTACAACATTTAGCCTTTATATGTATTATACTAGTATTGTATTGAATGCTGCAATCCAAAACCTTTATGTTCTACCCACGGAATTCGAACACTGATCTCTCACATCACATACTGCATGTATGAGGTTCAGACAGTACTTCTTGTGGACCAGTAGGTGTCCTACCTGAGTAGGGAGATCACCTGCAACCACAGTGAAACCTCAACTATTTTCAAGTGACTTTACCTAAAAAATAGTCAAAGGTTGCTCATAATAAGCAGAGATGGCAACACTGCCTGAACGAAGGCAAGCATAGGCACAAGGAGCCCCGGTACTTTGTCGGGGAATATTATATGAATGTATACCTTGAAGACTAATTTAAATACAATTTTATTCATGATTTGATCCTGGATTGCATTTTTGGAAACTTTTCATTTGTTGTGCAACTTTCCTGACAACAAACAAAAGCCACCTGTCACCATAAATAGTCCTATACAGAGTGTCTGCGTGCGTGCCCACATGTGTTTGGTGGTGGGGGCTGCTGCTGTGTTGAGTCCTGTCTGGTTCTCTTTCCAGGTGAGTGAAGGTGTGTTATCTGCAGATGATCTGAAAGCCCCAGTGAGCAGCACACTCAAGACATATCACCACCACAGTTCACTGAAGAATGCACCCTCTGGCCTCCTTCTCTGTCTTGTTTTGACCTGAGGCCAAGGGTTTTGTTGCCCCCCCTCTCCTTTCTCTGACTGCAGCACACTTTCTGTTATATAGCCGCACTCCCCATCTGCCTTGTGGGTTGTCTGCCACAGCTCTGTCACGGAATGCCGCTTTACTCTATCATTATTATTCGCTTTGTTTCTGTATTTCTAATTCCACCCCCAGCCCCCTGTTCTTCTACCATCTCTGCCTCACTCGTCTTTGTTGTCAACAAGTCAGGGGCCCCAGTCTCCGAGGGGAGAAAGAACAGCACCTAGCGATGACTTATTATTTGGCCCCCGGGGGGGAAAGAGAGACAGGCAGATTATGCGCCGAAAGAAAGAAAGAAAAGAAAGATGGAAAATGTGTTTGTGTGCATCTGTACACCTAATCAGCTCCAAAAAAAGATACTCACAAAACACAAGAGGGAGAATTGTAACACACGTAGACAGTCCATGCAACCACCACGTAAATAGCAGAAGCCGCACACTTGTAGCGCAGATACAATGATTTATTGTGAGGAAAGAAAAATCAGCAGATAACCTGCCAGTTAACCATGATGAAGACAAATGTTCCCAAGAGTAGTTAAGTTACCGTAACCTGTTTTTCACAGGACTTCCAGAATAACCACATTCTGATCTCATAACAACTTTACATTCGTGCCTGTCCTGACGTCACTCTTTCATCCATTGGCTTGTGGAGGTTTTTCTCTATGAAGAATATTATTGGATCATCTTTAAAATCATCTCATTTAAGAATTGTGGTCAGAAATTAATAATGTTATTGTTTATGACTGTCGGTTAGTCATACGTGATCGTGATACAGTCTGTTCCTAGCAGAAATGAAATTCAGCAGCAGCTAACATTATCGTTTTATATCAGACAGTTAATTCTTCATATTCATGAGCGAAACGTCCAGAATGATTTGTTTATTTTTCAAACAAAGTCTTATATGAAGCGATCTAAAATTACAATTAGATTACAATGCAAATAAATAGTACATGCACCAGTGGAACTAGTGCCCTTCTACTCTCACCCTTCAGGAAGAATGCGATTGACCACACGCCGGCCGCTTTGAACTTCATTTGTCCACGGCTCACCTGTAGAACTATCCAAGCGCTGTCTCTGCCGCTGCTCACTCTGTCAACACAACGCCTCACCTCCTTTACCACTCACACCGCCATGTCTTTCTCTCGTCTCCCCCTGTCTCCTTCATTTAACTGTGAGCTTTTCTCACTTTTTTCCATTCCCTGCTGTGTATTTTTCCATCTCCTCCCCTCCCATGCTTCCCATCCCTCCCTTCCTGCATTTGGTCTTGCTCTTGTCTTCTCCTTCTTCTCTCCTGTATCCCCCCACCCTACCCCCGGGTCAGTTGAAATCCCTCACTCTGTCTTCCATTGCCTGTCGCTCCTTCACTGAGAGAGCTCTTTGGCCTTACTCAGCACAAACATCCTAAGCCAGGAGAAGATGTCCCAGTTCTTTTGCCTTCCTTTCTTTCATATAGAGCTTAGATCCGATAGCTCACGCTGAAATGACCTCCTTCGTATTTCAAAGACATGAGGTATATCCCTTCTCATGTTGTTCTTTATGGTTTCTTCAGAGCAGGGATATGTTGTTCATGCTGTAGAGGTGGGTGTGGTTCTGAGCGGGTTTATTTCTGTGGTGGGATGACTGACTTCAGGTTAGGTTCAGTCAACAAATTGGTCTTCAGGAAAGTGGAAATAATGTCATAGGGCCGATATTTAGTATACAGATGAATTCTGTAGCCTACACAAGTTTGCTTGTAATCTGAGGGACCATTCACACCAAAAGGACTGCGTAGATTGATTGGTCAATGGTCATACCTAAAGTCTGACACAATCCCATGCTTGTGATGTTATTTGCTGTTTCTACAATGCGGCAGATTCTTTGTTTACGATACAATAAGAGAAGCCTCTCTGAGTTAGCCGCACAATTATGTCAACCGTGTATTCAAAGGTTTTTTTGGAAGGAATTCACAGTCCCTGGAGCATCGCTTTCGTACTTGATGAACGACATCCAGGAATTTATTAGGTGTCATGTTAAACACATCACTCACTGTAACAGGCCGATCCCCATAGAATGTAATCATTCATCACTCATTGTGGAAACCTGCATCACAATTATCTTAGTTTATGTATTATGTTTATCAGTCTTGATGTGGATGGCCAAAGTCTCAAAGAATATATTTCTTGGCAGGACAAATTGAGAAAATACACTGCATTTAGAGCTAGAGTGGACAGAATTATATTCCCAATGAGTGCTGAAGAACCATAATATGGTTCTTCCCAATGAGTGCTAATAATATTATTACTACCGTCAACATTCTACAGGGAATATAAGAACAGTTAAGACTGGGAAAGATGATTAAGGCAGCTGAAGTTCAGGGTCTTACCTGGGGTTCCATCCACCTGTTTGCTATTGTCTGAGCTGTGATGGTGGTGGTCCCCCAGTTCTCCAGCAGAGGGCCCCAGCTATACAGAAACACAATGGAATACAGTGGAAACAGGTTATTTGTCAGTTGGGACACTTTGACTTGGCAGTGACGGAATGTACACCACGTACAACAGTCAAGTCAAGAATTCAAAAAGGTTTCCCAGTTTTCCATAGCCTTGCATTTGCAGATCTAACCTTGCCAGTGTCAGGGGTATGGCGGGCATGAGTCCCATTCTGTTTGTGACCACTCTCTGAGCTCTGCCCACTACCGGCACTACGACTGCTGCCCACACTGCCAGCACTACCAACACTGTTTCTGTCACCTGAGAGAGAGACAGAAGAAAGAAAGAGAGAGACAGAGAAAGAGAGAGAGAGAGAGAGAGAGAGAGAGAGAGAGAGAGACATTTCCACCTTGCATTAACCACATGAATCCCAAACATACCATCCTTATTTCAGAGCAAAAATATCAGAGGATTAAAAGGGAGGGGTCCCGGCATAGACCTTGGGAACTTCGGTCAATGAAGTATACTAGTATTGGTTTATTGTGAGCAGTTAAAATGCTAAGTTTGTGGATTCTGTTGCAACTCAGATGCAACTCAATTTAACAGAAGGTGTACATACATGGTGCAGGTGTAGATTATAAGCGTTATACAGTAACTGGGTATGATTCCACACTTACCATGCTGTAATTCTGAGGAGGAAATTATGGTTAGTGGACCGTTAGCTGTTTAAGTCAACATGTGCTGTTCATTAGGTGAGGATTTACTGGTAGGGGAGGGTCAGAAAGGTCAATACAGAGGGATGAGAGGGGGATAAGTACAGTGTGGGGGTGCAGATGGGAGAAGGGATCCAGAGAGGGTTACATATTTGACCACAAAATAGGTGAATGATCCGAAAACTATTTTTCAGCTTCATGTTCTTGCCTAATCTCATGCAACACCTAAGTTAGTGCACAGACACTGCTTCTCTGTGTCCACTGTCCAGACATCCTGGTTTGGCCAGAATTGCCGGCGAAAACAGATGCACCCAAGCCTGCATGTGCAAGCACTTTTTTTGTTTTGGGTGGGTCCCGCGAGTCCACAGACACGTCTGAGGTTACCAGCAATGTGATGCCGGAATCATTGTCACACTTAGAATCTCACACTTAGAACCTAATAAAGGCCAGAACAGGAAGTAGTGCAGATCAGCCGTGCAGGTATGAGGGCTCAACTCCTCAAACGCGGGAGGGAGGGATAAGGGGCTAAGGGGTAGAGCTGCTTAGTGACAGCACGCAGGTGGGGTGGCTGCTTTTTTTAGGGTCATATCGTGTCCACACGGGTGGGGAAGGTGGAGGAGGGGGATCGTGGTCTAGGGGTGCACACACTCTTACCATTGGGAGAGCTCCTGAGGACCCAAATGTCCTGAGTGGAGCAAGCAGGGCTAGTTGGGACTGAGGACTGTCTGCCATGTGGTGCACCTAACAAACAAATGCACATACGCATGTATAATAAACCACGCACGCCAGGAAGAGCAGCTAGCACCAGGATGTCGTGTACGGTCACAGATCTATGGGGCTGAGAAAGGCCTGGCTGTGTTGACACACAGGGAGAACCGACAACAGATTGGATTGGGTGCCAGGATGGTGGTGGTGATGGTTGGTTGGAACTGGGGTTATCGAGCCTACAGATGCTGTAAGGATATTGACTTCTCTTCTGAGCTTGTTATAATAACAGGTGGAGATTCATTGAATACAGGCAAACATTTGGTGATGATTCCAGATGCATGAGCTTCCATGGAGTAGATGGAAATAAGGGTGGGGGGACCTCAATCAATGAAGTATAGAGGGTATGTGCTTGACATCATCATACACCTATGGAGTGGGGGAAAAAAATCTACATTCTGGCCATGACAGCCGATACATCCAAGCAGAATTGCATTTTTGCATTTTAAATTCAATTTCCCACTCGATTTGCCACTCAATGTATGCATGCACATACGCCCATATAGGGTTTAAAGGTTAAAGGGCCCATGGATAGTGAAAATGATCAGTACCTCAGGTGAGTGTGAAAACATGGACATGTATGTGCGTACCTGCAGACTCATAGGCGAGGGTGTAAGTGTCATCGGTCTGAGGGGAGGGGTCAAGGCTTGAGGGAGGAGCTCTGGACAGGAACTGTTGGCGTTGGCATGGCAGTGAGGCTTGGCGGGAGAGAGTGCCTCCTGGGATCAGGGAAACAGGTATGGGAAATGTAGAACATGCATGTTTGAGGGTACATATTGTGCATGGGGTACATGCATGGCATGTGTACATGCATGACATGAACGTGCAACCACATGGATTCCAACTCAGGTCTGCTGCTCAAAGGGACATTTCACCGCTGGAAACAAGAAAATGTAGTCATTCAAAGTTAATGTAGTATTTGTAGTAGATGTGTAGTAGCGCAATTTGGAATTTGCACCCTAGTATGGCCATAAAAATAATGAAGTCTGTGTATTTGACTAGGGTTTGACTGGATTGTTGAATTCCTACAACGCAATAGCGCTTTACTGCATTATCAGCATTGTAGATAGATGGGAGGCTGCATGGAGGTGTGACTTTGTAGTCCAGGTCTTTGGTCATGAACATGGGCCATGGTGTCATGACTAAAATACAGATGAAACATACCATTCACATAGAAGCTGCAGTTTCTTGTATTTTAAACATCATTAAAATATGCTCTAGTTACAAAAGGGGTGAAGTTGACACATTAAGCTCCTGGGCTACAGGCAGGCCTATTCTGCTATAGTCAGACGCCCCCTCATCGGGATACCTGCTGTCAAAAAACAGGTCTACTAAATTAAATGCAAAAACTGCCTCTTTTGGCTGTAGAAAACAAATTGTGTGTACATGATGAGTTCATACGTTCCATTCACTGAATGAATCGAACAACAAGTCAAATAGGACATACTCTGTCTAAATCTCTATTACTGTTACATAAGGGGCTGCTGAATAGGAATGTAAGAACACCATTACTTCAGAGAAGGCTTACGCACACTTCTGTGTATGAATGTGTGTACGTGTGTGTGTGTGTGTGCGTGTGTGCGTGTGTGTGTGTGTGTGTGTGTGTGTGTGTGTGTGTGTACGTGTGTGTGTGTGTGCGCGTGTACGCGTGCGTGCATTGTGTATGCAGTGTGTATGTCAGCCCATGGGTGCTGACACCACTGACATTATCATCAAGCAAGCGTGCGCACACATGCACACTGGGTTTGTCTCTTGAGCAAGGGAAGTGTCACTAACTATGGGCTTTACAATGAAGTTTCTTTATCACACAAGCACGCACACACACACGCAAGCACACCCCCTCACACACATACACACCCACAGACACACAAACACAAACAAACATAGATGGGGCACAATATCTCAACGCAGACTCTTGGGGCTTTAGCACTGTGCTGACACTTCCCAATCTGGCCCTAGTAATCCTATTAATGTGTGTGTGTGTGTGTGTGTGTGTGTGTGTGTGTGTGTGTGTGTGTGTGTGTGTGTGTGTGTGTGTGTGCGTGCGTGTGCGTGTGCGTGTGCGCGTGTGTGTGTGTGTGTGTGTGTGTTTGTGTGTGCGGCCAGGCTTACTTGCCTTAAAAATAAAGTGTGCAGGGTGTCAAATAGGGTCATATGGTATGTGATTGTTTAATAACTAGTTCTTGCTGTTGTTCCTGCCTTGTCTGTTTGAATGCTAGTAGCAGTGGTTCTCGAACTTTCCCATGCCAAGGACCCCCATTTGAAAATGTTGGATGCTAGGGACCGCCAGAAGAGAAGCTTTGTTCAAAACCTAATAACCATTTCCGTGAATAGTGACCGCATCAATGGATCCCCGCCCGGAACCCCACGGTGTATATTTTGGTCTGCAAAACTAGTGGGGGATTTGTAATCCATTGTTTGTTGGACTTAAATTAGAATGTCAAGCACCCCAAGCTTGCCACGGACCACGCCTTAACATGACACAGACAACTAGGTTGTGAACTGTATGTCAATATTGCTATTCACTGTTTGTAGGCTATTGCTTTTGTGGAAAAAAAACATGTAGATTTACAACTGAAAAAAAAAAAAAAAAAATCGACAATATTCTAGAGGGACGTGGGAATCGCTCAGGATGTGAATCTGACATTTATCTGGAAATGAATGAATTACAGCATATGACCTTCTCTATCCACTTCTTTCTGCATTTACATGTTCCCTGAGTTAGAAATGAAATGGATAAAAGAAAACACATATATGGTGTATTAGATCAATTAGATCATTTAGTAGCACTCTATAGAATGCTTTTAATACCAGTTCACACAATGTTTGTTTTTTCTGTGTTTTCTTGTGTATTTGCTTTTGTATTTCTGTCTCTGTTTTTGATCTGTACATCACTTGATGATTTGATTTGATTTGATTTGATTTGATTTGATTTGATTTGATTTGATTTGATTTGATTTGATTTGATTTGATTTGATTTGATTTGATTTGATTTGATTTGATTTGTGGAGTGAGAAACAGATCTAATATAGGACTGAATGTATAAATGAACCGTTATGTGTTATTGTTTTTAGGTCTCTGTGAGAGCATTGCCTTCATGCGACAACACAGGTACATGCAGGGTGTTCTCCTACCTGATCTCCTGCTGAGGACCTCCACAACAGAAGGGGGGAAGAAGCCCACCCGGTCCGTCCCCCTCTGGTTGTCATGGATGTAACCTTTCCATCGGCCATCCGAGTGTTGTTCCACCACCTACAACCAAAAAACACATTGTTACTGAGGGGTGCTAGCAACTAATAGTGTACATTCGGTCTAAACACAAACATGAAACTTTTCTGTTTAGATGTATGGGCTGTCAAGGCCAGAAAGTAGTGTTTTGCCATTCAATAGGTGTTTATGAATAACTTCTGGCTATAATGACGATGTCACCCACATAGCCTCTGAAGTAGTATCACATTCATCTAGCCTACTTTCCTACTTCTATTTCCAGTAATTTCCAATAATCACAGTACACATTTCCAATAATATACATATTTTGAAATGCATTTAGAGCAAACAGATTTCAGGAAAGTCAAGTTTGAGCCTTGTGTCGTGTGTAAACAAAACAAAGACAATGGACTTAATATACAGTAAACACAAGAACCGCAGCAAAACCTCAACAAGTGAAATATGGAAAGTCAAATATGCATATATGTTGTGTCATGGAGACATTTAAATATGATCTGTAAAATGCTGAGCTTGTAGATACTGTGAGCATTTCCTGCAGGGTCCCACACCTGGCAAATTCATTGGAATGTATTTCTGTCTGGACCTGAGTTAATTCCCCTTAAAGGTCGTTGAAAGTAGTTGCCATGCTGTAGGCATGTACTATTGCTGACATGACATTTTGTTTCCATGATTGATTGAAGTAAACAGCACTTTTGCCTCATCCTCAATTATGACACGTCAGTTACAGGTATTTTTGTGATACGAGGTGTTGTACAGTACCGTGTCTGACACCCTCTTGACACATGTCAAGAGTGTGTCAGGCTAAATGATCGATGTCTCTCAGAAGACAACGTGGTGACTGGACCCAAACCTCTCTCTCTCTGATGGCACTGTGGTGACCATGAACCACCCAGAGGAGGCTGAGAATGAGTTGTTGAGTGACGATACTGATGTTTGTCAGAGTAAAGACAAACACAAATGATCCAACCTGGCAGAGGTTGGCATGGGACGGAATTGACCAGTCGTCTGGAAAACACAGAGGAGGGGTTTTCCCAGTGTCTCTGGGTTCTGGCCATAGACCCTGACCATGAGTGTGAAAGTGAGGACAGTGAGCCTGATGACACGGATGAACGTATCAGACCTCGTCTGAAATGGACAATGTCAACGTTTTTGAGATAGGGAGAAGGTTTGGACGAAAATGTCGGCTGTGCCAATCGCATACTCTGAAGTATGAATGCATACAACATCCCCCTTAAAGAGGTGTTATACGTTATTATTTGTAAGTAGAACTCTTCTAGAGTTCCCCTTCCAGCAGCATGGCCCGCAGCTCACAACATCCCAATATGTCTCTCAGCGTCTTCCTCTGATTTGAAAAATGGCTGCCTCAGGCGTTGATGAACATCTACCAGATGGATACTTTGGAAGAGGAGAACACACCGCGGCTGGTTCTCCCATGCAGGGAACTTCCGCTGATAGGAGCAGACAAGCTGCGCAAGGATCAGGCCAGGTCTTCAGACGTTCATCAAGGGGTTGGAAGAGAGGATGAATCATCAGAGGAAAGAGGAACGCTAACGATGATGAGCTTGATAAGAGATGAGGACCAAATCAAAGAGACCAAATCAGAGACTTCTGTGTCTATCATTAAGCTCAGAGATTTTTTTCCCCAACAACTGTTCATCACTAAGCTACATAGATATCAAACTTAACAAAGTTTTATAATTAAACATTGAAAACTGACATGCATCGTTTCATAGGACCAGAAGAAATGTAAGGGCTTTGAGTTTGTGTGTGTGTGTGTGTACTGTGGGAGGGTTCTACTTTTCACATGTGAAAATACTGTACAAGTAATAGACTGACAGGCACACAGACCCTCTTGTAGACAGCTAGCCTCCTGTGGAATAGGAAGAGTTTCCATCGTCGCCTCTATGTCAGCTCTAAGTGTTCATGTCAACTGTTGGCTCCCCCGGGGGAACATTTTTAAGACAATAATGAGAGAACCGATGAGCCGAAAAATACCCACATTGTGAGTGTTAACAAAACGCTCAGAGAAGCCACAAAAAACACGCTCCCCTTTAAGTTGTGAACAGG
>CM076981.1:23633672-23761172 GCA_039105355.1 Benthosema pterotum | reverse complement strand
ACACAGGGACTAACAATATATCTGTCTGACTCAGACTTGCACAACATTGTAATATATCTCAAACTTTCCTCGGGAAGTTATAACATTTTTCACTATCTGAAAGTTCATTTTCATTCAATTACCTGCCTCCGTGGTGCTTTTGATTGAGTTGCATTTCTTTTCGTTTTCGTTCTCTTCTGCACTGTAACTAAATCTAATATTTGTATGCATAATTATATTTCGTTGTTCCGCAGAAAGCATAAAATCTGCAAATATCTACAGGTGTATTAGATCAGCAACCTACGAGCACAGCCCAACGCCAATTTTATATCTCTTCTAATACTGTTATTGAAATCGCTGGTGCATATTCTGACGGTATACTAGCTGAATTCTAAGCTTCTGATATACTATACTCCAGCGTAAGGGATGTTAACATTCATAGCGGGTGGTCTGTGCTTACCTCGAGCAGCAGCCGCACTGCTTCAGTCTTGCCATAGAGGGCAGCCTCGTGCAGCGCGGTCCCAGCTTTGGTGGCTCTGTTGATGTCAATACCAGCTTTTAGAAGCAACCTGAAAGTAAGAGAAAAAACAACACACTCATATAAGGTGCGGTCGAATCACTAACTACGGCATAGAGGCAGATCGCTCCGCTGAAACAAGGTAATATTTAATAATATTAAGTCATGAGTCCCCCATTCACAAGCACATACACACAAACACTCTCACGCACACACATCTTTCCCTCTCTGGCACTGTGAGAGGTCCAGATGTTGGAAAGCTTCGGGCATTCTATCTAGACAGCCGTGCAGGTCGGGGGTCCCTCACGGCCGGGCCGTGCTTGGCTGTTGAGAACGTTGCGTCAAGTTCTGAGGAGGTAGAATAACTCAACGCCCATGACATTGCAACCCGCTGTTCTGTTGGTAGCGAGTAGCTGACATGACAAACCGCCGTTGCCTTCTCGCTGTGTACTGTCTACTGACTGCCAAAAGGATGTGTCGCTGTTATCTCAAACCTTCACAGGAGACCTAGAATTCTGGGAGTCTCTGAGTGTTCAGCACTCCCCTGCTAAAGAAGCAAGCTGGTCTACAGCCATGGGAAAATGCTGTACGTGGGAGAGGATCTTGCTGGCAGACCACACGTTATTTTGTCGATTCGTTGATGTATAAAGAAAATAAATCATCAAAAGAAATCACACTCTGTTTGAAGTGAGGGGCGCTCTGATCAATTATTGACCTTTTTACAGCCGGATGGATCGGACACATATGATATAAATTCTCCATTCATTGGCAAGGGCATTTCATGTTTGTGTTAATGGGGTTGTGGCATTTACAAAAAATGTTTTTCTTATCTCAATTGCACCACAAAAAAATGATTATTCTGTTGAATGTAATGTCACATTTTGCAAATCCCGGGATGACAGGATGTCAATGGGATTGTCGAGCAGATGTCACTGTTTTCACTGTCTTGCCTTTTTTCATTGCAGCTCAAAAGCCTTCCAAACCCCATAGAAAACTACAGGCCACAGAAAGTCCACTGAATGTTCATGTTTTCTTGGTGTAACTGCTATCATCAATTGTGAAAAATAATAATAAATAAAATGAATGTCACAAAAACTTAAAAGGGAATTTTCTTTTTTTCCCTTAGAGTGTAAAATGTGAACCAAATGGACCCTAGCGGGGGCATTTGGTTCCATTTGTACACTCTCAGAAAAAAAATCACAGCACAACTTGATGTCATCAAGTTGTGTTTCAGGTTTTTTTCAGACCTACATTTCTAGGAAACACTGAATGAGGGAACCTTTTTATCATGTCCACACAACATCTCTAAGATATATTAATTAATGACAGTAAATGTTCAAAATGCGTGGAATTCTCCTTTAAGACAATATCTCCACTATAGCTGTTTATCAGAGGACACAACAACAACAACAACAACAACAACATGCTTCTCAATTATTCAATTAATAATTGGGGTCCCAAGCCACAGGTTGAGAACCACTGTGGTAGTCCACAGGCCAGGAGGCCGAGGCATCCGTGGGAGATGTGCATGCATGGGGGAATGTTGGGATTTAAGGAGGATGGGAATCATTCTCAGCCTGTCTGGGAAGCAGGGTGGAGCTGCCTGGATACATTATACATACACCATACACATTGAGACGCACACACACACACACACACACACACACACACACACACACACACACACACACACACACACACACACACACACACACACACACACACGCACACACACACACACACACACACACACACACACACACACACACACAGGGGAGTGATAAGGCGAGTTAGCCGTTGAGGAGGTGCAAAGTATTTGAACGATGAAGGGTGGCGAGGGTGTGTGTGTGTGTGTGTGTGTGGGGGGGGGGGGGGGGGGGGGGTGTTTGTGTGTGCCTGCGCGCACGTGTGTGTGTGTGTGTGTGTGTGTGTGTGTGTGTGTGTGTGTGTGTGTGTGTGTGTGTGTGCGCGCGTGTGTGTTTGTGTGTGTGTTTGTGTGTGTGTCAGAGAGAGAGAGGGGGAGTGCATGTTTTGTGAACGTGTCTGTGATCTATCCAACCTGATGATGTCCTTGTGTCCGTTCCGTGCCGCCAGGTGGAGGGGCGTCGTGGCGGAGTCCACGCCGCCACGCTCCTCCCCCTCCAGCAGGGTGGCCACCATGTTGCTGTTCAGAAGCAGTTGAGCCACCTGGAGGGAGAGAGAGGATGTACCAAGACATCAGAACACTTGCAGTAGTACTTGCCCCATGCCAGTGGTTTTCAACCTTTTTGATACCACTGCCCACTATTCAGTATTTGAGCCGCAGACCACCATTTGAGGACCAACAAACTTAAGATAACTTAAGACAAACTTCTTTTGCTTTTGTCCACAATACCAGGCTGGATTTGGGAAATAAAAGAGGCAAACATACAGATCAAAATGCCCATTCTTCTACATTTTATGTTCATGCTCAATGTTGCTCTGATAACAAGCGTTTGCTAAATGCCTGAATTGTAAATTGTACATACTTCCCCATGGATTACAATTACCCAAGAACAATAAATAAATCCCATGTTTGGGTGAAGTACAGCAATGTGCAAACACAGCAGCAAGCAGATGTGATCTGCTGTACACAGGTGAAGGATACCAAATGGAATACGACCACTTTATGGCTTTTTATAGTTTCGCAAGATAGTATTACTCGAGGTGTTAATGTAACATGTCTCTGTTTACGCTTACATTTTATTCCTATTTTTAAGATTTGTTTTTGGCTTTTGTGCCTTTATTGATAGCTACGGTGCAGAGACAAAAAGAGGAACAGAGAGAAGGGGAGAGACATGCAGCAAGGGCTGTCATGAACAGGACTCAAACACGCAACACGCTGCCAGGCCAGAGCCCAGATGTGACATGCGCCTGGGCCACTAGGCCAGTGGGCGACCCTTTCATTTTATTCCTATTTTTATCCCCTATTTATTTGGAGGCCTACATACATTGATTTATGTTGATTGCTTTGGTCCACTTTTGACTTGACAATGTTAAATGTATTGTTATCTTATGGCCATAAAGCTCCTTTGAATTGAATTAAAACTGAATTGAATTGAGGGGCAGACGAGTAAAGACGAAGGGAGAAAACACAGATAAAGGACTGGTGCTGAAAATTCATCACACCTAAGCTTATACCATATATATACCATACCATTCATATCATATCATATCATATCATTATTCCCACACAACATGCGTATAGGCTATTTTCTGTTTTGGTCAATGGATGAAATGATTAGCTGGCGATATGATTTTTAACCAAAACACACCACACACGCACGCACGCGCGCACACACACACACACACACGCACAGGCACACACACACACACACACACACACACACACACACACACACACACACACACACACACACACACACACACAGTTCCTGTGTCAATAGACTAAATCCCGCCATTCTCGACGAGGCAAACTGCAGAGTGCCAGAAGATTTAATGTAATAGGCATGCCATGGAGGAATGTGTGTCCATGTGTGTGTGTGTGTGTGTGTGTGTGTGTGTGTGTGTGTGTGTGTGTGTGTGTGTGTGTGTGTGTGTGTGTGTGTGTGTGTGTGTGTGTGTGTGTGTGTGAGTGTATGTGCGACTTTGTGTTTGAATCTGCATTACAGGGACAGCTATACATTTCACAAGGCTTATCCACAGCTGTGACAGGGAGACAGACTGCAATGCGCAATCCCTTTAACTTCACTGCATGAGGCCATGAGCATTCGAGTGTGTAAACGCGTGCGTGTGCATGACTGTGTGCAAAAAAGAGGACTTGAAACCGCACTTCTCTTTATCTCAAACAAGCTTATGTGAGCGGACCGGTTAATCTAAGCTATGTGCGATGTTTGACACAGGGCCTAGCCCTACGCAATCCATCACATGCCCTTTGTAAGACATGGACAAATATACACACACTCACTCACTCCGGCACAGCAATATACAAAGTCCACGCAGTCACCCACTTAGTCTGGGGCTTTGATCCGAGGGGTCTGGCATGGAGATGGAGGTGACAAACGTTCATAACGGGATCACAAAGACTTTCTGTGAGTGTAAAAGACGGCCATAAAAGCTACTGGGCCTTCCAGCATGCGCACATGATGCAACACACTGCTGCTGGACAATTAACGGCTTTGTTCGTTTGTTTTATGAGCAAGTATATACCACAACATCAATCAAGACCATAATGTGGTAGAGCGAGGACCCAGCAGGGGGTGTTCACAGAACAGGGTGGGGGTGAGGTACTGTACATTGGAAGCTTAAAGGGGAATTTCATACTAGAGTTTTTTTTTTCTCATAAAGAACAGCGTCAAATAGTGGCTGATAATCATATACCGGTAACTGTTTAATGTAAAAATGAGTTTCTTCCTAAATTATACAAGCAACACAGGTAGAAACCTACCTACATTTGTGTGTGTGTGTGTGTGTGTGTGTGTGTGTGTGTGTGTGTGTGTGTGTGTGTGTGTGTGTGTGTGTGTGTGTGTGTGTGTGTGTGTGTGTGTGTGTGTGTGTGCGTGCATGCGTGTGTGTTTGGGGGTGGGGGGTATCTAAGGAACTTGGATATTGCATTTGTTATTATATTATTTTGTTCTGCCCGCTTTATACTACATGTACACACAAAAAACTAATCGGTCAAAATTGCAACTAAACACTTCAGTCAATGGTGTTAGGTCACTTTCCTGGGTTATTTCTTGAAGCCATAACCTTTTCCTGGGTTGCAGGGATTTTATTTTGACCGAATTCATGGGTTGTTTTATTTGGTTATTGGTTTTGGGTTGTTTTAATGAGAATAACCAATTTGTTAGGTCACAGACTTTGGTTGATGCCGCGGTGCACTGTGGGTATTGTAGAATTTCTCGGACAAAATGACGAAAAATGAAATTATTTATACTTTTTACAGGAACAGATAGGATACTAATGCCGAGGAATGCATCCAACACTGTAAACACAACACTGCAACGACTTTTCCTTCAGACCGGCACTCAGACCGTTACTCAGACCGGTACGGTAACCAATTTGTTAGGTCACAGACTTTGGTTGATGCCGCGGTGCACTGTGGGTATTGTAGAATTTCTCGGACAAAATGACGAAAAATGAAATTATTTATACTTTTTACAGGAACAGATAGGATACTAATGCCGAGGAATGCATCCAACACTGTAAACACAACACTGCAACGACTTTTCCTTCAGACCGGCACTCAGACCGTTACTCAGACCGGTACGGTAACCAATTTGTTAGGTCACAGACTTTGGTTGATGCCGCGGTGCACTGTGGGTATTGTAGAATTTCTCGGACAAAATGACGAAAAATGAAATTATTTACACTTTTTACAGGAACAGATAGGATACTAATGCCGAGGAATGCATCCAACACTGTAAACACAACACTGCAACGACTTTTCCTTCAGACCGGCACTCAGACCGTTACTCAGACCGGTACGGTAACCTTACCCGTCCACATACTCGCTGTAGTTTAAGTCAGTGGGACGTTCTGACCCAATGACGTCACTGGGTCAGAATCTGACAACTTGGGAAGCACGGCGCTGGAGCCACAGAATCCCAATGTTATTAATCAGGAGGCCATTAGCATGTATGCTAATGACCAACACCACACAAAGAGTGTTGAAAAGTGGCGAAGTTCCCCTTTAAATGGGTGGAATTTCCCTTTAATAAAACAAATGGGTTAACTGAATATTCTGTATCAATTCAACTGGCAGTTGGGTAATCTTGACCCTCAAAATTAGGTTATTAATGCAAGCTAATATGTTCGGTCAAATCAACTGGTACTTAGGTTATGTTGACCCTCATAATTGGGTTATTAATGTAACCAAATGCATTCGGTCAAATATAATAACACGCATTATTCGGTCAGATTGACCAAAGACCCAGTTGGTCCTTATTCAACCTCTACGTTTGGTTGAAATTTGACCGAAGTTAGGTTGTTTTTGACCATTGGTTTTTCTCTGTGTACAGGAGCCCTGGAATGATGTTTTTTTTTTTTTTTTTCGATTGGATGAGTCTTTCCTCATCCAATTGTGTAGCTGCAAAACCCAGTGATGTAACGGTGATTAAAGGGATATGCAAATAGACCTGACACACGTTTGCGCTGTAACTGTACACACACCCACTCTGTCGTGCACAAAGTCGCACACAGACACCACATACCTTCAGCCTGCCAAACTCACAAGCCAGATCAAGGGGGGTTTTCTTAGACTTGTTCATCAGGCAAGGATTGGACTGGTGCTGCAGCAACATCTCTGACTGCGAGAGAGAGAGAGAGAGAGAGAGAGAGAGAGAGAGAGAGAGAGAGAGAGAGAGAGAGAGAGAGAGAGCGAGAGAGAGAGAGAGAGAGAGAGAGAGAGAGAGAGAGAGAGAGAGAGACAGAACAGCTTAATGCCTCAATGTGAAAATATACAGAGAATCTACATTATAGCTGTTATATAGGAGGCGCTATACAGCCCCCCAAACATTGAGAGAGAAAGATAAAGACAGAGAGGGAGGGAGAGAAACAGAGTACACAGAAAAGCTTAACAATTAAAGTTTAATATTAAAGGGGAACTCCATCCATTTTCAAACATTTTACTATGTCATTACTACTGTATACCTTAAAGATGTTGTGTGGACAGGAAAAAAAGTTATCCCCTTCTGCTTCCGAGAAATGGAGGTGTGAAAAAAAATCATTAACGTGGTGAAACACAACTTGTCATCAAGTTGCGTTTCACCATGTTAATGATTTTTCTTTTAGGTCCTGTTTTTCTGAGTATACAAACACTCAGGGAATTTTTGAAAATGGGTGGGATTCCCGCATTAATAATAAATATTTTTTGTGCTGTGGTGAGCTCACGACAAAGCTCTGACGCGTTGTGATCTTGTAGAGCTGCTATTTTCAGTGCACGAGGCTGCACACAAATCATTACAGGGCGGGTCTAAACACGGCCCTGTCTCGCGGGCTGCTACACAGCAGTTTATGTATGCATCTATACCAGTGGATTTCAACCTTTTTCCTTTTGTCCTCAATTCCAGGCTGGATTTGGGAAACAAAACAGTCAAACATACAGATCAAAATGATGTGTAGACTTGGGTTAAATTCAGATGATGAATATTTTAACTCTTGAGAGTGTAAACATGAAACTCTCAAAGAGTTCTGGTTAACCAACTTTAGCTGAGGAGGACCATCTGGAACTCTCTCAAGGACCACTGGTGGTCCCCGGACCACTGGTTGAAAACCACGGGTCCATACACTCCAGGTGCCAGTCAATCCCTGTTGGCCCTGTGTGTGTGGATCCATATGTTGATGTTGTGTCTTCTGAAGAGAAGGAAGGCATCACATGACACCTTCATCGGCGGTCGTCCTTTGGTCACTGGCAAGTGTTAGGTGATGCCTTGTTTGTCTGACACTAAAGAGGTCAGTGACCGCGAGTGAAAGGATCTGTTTTAGTATTATTTTAGTTGAGGCACCACAGCGGAGCTTCCCTCATCCCCCCACCACTGGGTCGAGCTGAAATCCTTTATCCAAACGTAAGTCCGGAAGGGGTGTATTTTGCACATCGCCCAAGTTCAATGAACACTTAGAAGTTTACTGTGTGTGTGTGTGTGTGTGTGTGTGTGTGTGTGTGTGTGTGTGTGTGTGTGTGTGTGTGTGTGTGTGTGTGCGTCTAGCCGCGTATCCAGTGACACATTCCAGTAGGACAAATGATGAGTTTGCCAGGAAGGAATGTATGTGTCGTGTGTTTGTGTGTGTGTGTGTGTGTGTGTGTGTGTGTGTGTGTGTGTGTGTGTGTGTGTGTGTGTGTGTGTGTGTGTGTGTGTGTGTGTGTGTTCAAACTCATTTACGCTGTGGCGCATAGAAGAGCGCTACTAACAAAAAACGAGAGAAAAAAATCTCTGTGTGAAGGTATTGTTGGTGGACAAAGCAGACTGAGGCACAAAGGAGATATATTTCCCCAGAAGAGGAGGACTTGTAAGGGCATGAAATCATGCCTTCGGCTGCAAGGTGTCCATATCCACTGCCTGCGTCTGTGTGCATGTGCACATGTGCATCTGTGTGCCCGTGCGTGCGTGCTTGCGTGCGTGTGTGCGTGTGTGTGTGTGTGTTTGCCCGCACCACTTCATAGTGTCCGTACTGGGCAGACAGGTGCAGGGGTATCTGTCCGTCATGGGATGAAGAATTGACCGACGCACCGCCTCTCAGCAACAGTAAGACAGAGTCTGCTTTACCCTGCCATGCTGCATAGTGGAGAGGACGCATGCCTGTAAGAGAGAGAGACAGAGAGAGAGACAGAGACACAGAGAGAGAGAGTAAAGGAAATTACACGGGAAGGCAGCGAGGGAAAGAAAAACAATGTATTGTGCCTGCGAAGGAAAAATGTAAAAATCATCAGGAAATTAAGTGCATACTGTGCCGACAGGGGAAAAAACTGCAGTTTATTTTTTAGACATCATGTCATCTCACTAAACTCAAATTCATGGTCAACCAACGTGCTAATGCTAATACAACACAGCAGGGAAGAAAAACAAGAATGACAAAAAAAGATATGCAACAAAAACATGCAAAAAAAAGTTTAGAATATACACAGCTCAAGATAATGAGAGGAAATCCATATGGAATATACTGTAGATGTCATATATATGCAGACTCTTGAAAGTGACATCTTGCATACAAGCCACAAAAAATACCATGGATTTATATCTGTTTTGAATGTCATATATAATTCTTATGAATTACAAAAGTATATATGTATTTTCTTTACAAAAATACAATGGATCTTATATTAACTTTACTGCATTCTCAAGAGTCCAAGTTCAAGAGTTCACATATCATTTTCCATATGGGAAACAATGGAAGAAACAAATGAGGTGGGCTCAAAAGGCCCAAAAGCAAACTTTTCCAAAGCCACAAGCGGTACAAACATGTACAAACAAATAAGGCGCTGGGCTTTATACCATTGATGTCCTTGATATCCACTGTGGCCTGGGCCTCCAGCAGCAGTGACAGCAGCTCCGTGGTGCCTGTCAGAGCGGCGTGGTGCAGCGCCGAGAACCTGACGGAGAGACACCCGTCAGAACACAGCCAGAGACATGCAGCGGGAACAAAGACAAAAGGGCCGGAGGGGTTATAAATCAGGCTGATTACTTCACAGGCGCATGGAGATCACCGCCAAACTTTTGGATTAGATCAGAGCCACGTGTGTGTGAGTGTGTGTGCAAGTGTGTACGCGCGTGTAGCGCCCCCCATCAAAACTCATATTCATATATGCGTGTGCGTGTGGATCTCCGGGTGTCTCCAGGTCACAGTATATTCCACAGTGGAGCAAATTAAAGGCCATAAATTCCTGGGTATGAATTTGCCTGCCTGAGGCCAGAGATGCACAGTGTCGTATTAGATGCTGATAGAGCGGCTGAGTTACAACCAGGACGGACACTCCTCGTCCTCCTGGCTGTTCTCCTTGGTCTAAATTTTCTGAAATGCAACAGTTTTCGATGTATAGGGAGAAAACGGTTTGCCGTATCTCTTGTCTGATCCCACGGCTTGTGTGTGTGTGCGCGTGTGTGTATGTGTGTGTGTGTGCGTGCGTGATGCAAGTGCCTGTATTTCCATCCCAGGAGGGGTTCATTGCTAGTTTGACGACAGCCTGTAGCATCGGGGGACACCTCCTTCGTAATATTCAACATTTCAACTTTCTACACACACTCTGAGCACAGAAAGAAAGTAGGGCAAAGTCTGATTATGAAAATAGGCAAAATAGCCTGGAGATTTGGTGTCAGATTGCAGACTTGTGTGTGTGGGACTATGGGGGTTGCAGTCATTAGCAAGAGAGAGAGAGACACTGTATGTGTCGCGACGCTATCACACTGTGTCATCTCCAGCCAAAGCTTATCTCTGAAGTTGTTCGGGGCTCAGTCATAAAACCATCCATCCATGGATCTTTTATTGAGTAGGTTCTGTCTGCCTTTTGTCTACAATCCTCTCTTTATCCCTTTCCCATCTGTATAGCACAGTGAGAAACACACACACACACACACACACACACACACACACACACACACACACACACACACACACGCACACACACACACACACACACACACACACACACACACACACACACACACACACACACACCGCAAGTTGTCGCAGGTTTTCTCTCCTCCTCCCTCCCTCTGCACACAGACAGACACCACCAAGTCCCCATCCGTCTTGGGAGTTGGGATGGTCTACACTGTGTACTGTAGGTTACCCAGAATCCACGGTGTGGGGGTATACTTCGACTTCAAAACAACCCTATTGTGTGTCAGGCCCTCCCACATGCTGGACCGACCCCCGCATGTGTAGACACATGCAGGTCCTCCACGTCAACTCAGGCACACAAACGACCTGCACACCCACCCCACGGTCTGCTTTTCAGAAGGGCTGCTTTGTTAATCCGATGGCCTACTTCGATACCTCTAACCCAGAGAGGGAATGTTATGACAATCCCATATACTTCCACTGTAAACCGAGCACATTCATATGATATTCAATAGAGCGTATGCACATGAAGTCGACGGCAAATCGAGCGGTAAATGGAGTGGCAAAGTGAGTTTAAAGTTGAATGCTGCTCTATGCAATCAGATAGGACTTCACTGTTTGGATGTTTGAGCTGTCAAGGCCAGACAGTACTGTAGTCTTTTTGCCACTCAGTAAGCATTTCCGCATAACTTTGGGGTATGATGATTATATCACAGCATTGTCCTAACATAAATCACAATCCATATACAGATAAAGTAGAGAATAACAAATTACAGTACATTCTACATACATGTATCGTATATAAACTAACCAAAACAGACATACAATGTCAATAACCATTTTGAATTGCAAACCATGAAATACATCAGCGCCTTAAGATGACGAAAAAATAATTTTGACTTTGAATTTGTGTCAGTGTGCCCAGAGATAACAACAAAAACAAGAAAGCAACATGACGGAAGTAATGTTTGGCACCGGGAAAGCAACACGGTTCCAAACACTACTGTGAAGTTCCAAACGAATCCTCATAATAGGTGTTGATGAAGCACGCACAAGACATGATCGATCCACATGGCGGTATCGCCCAGAGATCAAAGAGTGTCCTAACTCTCGCTTTCATTCAAAGGGTCCACTGCGTTAACCAAGAGGTCATGATGAGCGCAGGAGTGCGTGCGCTCGTGCACGCATGTGCGTGTACAGTACATGCGCGTGTTTGGGTCATGCGTCACTGTGTGAAGAGAAAAGACAAACATGATCTAACCCTCCTGGCTCGAGGTGTGTAGCCTATACAGCGCGCGCTATTCATCCTGCTATCGGAGCAGCGCGTCAATCAAACGCCGGGTGTCACGGGGTGACTCCTCCATCGTCGCATTCCTCCGACTTTACTCGGAGCGTTAACCTCAGCTATGCACATGCAGACGTGAGCACACAGGTCCACCGCGCGGCTCGCCGCGCAGCACATGACAGTGACACAGACACAAACACATGATACAGGCGGGGGCTGTAAGTAATACTGCACACGTCGAACACGTACACCTTCTCGCGGTTGCCTTCCCTCAAGCCCTGAGGCCGATTCTACGAATGCTCTCTGAATGAGTACCATCTAAATCTCTCAAACTTTGTCGTGATTCAAAATGACTCAAAGTCTTTTTTCCTCCAATCACTTTCAAGGCTATTGGAAGCTGTTCAAAAGTAGCAGATGCACACAATTGCAGTCCAAGAGCTCGTACTGTACATCTGCTTATTTTAATAGCCAACACTAAAATCTGACACATAATCCTTTCCCGGTATGACGTGTTATTTGTATTTTGGTATATATTTGGTATATGGTGTTATTTGGTATATGGTGTTATTACAGTGACGTGACATACCGTAGTGTACAATTATGTATGTGTGTATGTATATGTACAGGTTATGTACAGTACATGCATTTATAAAACAATGTAGTGTTAGATTACCCATCAGAGTCTTGGTAGTTGATGTTCAGTCTCTTGGTGGAGCCCAGCAATTCTGGAAAACAAAATAAAGGGAAGGAGGAGAAAGACATGGAGAAAGTCAATTTAGTATTTACTGTAACTACGGTAAGTAAATTTACTGAAGCACTCTACTTAAGTACACTTTTGAGGCTTTTGCATTTTACTTAAGTATGACACATGAACCACTTCAGCCCTATATGCATTTCTGAAAATAGCTGACATACACGTCACAATGCGTAATACTTTTATACATCTTACTTTTGGTACTTTTAAGTACATTTTGAAACCAATGCTTGTACTTTCAGTCAAAATAATTCTCAATTCCTGACTGTTACTTGTAATTGATGTTTTTATGGCATTTTTATGAAATACATTACATACTGGTACACCTGACTCACATACACAGATATCGCACTTACATAAACAAAACATACTGTATCTAGATAACTAACATTGCCGTAATGCTACTTTGACTTAAAGAGTACAGTTGAGTGTTTTTCCCCACCACTCGTATTTGTCTTTTCATCAGACGATCAACGAACCTTGATCCACCCTGACGGGACCTGTGTGTGTGTGTGTGTGTGTGTGTGTGTGTGTGTGTGTGTGTGTGTGTGTGTGTGTGCGTGTGTGTGCGTGCACGCATGTGTGCATGTGTTTTTACAGCAGGAACACACTTGTTCCTCCATCCGGCGTCATCATCCCGTTCTTCAAACAAACCTGACAGCCCAACTCAAGCAAGAGTTTTTCCCTCACCTCTCGCTGCCTCTCCCTTCCTTCTCAACACATCCATTAAAATGTACCTCAGACCGCCAGCCAACTGGCATGAACTCAGTCTTGAACCAATCTTTGCATTGCAGAAATCACAGTCCATCCACAGCTATACCTTCTAATAATAAATACATGACATTTAAGTGTGAACCAGCTGTCTTTTTTTTCTTTTAAACAAATGTTTGGTCTCGACACTTACCTCCCAAAAGACAGGCTAGCTGTCCCATGACTTTCATCCATCCATTCATCTTTGGATCCATCCATCAGGTTAACATCTAGTCACTCACACTCACTTATACTCTCTTATGCACTTGTCTTATTTCCACAGTTCTCCAAGGCTTGACACATGAATAGGATCTGTATCATACCGTTCAGCTTCACCCTGTCTCAGTGGGAATCCATCCCCACAGAAGCATCCCTCACGAATGGTCAATATCAGCCACCAGCCATTTTTAAGACCCGTCTTTGCAACTGTAAGCCTCTGGTCTTGGCCTAAATTATAAGGTTAGACTATACACAGTCTCTACATCAATGCACCAAACCTACGAATAACCATCTACTTGCATCTCTACAGTTCTTATATCGTCCCATATTGCGGTACATTTGTGCCAGAGAGTTCACTAAATATCCTCCAAGAACACCCTACTGTACATGGCATCTACTGTATGGGCACCACTGTCAGTCCCACACCCAGGCGGAGCTGCCAACTGCAGTGCCAGGGCATCTGCTGAATACAGGGCCATTCATAGGAGCGCACAGCTTCTCCCACTTTTGTGAGAAAATCACAGCCGTGTGTGGGGGAAGAAAGAGGCATGGAGAGAGAAAGAGAGACAGAGAGAGAGAGAGAGAGAGAGAGAGAGAGAGAGAGAGAGAGAGAGAGAGAGAGAGAGAGAGAGAGAGAGAGTTTGCAATGCAGAGAAACAGTGGAAAAGAGTGATATTCAGCTTTATTACATAGCTTTGTTGAGTGCTGGAGTCTGACTTGTCAAGATTGTGGCATTCTGTGGTCTGTTATTTGATGATAGCAGCTCCTCTGTTCTCAATAATAAACCACTAGCTGGCTATGTTTATTCCATTGTTATGGAATCGAAAACTTTAAAGCAAAATAAATATTTTGTAAATCACACTCTGTGTCACGTGACATTTTTTTTGGCTGGTAGTTTGAGAGAATGAAGATCCACCCAAGACTGACAATGCCGCAACGGCCAGCTTTGCTGTCGCAAGCTTTCCAGCTTTTCCATGCGCTGCAAGTGACCCCAAAGCCATCGATCACCTCCACAGTATTTAAACCCTGATCCTGATCTTCACTCCACTCACGACTCATCGGTGTGACCGCCAGACTGTATCAAACCACTTGTGTGTGGTGTGGTCACACTTGTTGCTAGAATCTACTCTTTAGACTTTTACAACATCCCAGTGCTACAGTTAAGTGTTTTTGAAACCCTTGTTTTGCTCCTTGTGAGACCATCGTCTCATTGTCTTCACCTCTGCCTCAGTGACCATATGAAAACCCTGACACCAGCCTTGGCTTGCTGAGCACCACGTCAACACTCTTCCACTCATTTTATCTGTCTATTCTTGGACTACACTGTGATGTTACAAATGTCGAATCTTCTGCTCTTGCTTCATTTGACATATATAACTATTGTATAACAATATATATAACAATTGTATAACAATTGTATTTTAGTATATATACTGCATTGTATTTTCTGTATATCTGTGGTTGACCCCAGGAAGACTAGCTAGCTGCCTTGGCAGCAGCTAATGGGGATCTCTAAATAAAATAAAATCACTTTGACTTCTTTTTCTGTTCTGGTCATGCAGGGCCTACCAGTTGTTGCAACATTTAGGACTGTTTGACACTACTATATCAGTGATTTGTAAATTAATGTTTTTATTTGTTTGTTTTTCTAATTTGATTTTTATCACGACAATCCATTTTTTTATGCAAAACATTATTTCAACCAGTTCCTGTCCCCTCCATCAGCCGCCCCCAGCTGGCCAGGGGGAGGCAGTTTAAGAAACCAGGATCACTGCATGTTTTTGTGAGGGTATCTACCCTAGGGGGTATAGGGTGAACAGGCAAACTCCACACAGAAAGGACCTTTCGCCAACACCGCCTCAGGTATGGGCACTGATGACGCAGAGGAGACACGTTGCGATTCCCTCCAACCCAGGACTTTCTAGCGACAGCACCTACAGTACCACTGTGCCACCATGCCCCCCGTAAATTAATGTCTCTACTGTTGAATCTGTCCATGTGTATTTTCAGACACCACTCAAATCCTCAACACGAAATTTTCACATCGAAATGCCACATTTTCACAATGTGGCATGCTGAGGTGCCTGGCGAGCTTGTAGATCTGCTATTTTGGGGGGAATGTTCCTGCCAGAATGCTAAACTCATTTCTTAGATGTTTTCTTCCCTGTTTGAATTAGTTTTACATTAATATATGATAAAAATGTATGGACAGTCTTTTATGTTAAAAGCATAAAGTATTAAACAAAAAAGGTATATTTACTCGCAACCCATAAAACTGGGTCCAGACCCACAACACTGTCAGAATTAACAATGACACTTTTCAGATCCCACAGAACACTCGCTGAATGACAGAAATCTGTTGAGAATTACCGTACGTGTGGGATCTCACCCAGGGTCAAGCACATGTCTCAAATTTAATGCACTGTAGCACTGTAGTGATCACAACATGCCCCACTATAGCTTTCTATGTTCACTGTCCATAGATTTGTCTCCATTTGTCTCCATAATACCTTGCTTACCTACTCTGGTTACACTGTATTGATGTAATGAGAGTAATTTATTATATCCATTCAGTGCAGGCAGTACGGGTCGCAATGAGGCATGCAGAGCAGGGCCCTAATGGGTGGGTCCTTCTGCACTGTGATTGGGGTAGAATGTGTCCCCGACTCCCCGACTCCCCGCTACTCCTCATGGCAGGAGAGAGATGGCCATGGACACTCAGCCAATGGCCTCAGCACAGATACAAACCCACGCCACCTGCATAAGACTAAGCCTTAATGGCATGCACTCTACCAGGTGAATCACCAGGGTGCCCCATAGTCATAGGGGCCAAGAACTCACGTTCAACTACAAATGCTTCCATGTACTGCCTTTGGTTACTGTTTTTACCCAGGAAAAGGCAAAACCACCATGGTTTCCATTTGTTTGGGTAAAACATATGACTATTTGCTGTGATAGTAGATGATGAGTGCTTGATAATGTTATCCGCTGTCAAATCAAGGCTGTATTTGACGATACACCTGTGGATAAAAGCGGAAATGCCAGAGGTTATGGTTGACAAAGTGGGCCAGGAAGCTTAGCTCATACCTAGGCTATACCTCGCCAGCTGGGCAGTGTGCCGTGGGTTCGACCCCCAAGCCTGGTGCTCTTTGCCACATCTCTCCCCATCTCTCTCCACTTTTCCCATCTCTCTATACTGTTCACTACCAATAAGTCGTAAAAAAGTAAATAAATAAAAACATCTTAAAATAAAAAGTGGACAGACACCTCACATGCACACAGACCACACATGGTCTAATTTATTCCCTTGTTATTTCTCCTAATTTTCTGTTTTTTTTATATATTTGTTTTGTTTGATCAACACCACATCTCTTTGCCGAAAGTAAAGTAACTAATCCACAACCTCAAGCTCTACTTTGAAAATACATTGCTTTCTGCTTTGTGAGCTTGTGGATCTACTGAAAGGGCATTGTGGCGGACTGACTAGGCAATGTCATACGCCTAAACTGTCAGTGAACGGAGAACGACCGCCTTTCAGGAGTTCCAGTTACAACACGAGCGAACGGCGGGCATTCCTTGCATAGCACACCCCAACACACCATCCTACTCACTCTGAGGGAGACACTGAATGGATCTCTATCTTCTATTCTCCCGACTCCCCCTTGTTCTGCTGCTCCCCCCTCCATGGTACTATGTTTTCAAACAGGAGAGGTTTGCAGACAAAGACAGGTTGTTTCAAGGAAGCAATCTCATTGGTTGAAGTAATCTAGACGTGCTTCAAATGAGAATGATGGAATTCCTCATCAAAACATAAAAATCAGCCAGCCATGATTTATCAGAACATTTTTGTTTGTGGTGACAGAAAAAATATTTTTTATCGAATAGCTATAAAAATAAAATTGAGGTGTCTGTGTTATTTTAAGGGTAAGCTAACTATTACACTCAATATTACACTTGACTTCTGCGCTGCTTACAGAACTCACCTATCGGCTCGTTCCTGCCGCAACTCAGGCGTGCCATTAATGACGATAAAGCACATCCTCTTGTGTAATATTGCTTAATTAATGTCCTTGACATGAAAATGCTTGAGAACCACATGGTTTAAACTACACACTGCATAGGACACAGGCCCAAAGTATACTGTAGAAACAAGCACACACACCCCCTGCCCCCAAACAAAGACCCCACAACCCAACCAAACTACAAATATACACGCATGACAACGCTGTCTCAGACTTCTACACTACAAAATCGTGATGTGTTTGTGTGTGTGTGTGTGTGTGGGGGGGGGGGGGGGGGGGCGCTTAGTCTGTCATCAGGCTCAATTAAATTACCAGCGTGTTGACGGTGTGTGATTCCCCCTCTCCCTACAGCACTCCCCACGCTTTCAACCAACGTGATCATTTGCAATGCAATATACCGTCTGCAAAAACACAAAACCATTCATTTACTGTGTGCTGCGGGGGCGTTGTTCTCGAGACACGATTCTGTCTCTCTCTCTCTCTCTCACACACACACACAAACACACACACACACACACGCGTGCACACACACACACACACACACACACACACACACACACACATGCACATGCAAAGACAAATTCAACACCAGATGCTGCAGCAACAGCATAAGTGATGCTCTCTAAAATTACACTCCCCACACTCCCACCCCCAAAATGAAGCTGGGAGAAGAAAATGTCAAAATTCTCAACCACTCAGGCACTATTGCCTAACAATTAAATCACCATAGTGTGTACTTTTATCAAATGGTACATAAAACTTGCAGTTTGTAGTCAGATATACTCAAGTGGCTTCATGCTATGCTCATGGGATCATAAGGGAATGGCTTTATGATTCATACGTCATGCGCTGATCATAGCAATCAGCTGATCATTAATATTTTACCAGTAAGGATGGAGAAGGATAAGGAATGTGAGAACAGGTTCTGACATATATTCATATACCAGTACTAATGTTGATGACATCAGGGATCTCATTTGAGATATGTAACAGCAGGTCACATTTACTATTTACTATGTGTGTGTGTGTGTGTGTGTGTGTGTGTGTGTAAGGATGGGGTTTCTGGGGTAATCCTTTTTAACATCTATACCTCTGCAGGGTCAGATACTATGCAAACACCGCCGGAGTGCATATTGTTTTTAAATAGTTTTTATGTCATACAGAGTTTCATGAATGTCATTAATGCATGGGAGACTACAATAGTAATTTGCCCACAAGCCGAGTTCAAAAGTGCTCAGTATGCACAGTCCTGATCTCACACTTACAGGCAGTGGTGGAAAAAGTAATACATTGTTTTCTTTAACTAAAAGTATCAATACTGCAATAATGTAGAAAAACAAGTAAGTCTGGTAATTACAATTCATGTAAAAGTACAAAAGTGCATATTAGTGTCAAGTATTCAAAAGTAACCATTACGCAGAAAGTTAGGTTTTCCAAATGTGAAGATGTATACAGCTCTTTTGAAAACAGCAGATCTACAATAATGTGTCACATTGGCTACTGTCAAATGTCTGAAATATAGGGCTGAAGTGGCTAACGTATGTATAGTAGCCCTATTATCTCAACTATAGTAACTAGAGTATTCAAGTAATTGTAATGTTTTTTCCACAGCACTGTTTAAGGGTCCACTTCTAAAAGGGACACTTTACCCTTTTTGAAAAGCAAAAAAACAAACAAACATGTTAATGATGTTTAGAGGGTCTGTGTGTGTAATGTGGCTTTAGATATATCTGATCTTAGCAGTAGCCATGATGAGTTAAAAGCACACGCAGGATTTTGTATTGTACTGAACTCATACTCTTCCCTCTGCCTGCAGACCTTTCCTAAATAGTGTAAGATGCATCCTGAACATAACAAAAGCAATGTCAGGGCTTTGATGTGCAGAACACAGTCGGCTTGTATGGAGCATAGCGCTAGATACAGGGGAGGAAAGACGAAGGAACAGAGGAGGTGTGGGTAGAGCTGGAAAGGAAAAGCACACAGATGCATCTTTTCAGGTGAGATAAAAGGGATTGTCTGGTGTGTCAGGTGAGTGAGGAGCAGCTGGGCACTGGCTTTTATATAAAAAAGGCTTAAAGCAAAAAAGAAAATCTGATGAATACATACAATATCCCCAGAAGAAGAGAGATAACAACAAACAAAACGAGGCAAACACAGGCGCAATTCTGCTGCGTTTTAGGGTGCGTCTTTTAAGGTATTTTTTAGATTTTGGGAAGTTGAACTGGAAACATTCCACTCTAGTTTGTTCATCAGGTGCTTAACAATTACTGTAGCTGCTGATCATGTGGTTTAGTGCAGTGGTTTTCAACTAGTTGTCAACCAGATGTAACTCTTGAGAGCGTACAAATGAAACCAAATGGACCCTTGCAGGTCCATTTGGTTTCATGTTTACACTCTCAAGAGTTAAAATATTCTTCATCTGAATAGAAGATTAGTGGTCATTTTGATCTGTATGCTTGCCTGTTTTGTTAAACAAGTCCAGCCTGGAATTGTGGACAAAAGCAAAGGAAATCTTTAGTTTTGGGGTCTGTCCTCAGATGGTGGTCTGTGGCTCAAATTCTGAATAAATAGTGGGCCCTAGTATGAAAAAGGTTAAAAACCCCTCCATTAGATTACTTTTATGTCAGTAAATGTGGAGTTAATTAGAAACATGACATGTTATGTTTGCTTCTACATGTAGTCATTTCTTACAGATATATTTCACAACTTGAAGTTTTCAGTAGTGACCAAAGTTATAAAAACCAAAATGAAAGGCAAAAACAAAAGACAAACATCTGGCCAGCTCTATTAGGAGAAAGAAGGAGATGTTTTCACATAATTACAGTAGACGTATTTGAAAACAAGAAGAATAGAATAAGCGATAGCAACACTCAATACTTTGACTCCATACTTTGGACTTTTTTCTTATTCACCATAGCTGAATAAGAAACCAAGAAACCAAACAGAACACGGGATACAAGACATATCAGTGGTCACTTACTGTACAAAATCAGCTGAAGTGACGAAGGCTTGACTGGAGAGGACATGAGCTGCTATGGCAAGACTCAAGAAGAGGATACAGTTTAGCTGCTTAGCCTGATTAGAATTTCATTAAAGATGTAATGAAAGATTCCCCTCTGAGCTGTTTCTATACAGATTCCTATCATCAACAAAGTCAGGGAACTAGTAAACTTGATTCTAGAGCTGTGTCTTGGGACGACCCCCTTATAGCATCATGAAGTGAGACGAGGCAGCGTGCACAGTGGCAAAGCCACAGAGGCCCCGGGGCGCTAACCAAAATACAGAGCCCCTAGCAGAGGGGGTAATTTAGGGCTGTCATCCACCTCTTGAGATAAATGGTTTGTGGTCAGGTAAGGACCTCATCAAGGCAAACACTTATCTGAGAACACATCGATCTGCCTCCAGGGATCACTGTGAGGGTAAACACATGCCCCCGCACCATACCAAACCAAACCAAACCACCGAGACAGTTTCACCACAGCCCACGGTCCAGGGAATGCCTACCAACACTCCGAAAACATACGATTAGGAATGTGTCTCTCAGAACATTTATGTTCCATTCATTCACGTTGCTATACACAACCTGGGATTGTTTATGCCCCAAGGTTCTTGGTGAGTGTGTGCGTAAATGTAGCCTAAGTGCGCGTATGTGCACACGCACGCATGCATGTCCACTCTATTCAAAACGTACCTCCATGTGCAACCTTTTGTTTGTTTTCTTAACTAATAATGGCAGGATTCTGCTGACGATGTCGTCACATTTTGTGCAACGTTTTCTTTTACCACCCATTACGCGTCATTATTTTTTTTACAATTATCACAAAAGTGTTGAAGAAGAAACCCGGCCTTCTGCGTGGGGTTAGGAGGACTAGTGTTTAGTCTGTGTTTGTGTGGGAATATCATTATACTCATCTGGACTCAGTTAAGCAAGCTACGAAGGAAGGTGGGGAGGTGATCACTTAATGTGTGTGTGTGTGTGTGTGTGTGTGTGTGTGTGTGTGTGTGTGTGTGTGTGTGTGTGTGTGTGTGTGTGTGTGTGCGTGCGTGCGTGCGTGCGTGTGTGTGTGTGACTGTGCGTGCATGTGCATACATTTGTGCTTGCATGTGCCATAGAGTGCGATTCAACTGGGGCGAGAACTCTCAATGTGTGAAGCACCATCCTGTTCACAGTGAAGAAGAGAGACAGAATACTGTCTATTTCAGGTAACTCTGTAGCTGTGATACATTTAAAAAGAGTGAAACTTGCATTACGTAACACACAGACTGTGATAAAAGAGAAACAGACGAAAAAGAGAGACGGGGAGAGATGCGTTAGCCCTAGAACAGGGACGCTGGAGTCGTTAAATCATGGGTAAATCCTAATTAGGTTGCCAGTCTAGTTATCCATAGTGAACCTGCGGATAATTATACAACTGACTGTACAATCGATCTGTCAAGCCCCGTGTGGGCTGGTGGTAGGTCAGCAGATGATCAATAATACGAGTGGCACGGTTGCGTGACATGCCGACCGAAACATGCCAAGAGCAAACAAAGTAAACAGGAACATCCGGTATAGGCTACAGTGAAGCTTCCACAGCATCCCATTTCTGCCAGTAGGACTTTTCTATATCAGCTGTTCTGAAACGTTTTCATGTCAACAACCACCCCCCAGCCCCCTATTTGGCTGCATACCTCATCTGAAAATATTTTGTGTCAGGAACCCCCAGAAGCAAAAATTAGAGTTAAAAACCTTCACTTATATAGATAGATGAAGACGGTTTGTCAACGGTTTGTCAAAAAATAGCAGATGTAATGTACGCAGTTTGTATCTCGGCACAAAGTGAACCTGTCTGCTGTTTTTGACTAGCCAAAGTCTAAAACTATGTTATCTTAGTGTCTGTTGAAGTGCTGAATTGAGCGTGTTCGTGAGCCACATGCTGAGAACGATCCAAGTGCTGATGAGAGTGTCAGATGAGTGTGAAAAGCGCCTGTGGGAATAAAGCAACCCCAGAGGTGAGATCGGGATACACTTTTAAATAGGTGAAGCAGCAAGCCTTTGTCTCTGCAACCCTGCATGGACTTTTCTCCTCGGAAATACACTGGAAGTGAATATATTAGCTTTTTTCATCTTTTCTTTTATCTTTTTTATCTGGCTATATGCAGCCCATCCCTGAGCAGTGCATGTGGACTAGAGAGGCAGAGTACAGCGTATGTGTGTGTGTGTGTTAATTTAGCTGCGGTGTTTAATGAGAGGAGTTCTTAATATCATCAAGCTACTGTACAAAGGATAGCTCAAGCATTCAAGAGTCTAATGTCAAGAGTCGTGTATGCAAAAATACACAGTACAGTCCCACACGCACAAGCATTGCACAGTACACACATACATGCATGCGGACGGGTACATCAAATTTGAAATTTGACACACTTCATCCTCATCAATTCTTCATCAGCCTCTCTATCGCTGCATCTGTGAATGCGACAACTGCGCGCCGTTGCGAGGAAACCCCACATGCACCGAGCCGATAAGGAAAGCCTGTGCATCGGATGAGTGTCGTTGTTATCCAACACACTCTCTCTATTGTTCAAAATGTAGGGAGTAGTAATCTCCCATGGCATACCTGGCAACTAGGTCATATTCAGTGTACACACTGAATATTCGCTGACAATGAGCACCAGCGTGCACATTTGGGTGTGTATGTATGTGTGGGTGTGCGTGCACACGAGTGCGTGTTTACTATGTGTGTGAAAGAGAGTGTGTGTGTGCATATGATATGTTTACTTCCCACAAAACAACAAGAGCTCAGCACCGGATAAACGCACCTGGAGGGGCTGAAATTACATAACGTGCCACAGCCCTGCACCTTTGGGGACAAAACACTTTACATGCCATTCAAATCCTCCGTGTTTACTCTGTGTCGCTGGCCCTGGCTGGAAACCCTCGTTCTTAGTCGGTGGGAAAGGAAGAAAAGAAAATCTGGTTGGCTGGCGGGGCGTTTACGCAGCCTCAAGACATACCAGGCTACCATGTTTAGTGCTTATGACGTGTAGATGTTCGGGATGATGTGTTGCAAGACGTTGGCATGCTAACCAACGAGTCTACATGCAGACAGGCGTTACGATTTGCAATACAGTTTTGTTATTATGCAAGAGCTCCTGGGAATACTGATTACAGGTCAAATAGATTCTCTTGTCGTTGTTTCAAATAATGTCCTTGCAATGACGCAGTAAGCATAATCGTGATGACTCCCTTGTGTATCTGTGCAACAGCCTAGATCATAACACTTCAACCAAGCATGTCTGCATGGCAGCCTGCCTCCGTTCACGGCAACGCTCTCCACAGCAGGGCATCTATGCAAAGTTCTTTGACCGCGCCTGTGCCCTGCAAATGAACTGGACGGGCCAAGGCTACGGAACACACAGTGGTGGAAAGAGTACTGCATTTAGTTTTACTTAAAGGACAACTTTGAACATGATGGAGCTAATGAATATGTATTGTTTTTACAAATGTTATGAGGATTTCTTACAAAATGTCATGGAGATTATCATTTACTATAGTCCTAACAGACCTGAGAAAATTACATTTGGCCACAAAAGAACACAAAGGATCTACTGAATGTAAAGGGGGAGGTGAGGTGACAGACTGACATTTGCTAAAACGAAAGAATGCAGCAAATATTAACATATTTCCCTCTGAAATGTAGTGGAGCGAAAGTAAAAGTACTGAAAATTGAGAATCCTCAAAAATGTTCTAAAGTGCAGTTCCTAAGTACATACATGTTCTTAGTTACTTTTCACCACCGCAGCACAAACAGAAGTGCACATCATGTTAGGACATGCACAGTGAAGCCTGACTTACTGTAAAAGTTGTGTGTGCACATAGAACATAGCAGACACAGTGTGCATTGTGAGCTTGTAAATGTACACCTGCCTGCAAGTACAAGTACAGGAATAAATCAGGCTTTACGGAGACATTATGACCTTACAGGAGTACAACAATTCAAAGTAATATGAACTATGGCATAATACAATAACTGTCCTATGAGCCCTAATGAAATTTTCGTTTCTTTGTCTCCATCCTTTGTTTTTAGAGGCAATAATTCATAGGCCCTGGAAACAGCCCTGAGCAATGATCCTGCCTGTTGGGAGATTTGGGGTTTAATGAGAGAAATCTGACACAGGTTCGTGAGCAGTTCATCAACCTGTTTGTTTTGACGCCTTTGACTTCAGCTTAAATCTTGAATTCAATGCTGTTGGGATGTTCTTGTGTGTGACATTTTGCAGACGGTGTTTTTCTTTTCTTTTCTTTTTTCTTTTCTGCCTTTTACAAATTAGGTGATAACTAATAGAGTAGCATATCAGTTATCATAGTAGGCTCTTAACCCATATCTACTTATTACATCTGATTCAACTAACTCCCATTCCACAAACAACAAAGTATCTACATACATTAGCTTAGCGTGTCTTGTTCAACAGAGACCTCTTTCTAGCTACTACTCTAGCATCTGTCCTAGCAACTCAGATGCTATGAGCCAAGCAGGGATGAATCAGCCCCATTTTCCTGGTCTTTGGTACAAGCCCCCAGCAACGAGACGATGAGGTGAACACGGTGGCCGAGATAGGTACTGGATTCAAACACATGAACGAGACAAATGGGCTCGACTAACTCAACTTTCAACATGATTTTCAGGTCTGCACTAAGGTGCATTGAAGTGCCGCATAACAAATTATGTGTGATATGTCTGCTCATGGTGTGGATTACTGATAGCCCACAAATTAACATTTCTGACAATGTAACAATGTAAGAAGAGGATGAGGGGGTGAGCAACAGTATGAGACCACAACAGCGCCTGCTGATTCTCATTACCGATAGCGCTACCAGCTACTGTATACCAATTCCCTTCAAACAGGCCAGCGACTGCTCAGATTATGTTGCACAAGCACACACACACACGCGCACACACGCACACACACACACACACACATGCTCGCAAGGAGACACATCTCAGGAAAACTTTTTTGTTAAACTATCATATCATCCTAGTCTGCACAAACACAGAACAATTTCTAAAACACTAGAACACCCCAATCCGTATATCCAGATTTTTTTTGTTGTATATTCAGCTATTAGTGTTTCATCTTAGACAAATATTACATTTCCATTAACAATGAATGTAGAATTTACATCATATAAGCAAATCATCTACTTTCATCTTACACAAACATTAAAATCCCATTGACAATGAATGTTGAATTTAGATCATATGTGGGAACGGTACCCCTCACTTCACATATCACACACAGGTGTGATTTTCATGTTATTTCTGGCTTCTTTCAAACACATCGAATTGAAGATTCCAATCAGAAGATGCGAGCGCTGCAGTGCCAGCCGGCATGTGTAGGCAGGGTGGGATGAGCTGTATTTCTGCACTTCACAGCACCCCGAGGCTGCGCAAATAAAACAGGTGACTCCATGACACACATTCTGAATACTGCTACATTCATGCTTACTGTCTGAGTGATTGGCTTGGGTTTTTAGCAGCCAGAGGAAATGAATAGGCCTGAATGAGGACGGATGAGTGCCAGTCTGACTATGCTGCGGCAAAGCCCTGGAGGTAGAGCAATAAAAGGCCTGTTATGATGGATTAGGTGACACTCTCTTACATGAGCGCATGCACAACGGCCGCACACACATACACGCGCACACGCACACACGCACACTACTTAACTCCTTCAGTAAATTCCTCAAGCAATCCCAGACAGGCTATCCCAATCCCATCTGTCAGGAGATGGCAAGGATTAACGTGCAATGGAATGTGTGTGTGTGTGTGTGTGTGTGTGTGTGTGTGTGTGTGTGTGTGTGTGTGTGTGTGTGTGTGTGTGTGTGTGTGTGTGTGTGTGTGTGTGTGTGTGTGTGTGTGTGTGTGTTTCATGGACAATATTTAAGTCACAGAAACGTGACTAGTACAGAGCCCTGAGTGACTCCAGTCGACCAAGTATAGGGTTCAAGTGGTTAAAAACCTGAAACCCAGCCGTCTGGCGTGTAGAACACAAGACCGATTAGCGCTGTTGTGACTGCTAACTAGTCGGCTAATTGGTCTCACTTGTGTGACCTCCTGCTACTGATTCCAAAGTCTATAAACCAGTCCTTTTTCATGACAAGGACAGCCAAATTGTTATATATTTGACTCTCAGAATATTTTTGTTAAGAAAAAAGAAAGAGTGTAGTGTACAAGCTTGGGTTTAATAACCTGTCTAGCAGAGGTGTATAAATTGAGATACCATATACTAAATACCTGATTCACAAACTCACAGTGAGTCACAGTGTGACTCATGTGCAGACAGTGTGGTGTGGTGGAGATACAGCATGATGTGATGCTACAGTATGATGCACCTCTTCAGATACTCAGCGGCATGTTTACATAGAGTAGTTCCTTTCGCAAACTTTCACACACGCACACACAGACTGATGAGCGCATGCATGCACAGCAGCACACACACATGCGTGCATGCACACACAGATGTGCACACACGCACGCACGCACGCACGCACGCACGCACGCACGCACGCACGCACGCACGCACGCACGCACGCACGCACGCACACACGCACACACACACACACACACACACACACACACACACACACACACACACACACACACACACACACACACACACACACACACACACACACACACCATACTCAATATTATACACAGACAGGATCGCATACGCCTGTCCTGCATAATCTCTTCTTAGCCTTCAGTGTTACAGTCTAACTTCTCTCATCCTACAGACCAGGCCATGGGCCAGATAGATGGCTCACTTTATCCCTAATTTGAGGTAAAGGAATGAAGGGGAACACATAATGCCAGCTGCTGAAGATAGGGAAGAGGAGTTTGCATGATCTGTACCTTTGGCATGGAGATTGCAAGAGTTGAAAGCAGTTGATGATGAAGAGAGCTTTTATTAAGCCTTTACCGATATGACACCTTTGGCAGTTTTAAAAACACTTATCGAACCAATGGAAAAAATGTACCGGTACATTAACTATAGTAAAACTACTATAGTAACTACTAACTACTATAGTAAAAAATCGAATATAAAATGTACTCTTTTTCACGTCACTATTTGATGCATCTTTCTTTTTAAAATGCAATTTAAGTATAATTTGATGCCTATGATTTTGTGTCACTCAAGTACATTTCTCTAACGTCTAATAGTCTAATAGTGTTTCTACGTTGTATTGAAACTTTGAAATAAAATGACTTCTCACAACTGGCAACCTGTCTGATCTCTTTCCTCTGGGTGTCTGTCTGCCCTCGCTGACATGTAAAGGCACATGCCATTTGCTTAGGCCTACTTGTTATAAATTCAAATATTATGTTCCATAGCCTCTGCTGTCCATCTGTCCATTGAGAAGTAGCCAGAGGCCTCAGTGTTTACCGTGACAGAACGAAGGGCGGGCCACCGGGTCAAGATGAAAGCAAGCATGTGCAAGCAACAAAAGACATTGTAATGATAAAGACCTTTGAAGATCGGGCCTATAATGGTGCTCCTTTAGGGAGGGGGCACACCACACCCCCTTCAACCTTGTTGCTGTGCATGTGTGTGTGAGTGCATGTGCGTGTGTGCGTGTGTGCGTGTGTGTGTGTGTGTGTGTGTGTGTGTGTGTGTGTGTGTGTGTGTGTGTGTGTGTGTGCATGTGCGTGTGCGTGAATATACTAAAACGGCTTCATAAGCCAAGCTGTCACTTAAATGCAATGTCATAAGAGAAGGGGTGGATGGACATGGCCTGGCCTAAACAGTAAAATCCTGCACTGTTCATTTTCACATATTAAATTACACCGTTTCTATAATGTTGGTACAAAATGATGCACACTGCAACTCACTTGGTGAGAGACGGAGATGGAGTAAAAGAGAGGCGTGTGATAAGTCCACCTTAATTGACTGAAGCCAAACCTTAGGTCAGCAGATGGTCAATCACATAGAACCTCCCATCTCAGCTCCCTGTCCATCAGCCACTCATCATCTCGCCAGGCACTGCACCTCCCACCGCCTCCTGTAGTCCACTAGTCTGAACAACTCTTCTATAGGCCAGCGGTTCTCAAAGTGAGGTCTGGACCCCCTAAGGGGCCGCTTGTTCTAGGCAAACCCTGCTGTGACTGACCGGCTAGCCTCGGTCCCCAGGCTTACAGGCTTCAACTGTGAAAAGTCTGGGCAAAATCTAAGACAGAGAGTGGAAATGTCCGTCGCAACATCCATCAGATGCATTTCCCCGGATCTGGCGGTACTTCTGTCAGTCTGGCAACTTTCTCAAATCTAACACTTAAACTAACCTCAGTAATACTATGTCTAAACCTAAACCTAAAACTAAATGATGAACTGATGAAACAGAAACCTGACCTCAGGAAAACTATGCCTGCCCGGCAGCCATTCAGACACATGGTAAGACAGGTCTTTCCTAAAACGTTGGTGGGATTCATAATCACAAGTCCTTGAGGCAGTTGGACTGAAACTCTGTGTGCACAAATAGAACCAAATGGACCTGTAACTAAGGCCAGAGTCAATGCAAGATTGACATGTCAAGCAGTTTTCAAAGTGCCGTCAAGGAAGGCACCTGGCTTTAAGTGAGTGGATGTGTGGGCGCTTTATTGTACTTTTGATATTTACACGCAAGGCACACAATTGGTCCCGTCTCAATCTACCGTACTGCCCCCTCAATTTACTGTGTGTGTTCCCTCCAGCCCAGCCCGCTATAGGGCCAGCTGACTGTCCCCCCAGCCCCCCCGCCGTCAATACTTTGTTATTCCATTAACCGCGTGTCTGGTTGCTCTCTGGCCCCTCCTGACCCCTCCACCCCCCACAGCACCACCCATTCTGCGTTAGGGTTCAGTCAGTAAAGAGGCACCCGGCACTGTCTGGAGGCTTATAGCCCAACACCGCCAAAACAGCTTAGAAACACCTGACTCCTTTCAGAGGGTAACACTCGGCACTAAGTTGAGGGCTGATTATGTTTGTTGTCACCCCCCACGAACACACACACACACACACACACACACACACACACACACACACACACACACACACACACACACACACACACACACACACACACACACACACACACACAAAAACCAAAAAACAACAGCCGCAGCAGCAGCAAAAACCTGCCACTGAACAAATCAATCTGTCAACCAACTAAATCAACCTGTATTGATGTGTGGCCACACAAGCAATTATTGTGTAACTGGGTGACAGCGTGGGTCATGGATGGTGAGAGAGGAGGACAGCACAGCCAGCTGGAGCTTCTGATGTGCCGGCGATGCTGACAAGGGGGTGACAAACGTCTGCACGCCATTGAGCATGTCCTAAAGGACCTTTGTTGTCTAATGATGTTGTTGAAAAGGCGTGTTTGTATTTTTATGAGTGACAGAAGGTGCGTGTGTGTGCGTGTGTCCGTGAGTGTGTGTGTTAGAAGCCTCTAATAATGTGCATGCCATGGGTCCATGATGACAAATCGTTTAGGTCTAGATACGTCCTAAAAACACACACAAATTCCAAAGACAAAACAGTTAACACTTCTTCAGTATACTCAGCAGAAGTTATCATCAGTTCGGACTGCTGGAAGAAGGAGTTTATCCCGACAGCCAGAGATTTGTTCCCAGCGCCTGCCACCAAGGTCGCAGCTACTGTATAATGATGAAAGCCCACAGCAGATAACGCCACAAAGAGAGGCTTCAACTTCAGAGCCTTGCAGCAGCTTGGACTTAAACTCTCCCCGCGTCTGGATAAAGCAGAACCCTATCATTAGCGGCAATACCGCAGCGAGTGAGCCGAGCTTGTCGACTGGGCGGAAATCTCTGCAGATAAGAAACTGTGCAAGGAAAAAAAGCTACTAAAATCCCCAGTAACCCACACAGTGCATGGCATGTAGACCATATAGGTCTCTTAAAAGATCAGCTGATGTCACAGAGAATTTAAGCCCAATTTGTTTCAAATTGCTTGCCAACTTCACTGCTGCAGTAGTGGTTGTGGCTGAACCTCAAATAGTTTTTCATAAATAAACTTTTATTCTGCTACACAATTATGCTACACTACACTCACTCACACAACACAGGAATTTAATCATGCACACATTTAGAAAGAAAGACAACCGTGGCACATGTGTGTGACCGTGTGTGTGTGTGTGTGTGTGTGTGTGTGTGTATGTGTGTGTGTGCGCACACGCACGCACGCACGCACTCACTCACTCACCAAAACAAGGGCATCTGTATTAAGTCCACCAATAGAATCACATTGAACTTATCATATATCCATATCACTGCATTAAGTCATACTCACTTGTCTTGTTGCACTTGACTTTGGAGAGCATCTTGTGTGCCAGGAGAAGATCTCCATTTTTCACGGCCACCAGCAGATCTTGTTCTTTCCCCATTACTACAGTCGTGGCCACACACACACACACGCACACACAGCGCGCGCACACACACACACACACACACACACACACACACACACACACACACACACACACACACACACACACACGCACACACAGCGCACACACACACCCACACACACACACACACACGTGCTACTTGTAGTGGTCAGCCACAAAACCAATGTTTCTATCCTTTCACTTTGTCACACAATAGGTCCGTCTGTGCTGAGAAAGTGTTTGCCATAGACATGCTCTGCGTGGTGCTCAAGTTTCTAGCAAAACAAACCCAGATCCTTCCTTGACTGGGCCGAGTTAATGGAGGGTGTAGACAAACGTCTACATGTGTCTGTCATTCAGTTGACATCCTACCACGGGGGCAAATTGGCAGCTATCACGTCACGATCCTATAGGAGGACATTATACCGCCGCAGGGTTCAGCAGCTGGGGAGGAAGAATGTGAGGTAAACAGTTGCAGGCGGTGGTCTTCCCTTGTTGTTGGAGCTTATTGGTCCCATTTCGTGGCATGGGGTCCTCCATGTGTGGACGTCCCAGGTCGGCTAGATGCTGAACAGGTCTTGCGAAGGCCCCGGTTGAGGTTTAGTCGAGTTCACTCATTTCACTCACAACCTCAGTTGGAAGTGGATGGTGCAGCTGCCCGACCTGAGACCACAGAGAGAATGAAAGGGAAAGAGAGACAGAGGGAAGAAGATAGAGGAAAGAGGGTTAGAGAGATGTCACATTGTCTGAATACTTCTATTACCACACAAAACACTAATTTCCCATGGCTGTGACAGACATTGGCATGCCGGTTATAGCCTAATTCTATGTCTGTATAATTTAAGGCTTTTGAAATATAAACCCTTCAACACCCTTTTCAACAATCATAAACCCCCTGTTAATTCCCCCCACGTCACAAGACTGCTAAGTCTTGAAATTGAGGTATACATTCATAACAGCAAAGCAAAACAGACTTTCTTGCATGTAAGAGATTACTGGTGTCCCAATCGAAATTGACCAAACCTTTGTTTGCCTTGCCTTGATGCAGGAAACCCAGCCAGTAAGGAATGTGAACTGTATCTGTGGATTTTTCCATGCTGGAATAAGGTGTTAGCCCGGGCACGCCATTCCCTTAACTTTAAGGAAGCATCTTTTCAGGCAGAGGGTTTTTCTGGCATTCAGCCAGTTCCGTCCAGCCTTCTTTGGGAAACAACACAGCGTGGGTTTCTTATTTGTCCTCCCAAAAGGCAAACTGAGTCAGTTGCTGACCACAGCTTCACAACCAAACTGCCTGAAGCATCTATCACTTTGGATGAGTTCAGAAATGGCACTTATGGGAGACAAAATAACCAAGGAACATGTCACAAGGGGGCTGTCTAAGATGGTTAGTCAGACAGAGATCATGTTAAGTCTTCTAGCAAGACAGTTCTTTGGTTAAAACAGGAGGTGTTTCTCATGTCACCCATTATGAAAGTGCAAGATACTCCAGTGAGCCAATGTAAAGATCGAGCTGGCACACGTTACATCCTACATACATTCAGCAATCAGTCAGCAATTATTCACTTAGGTACTATTATTATAGTTTTGGCTATTAGAAAACTTACATCTGTAAGTTTTACACATATGTCATCTGGACAAATTTGATTTTTTTTTTTAATAAAATAAATGTAGAACTGTTGTCCAAAACTCCCATTTACATTGTAAGAAAGAAATAATTGTGTTGTGAGAAAAATGAAAAGTGAATAAAAAGTAAATGTGAAAAGAATTGTAGTAAAGTATATATTGTTTGACTTTACCGTCAAATGAATTGTATATTTTAGGCCAAGTGGGAACAAAAAGAAACAAGTAGCATTTACAATAGAGGTTATTATCTTTTCCAGTCTTATTTGCTTGAGTTTTGAATTACTTTGCAAGTTTGCATGCAAAAACAAACTGCTGCCTTGTTGGGTGGCCAAGCTATTCCCTCCTTAACACATTATTATGAAGCAGTTTAGCCTTGGGAGCACATGCCAATGTAACTATTTGCACTGACACATGATCTAAAACTAGACGGGCACCTTGCCAGCTGGGAGTAAACAACTGCATAGCCAAAATGACACATGCCCGATTGTAAACACCAAGCCCAAAATCTGGCAGATATTGCCCCAGAATTGACTGAATCTCTTTCTTATATTCAGTGGGATTACTGAGAAGGGTTCCAGTTCATACAGTCTTACTCCCGTAAAAAAACGGGGTCAACAATATAATAAAATATGCTAATCCATCCTACATTTACTAATCAGTGCCACATTTCCTTCTCTTAGTAAATACAAGTACTCTAGTTAGTGTAATGTAAACACAGTGGGTAATCGATCTGCATAGAGTTGGAATGGATATCACTTTCAGTGCCACACAGTCCAGTGGGCAATAGCTGGTCTCTGAATTAACACATAGGCCTAATTTAATAAACCAGTGGTTTTCAACCAATGGTCCGGGTACCACCAGTGGTCCCTGAGAGGATTTCAGGTGGTCCCCAGCTAAATGACGGACAGTTGGTAACCAAATGGACAATTATGGATCTGTAGCTGTCCATTTGGTTTCATTTTACACTCAGTTAAATTAAATTTGAACATCTGGAATACTTAATTTTCAAGAATGTAGACAATTGTAGATTCAAATGTAGAATTGTTATTTTGACATTTTGCCAGTTATCTAAATTTGCGACACAAACTTGAAAATCCTTAGTTTTGGGTCCAGAGACTACACTCAACATCAAATGGTGCTCCGTGGCTAAAATGCAGAATAAATAGTGGTCTCTGGCATGAAAAAGGTCTAAAACCACTGGTTTACATGACATGTAAACTAACAGCCGTGACAGTGTCATAATAAGGTAGCACTATACCCTACCACCAGACTCATAGTCTATTCTATTTACAGTTTAGGATACGTAGCCATTTTTCTTCAAACAACACAATATAAATGTGTCTCACCTGTTGCGGACAATGTTAGCAAAGCGTTGACAGATGCATGTGCTGCTGCTGCTGCTGCAATACAAGTTGAGCAGCACTCACTCGCACGTTAATACCAAGAGACAACTCTGGACTGGACTCACTCCGAATATCCTGTAGACAGTGCGGGTTAAAGTCAGATAGCTTTGGGAAGCCGGGACAGTTACAGCTCATAGTTTAGATATCTAGCATATAAAAAGAACATTATTAATGTTGCTGAATGATAATACGAAAACATTTTCTCGTCTCCATTCCCTCGAAACGAGACGCTCCAGTGACTCCACGGCGCTGCGCGCACCGTGCTGGAGTTTGACAGCTCAAGTGCGCAAAAAGGCTCCTCCTTCACCACCAACCAAAACCCCAGTCATCATCAAAACACTGGCCTCAACATCATTAAGAAACGCGAGGTTCGATCAACGAAAAACACATGTCACAATCATCAAATTACTGCGGATTATAAATTATTCAGTGAGAAATTAAGTGATGAAAAACAGTGAGATAAGTTTCAAATGGCTGCTGCTTGTTTGTTGTGGTTACTGTGTGGAACATAAAACAATACCCAGCAGTTCTTTGGTGACATCTACTGGTAGGGAATTGCAATGGATATTTTTATTATTATTAGTCTATTAGAAAGATGCATTTGCATTTTGCATATTAGGGATTGACAAGATGTATAACTTTTTTCATAATATTTTGTAATTTCCTCCGCTAGCTACTATCTTTACTGGGACACATTTCCCTGATTGTTAGTGGAATTCCACCCAATTTCAACATTTTACTGTGTCATTACTGGTAATACAGGCAGCTTTTTAGCCATCAATATACTGTATATATGGCTATCTATTTTTTGCCCTTTTCTCCTCTATGTTGCTTCTACTTTGATGCTGCAGCTGTTTCCCTGCAGACAGACACTTGCTTCATCCTGCAGACTGTCCAGAACTTGTCAACAAATCATGAAAACAAAACATTCGACGACCACAGGAAAGGCGGTTCTAATTTGGGGGTTGTGTGTGGGTGACGCAGCGTTTTAGCCAATCACAGGCTTCACAGCACAGCAGTTTCCAGCAGATTCATAATGAGCCAATAGGAGGTGAGGTGGAGTTAATTCTGTTTTTAAACGACAGTAAAATGTTGGAATGGGTGGATTTCGCCTTTAAGGCATTACTATAGCTCTATACTAACTCTCTACTGCCTAAAGAACATAAACAGACTCCAATCTGAGAAATAGAAACACCATGCCTGACACACACGCACGTCAGTGATGCAGTGAATAAACGCACTTGGGGTATTTACAAAAGCAGATACACTTGTAAAAAGCAATTTTTATTGATGGTGAAAAACAAAATGCTAGTCGTACATTCATTCGAGTAGGTTCTCGCATCTAATGAGATTTCTTCACATGAACTTTCACCAACTCGGGCCTACTGAAAGCCCTCTCGCAGATGGAACATTTGTAGGGCTTTTCTCCGGTGTGGGTCATCTGGTGTCTTTTTAGAATCCCGGCACTTTTAAAATATTTGTCACATGTTTTGCATTTATATGGTTTCTCCCCAGTGTGCATTCTCATGTGGGCTGTGAGGTAATACGATTGAACAAACCCCTTTCCACATTCCTGACATGTAAAAGGTCTCTCTCCAGTATGATAACGCACGTGTATTTTCAACTCTGATGTTGAGCGGAAACTCTTGCCGCAGTCCTTGCACGAGTAAGGCCTTTCCTGTGTGTGCGTCAAATCATGCCGCGTCAGTGAGCTGGAACTTCTGAACAGCTTGCCACAGTGCGAGCATGGATATCGCACTCCGGAATGAACTTTTGCCACATGGAGGTCTAAGCTTCTTTTTAAGGCATAGGCTTTACTGCAATGTTCACAGGAGAAACATTTCTCCTGTGTGCTGCTGTGACGACACAGCCTGTGAATCCTCAAGGCCGCATTGGACTTGCAGCCCTTTCCACAATCCCAGCAAAGGTACGGGGCCTCCTTCGTGTGAGTCCGGTCGTGTAGTTTCAATGCTGATGCATAACTGAATGCTTTTGGACACTTCAGGCATTGGAATGGGAGGTCACCCGTGTGAACCCTCTCGTGTCTCATCAGGCCTCGGAGATCTGTGTAACTACGCTCGCAAAATGAGCAGGGGAACGGACCGCTGAAGTCATGCACAACCACATAGTGTTGGTTTAGGTCTTTGAAATCACCAAAAGTCTCATCACACTTGGTGCATGAGCGTGGCTTGTGCCTCAGATTGTGCGTTTGAAAGCGTGCCATGTCTGCGAATGATCTATTACATTCTGCACAATAAAGTGGATTATCACGAACTTTGCATTTCCTAAGCAGCCTCCTGAACTCTTTCAGAGCCTCGGCCTGTTTATGATCCTTGGTCTTTGCATTACATGCAGTTATGTGCCTCCTCAAATCATTGACCTTAAACTGTACCTCACAATAAGGACAGGGGTAGCTATGCAATCTCATGTGACATTTCATGCTCCCGGTTACTGCTACTCCACAAAGTCTACATGCGGTCAAGTCATTCATTTTGTTTAGCTGGGTGTTTCCTGGTATGTTAGGTTCTTGACGTACACAACTAATGCCCTCCTGTGATGAGGACTCAACAAGCATGTCGTTAGGTGAAGTTTTGCTTGTGCTTAACAACACATTGTTGGGCATCTGTTGTCCTTCACTGTCAAAGTTCACAGAAGAGCCCTTACACTCTTGTGAATGCTGCGGGCACTCCTCTGGGTGGGTCTCCATATGTTTGAGAGATGGATAAGCAAAGGTTTTGCTACAGAGTTTACATTCATGAGGCCCCTTACTCGTTTTTCCATAAGGAGTTCTGAGAGTGACATCAGATCCCTCTTCTTCAGCTGGGTTTTCATCGTGTGCAGTGACCTTATTTTTGTTCTCAAGCAGTGATGTATTCAGTTCTTTTGTATCCATCAACTGGCCAGCATGGCCGAGTGGCTTCTGCTCCATGGTTGGAGGAACTTCTTCAGAAAAACACTTCCCTTGATGCTGACTCTTCCGACAAGATTTTTCGTGAATCCTCAACCTTTGTGCACTTTTAAAAATACTGTCACAATGGCTGCACTGATAGGATCCAATGACAGGATCAATAACTTCACTGTGGCTGATGTTTGGGATTTCCTCCCTGGCTCTCTTGGGTACATTCTCAGCCTGTGGCACTGAGATTCGGCAAACATTGAACTCATGTCTTTTCAAGTCATACTGGTACTGAAATAGTTTATTACACTGTGGGCACTGAAATGGTCTCTCTCCTGTGTGGGTCCTCTGGTGCCGCCGCATATCCGAGGCTCGGCTGTACGTCTTTCCACATGTAGGACAAGTCTTACTTATTGATGAGTCTCTGGGACTACTTTTCAACTGCTCATTCTCAGAAGTTACCATTAATATTGCTTTCATATTCAGACCGCTACTTTGCCTGACTGGCCGGGAGGACACTGCAATTATTGGCCTCAGTGCTTGCACAGTTGATGTATAGAGTATGGGAGACAGGATCACATTCGATGTCACTATGTTTTTCATTTGTCCACTGTTAATGACATTGCTTCCCTTGTGTGTGCACTTTTCCACCTGAACGGAACTTGATCCACAGCTATTGGAATAATTGTTTGAAGCTGATATGTCTGCTTCTCTAGTTTCCATCACTGTGGGCTGCACATTAACAGCAGTCTTGTTCTCTGTGAGCCCTATCCCCTCAGCAGTTATTTCAACATTATAACCAACTTGAACCTCAACAGCACAAGAGCCTGATTCCACATTGTCACTGTTCAAAGACGCAAAATGTTGAATGGTGCAAGCATCATCACTAATAAGAGAAGAATGATTCTCCAACTTCTGTGGTACTGGATGACTGCTTTCTTCTTTTTCAATTACCAATCCTGCGACTACTGAATCTTTTTCCAGTGATGTAGATTCAACTATAAATTCTTTGCTGAACGAATCCATGTAATCAGTCAATACGTTTGCTTTTAATACCGTCTCATCGTGGGCTGTTTCCATCGGGTGGAGACTGAGAGCTGCACAGATACTTTCTCCAACAGTCAGATTCTCTAAAAAAATCAAAAGACAGTATAAATTAGTTATGTACAGTACTAGTGAGCTTCAGAAAGCCTATGCACTGTCTAATCAGTTGATATCTTATCAGAGTGTTCCCCAAAACCATTTTGTAATGAAATTCTGAAACACAGTTAATAAGCATAGCTGTTTTATGATCCAATATAATTAGCATATCAATTTCAAATGTTAATATACTTACCATTGTCATAGAGTTGACAGAGGTCTTTTTGATACGCTAGAAGAGATTTAAGCTCCTGAGTTTGTGACCAAGTCTCCATGCATTCCTCCAGAACAGAAGGAACCTCATTTAGCATAGACGTAATCTGTAAAGTGTGCAAAGACATTATCCACATTAACCCTGGCATCCCTATATCGGCATTTTCTACTTTCTTTTACTGAAAATAGCAGATATCACAACAAATGGCACCTCAACTTTTTGTTAACTTGATTATTGTTCTTAAAAATGAGTACTATACATCTGTTTAGTTAATGCCCCATAATACAATTGTATTGTGAACTGCCCTTGTACTACCTGTTGTAAATTTGGGACAGTAAGCAACTTCTCGAGCTGGGAGAGAAATTTCCACACAAGCATCTGAATAGCTTCATTGTACTTGGGTCCAAATTTCACTGGAAACACATCCTGAAAATGACCATTTGCGCATTGTCAACTCAAAGTGGTCTTCATTAGAAAATGTAATAAAACATGTTTGATACACAAAAGATATACAGACTAACCTGGAAGAACTGACGCCTCTCATCCTGGTCTTTTATTAACATTTTAATAAGACCCAAAATGTGTGATCCGCACAATCCATACTTTGTATCATTTGTCTGAAAGATATTGTATTTCAAGTCTGTTAGGCCTCGTACCTATTTCATGTTAGTACTAATGAAGTATGAGTAACAGGAAAACACACCTCTGTATTCCATAACGAAGTGAGTGCCTGTAATCTGTCCAAATGCGGCTGAATTTTGTTTGGGTCTATCGTTGGCTCTTGGTAACACAATTCAAGGATGAGCTGAAACCAAAGATAGTGTGATAAACAAAAAATAAACATTTGCCTGTGGTGCTGTGCCTCAGGTGCTTCTGTGCTTAGATTGCAATAGCATTGGGAAATATGGGATACGATAAATACTTATGGACGATATGGCCTGACATTTTACTTTACTTACTTACTATAGTAAAACTTAAAATCAGCCCGCCCCCAGACAGTAACACTGTTTTGAAATACCAGACTTAGTGATTCATTCTTTCTCACAACAAATTACCTGTGTACGCAGGCCCATACTTAGCAATGTCCTCTGTCTAGGGTTAAGTAGTTCAGGGACAATTCCAGTCATGAGTGTGACAAAGTCATCCAGGAGCCCATATTTGGTGATAACTTTGTGCTGGACAGTGTGCCACATTGCTGCCGACACCAGCCGGAGAGGTGGCACTAGGAGACGCAGACATGGAAGAGAGAGGGGGATGTCTGGGAAAACACAAGCATTTATGATTTAATAATTTTCACGTATCAATATTATTATAATTATTAGTTGTATTAGTATATGGATGAGTATTAATAATTATAATTCATAAGGATGTGATTAAAGATTATTTAAGTTGTGAGAGGAAGAGAAACAGACACAGAGAGGGGGGCATATGAAGGGAGGAGAGTAGACTGATGGAGAGGATGGACACGTTCGGCATCACTAGTGCGCAGTGCCGTGCCTGCGCAAATTATGTAAAATGAATCTGATAAAACTTAACTCGCGCATGCATGTATAAACTTATCAAAACGCAATTATATGATGCTGTTCTATTCAACAATGTATACGGTAAATAGCTCCCAAGTTTAACTTTGAACAATGAGTGTAATGAACCGCCATAGGTTTTCAGCAGAATGGAGCCCACTACAGTGTTTTTTCAGAGGTTATGAAACGACGCCATGGCGCTTATCACGTCACTTGACAGGCACTGAGTTAACACACAGCTACTATATACAACTATTATACACAATGACGCACAGGTTTGTTACCTTTTGGCCCAGTGATATGTTGCATATTTCAAATTCAATGGTAATACGAATAATGCGTTGTTGCAGCCTGCAGTCAGCTCAAGCCAAACATCGCTGTAGGCTACTGTACTGACGGAGTCTGTCGGACATATTTTGAGGTAGCACAGGAAGGAAGAACTGTAAAATGAAAACCCATCGCTCGGAGGGATTGCGCCATTGTGAGTGTGATTGGCTAGTTTGTTGATAGGCAACCGTTGAACCCCGGAGACGAGGTCAGGTCCCCCAATTTAGTATTGTAGGATTTGTTTTAAGGAGAATTCCACCAGCCATTTTCAATATTTTACTGTCATTGATGTACCTTCAAGGTGTTGTGTGGACTTGATACAGTGTTGCAACCAAAAGTTCCCCCATTTTGTGTTCCCAAGAAATGGAGGTCTGAAGAAAGTGAAGAAAGCCACTAACATGGTGAAACATCTTGATGACAATCATCAAGATGTATTTTCACCATGTTAATGGATTTGTTTAGACGCTTCTTTTTCTGAGAGCGTACAAAATTTGGAACCAAATGAATTTGGTTGCATTAGTACACTCTCTCTCTCTCTCCAAAAAAAAGAAAATGGGTGGAATTCCCCTTTATTTATTTATTTAACATTTCATCCAAGCAGTCAAGAAATTCAACAGAAAAGGAAAGTTACAAATAATCTAAAGAAGAGAAACAGTGGCACGTTTGCTTTGCATAGGATATATCCCCCATTCCCCACCCAACACAAGAGTGGTCCCCAGGTTGATCCTGAAAAGCCTTAGTCCCTTGTTCACAATCATTTGAAAACCACTGATGTAAATCGAATTTATAAAAAAAAAAATATATATGTAATGTTGATTTCAGACAATTACACGTAGCATACAGTACACATTTCATTGGCCTTGTTGCTGGAACCTCACGTTGACAACAAGAAATTAGCCAATCGCAGCACACTCGTCTCTTCAGGCTATATGATGTTAAAGTTGTAAATATGCTTAGTGGGCACAGAGACAGTGTGCACCACTAGCCTCTTCACCACACAAACCACCTGGGCAGCAACAACAAAAAAGACCCATTAAGATCAGTTTACTCAGCAAAGTAAGATGCAGAGTAAATAGCATGAGGACCCCTAAAACCCACCACACCCTCAGGTTTGTTTATTTGTCGCATTCGAAGACGATGAAGGCATGGCATTTCCTCGCGTGTTCTTTTACAATTGGATACTCATTACACCCCGAATCATCTAAGCTTACATCTCCCCTCTCCTGGTATATATGTCCACTCTGATCACCGCTGTGGTCAGACGTGTCATTCAATCAGTCTCTCTCACCCACGGCCAACCGTCTCCATCCACACACACCAGCTGTCTAGCTGGCTGTTCTTCTGCCGAGTTGTTGTCTATTGTTGATATTATGTGTCATCTACAGCTGAGGACGTTGCTTTTTGTAGCGTGGGTGGCGTTCTACATCTTCTTTCTCTTCTCCATGAGAAGAATGTGGACGGGCAAGTATGTTCGCAGTCCCCTGGCTCGATCACTGTTCCTGAACATGGTGAGCGAAAGCGAAGATGCAGCACTGGAAACACAAGAGGTAAGGGTAACCTTAGTAATTCTTCAATAAATGAGCAGTCAAACTCTGAGAGTGTACACATGTAACCTACTGGACCAGCAAGTTGTTTCAGTCATTCGGTTACATCTGTACACGGTTACATATGGATAAATGAGGATTTTTTACTGTGTGTAGTGGAAGACTTGAGACTGCATTTATGATGGGAACTATTGTATGATAAATGTCATCAGTCTTAAGTATTTCCTCTTACTAATGCAAGTTTTTACTTAAACCTACCTATAATAACAATTTAGATTGGCAAAATATACAATCCAACATCGATTCTTAGTGTAACAACATATGTACAACATATTTATTGTTGTCCTTGAGTACTGTGATGTAACATTTTTCGTTACTGTATATTGTCTTGCATGGCTTTGGCTCTTAGCACAATTACAAATAAATGTAGCATGCAATTGCAAAGGAACACTACGTATAAAGCATAAACATGTCATGCCATATTCTCCTCTCTTTCTAGTGGTACCGATGTACTCCTGATCTGTTGGGGGAAACGGTACAGCCACTGTTCGTTCAGAGTCACCTGGATACGGATACCAAGGCATTTCTCCGGCGGAGTGTAGAGAAGTCCACTTGGTTGTTTACTCAGCTCTATCACTCTTTGGTATCCACCATCCTCGGCTCTCTGGTCTCGCGCACCTCTATCAACGGGTACGCTAGCTTAGGCACATTCACTTTAGACTCTCCTGTTTCCAAATGATGCCAGCCCAGAGCCCACAATATAATCCAAGGTGACATGGTGGTCTTCTATTTATGTCAGGTTTCTAGGCCGTGGTTCTATGTTCGTGTTCTCTGGAGACCAGTTCCAGCGACTTCTTAGTATCACGCCAGACTGGAAGGCAGAGAGACTTCTGGATCTGGGGGCTGGGGACGGAGGTGTCACAGATGTGATGGGAGCCCATTTTAGAGAGGTCTATGCTACCGAGGTGTCGCCACCCATGAAATGGCATCTGCAGAGAAGGAATTACAAGTGAGTACTCCATTTTTGGTTCTCAGAGAATAACTGACCTCTTAGACATTGATGGATGGATAGCAGAATGGGGCCACAATGACAAAAAAAGACTATTACTGTTGTGAGGTCTCTGTTTAAACTCTAAACCAAGGGTTTGGTGGGTGAGGATCAGGTGAGCCGCACGTGTGCCAAAACATGTCAACCCCAGGCTGCATTGCACTTACTATACATTTTTAGATGACACATGCAGAGAAATATATACAGCATGAACCGTGGATATTTAACAGCATTATTAGAACAGAGGATTAGAACAGAATTAAAGGTAGGGTAAGTGATTTGAAATTAATCGTGTAGTACCAGCCTGGTGCACTAGGGGCGCCCAAGAGTAGCTACAGTATTTGAACCTGCTGCTCGATCCTGATTGGAGGAGAATTCACCCTCCACCTGGGGAACTTTTATTAGCTCCTCTGCTAATGTGGGGGAGGGGGAAACTCCATATATGGTCTGCACACCTTATAATAGAGCATTTTAACAGATCTTTTTTTTGGGGGGGGGTGATATCTGACAAAAGTGAAATCACTTCCCCTACCTTTAATGGTAACGAAGCATGCATCTAATTCATCTCATATCATTGCAAACATACAGTCTCTCTGACTGGTCATCATATCTTAGGTGAGTGTTTTGCCGCTCAAGTCAAGCAGATTGGCCATAAACAAATCACTAGTCTCTTCTCACCCTTTCAGACTGCTGGGTATTGATGAGTGGCATCACATGGGCTTGCAGTATGATCTGATCAGCTGTTTAAATCTGTTGGACCGCTGTGAGGATCCAATGACCCTCCTTAGGAGCATGCGAAGTTCCCTTGTACCTGGCACAGGACGGGTCATCCTGGCTGCTGTTCTGCCCTTCCAGCCTTACGTGGAAATAGGTAAGTCCAGTCAGCATTCCTTCTGTAATCTTGACTATAATTGTCATTTAATCTCTACATTTTAGCAGATTATTTTGTGCAATATGTTCATTTTTACTCTTAGTTAACAAATTGACGCCTATCATTTTGTACAATGTTTTTACAGTGTAAGGACACAAAATGTAATGAATTAAGACCAAAATGTGCCATTTGTGTGTTTGATAGCCGGTGGTAAATGGGAGCGTCCAAAAGAGCGTCTGCCAGTAAAGGGGAAGACATGGGAGGAGCAGGTGACCAGTCTGACCAATGATGTGTTCCGAGGTGCTGGGTTTGAAGTAGAGGCTGTGACCCGGTTGCCATACCTTTGCGAAGGGGACATGTATAAAGATTACTATGTTCTTGATGATGCAGTATTTGTTCTCAAAGCTTTAGAGGACTGACAAAGCTGTTTGTTTACAACAAGAGCACATCTATGAGCTAAGCAAAGGCCCGGGTTACACAAATGTTTTGTGTTTGGCCTTTGCTCCTGAAAGGCTCTGTGCAATTTTATGTACAGGTATGTGTAATTCCACTCTCCATTTGAACTTAGCTCAGGTAGCACCAACATTTACCAGCCACCATTATGTGACAGTGATACCTCTCGTTTTCTAAGTCAAATAGGATTTTGAATGACGGTTAGCCATGGCATTCCACAAATGCAAAACTGTAAGTATCATATCTTCAACATATCACTGTGGAGTGATTACCAGTAAATGTCTGTTCTGTATTCTCTGTAGTGTTTTTTGACAATTGTTCAATTTTGGTGGTTTGGTTCATTCCTTCAGCTTACATACTGTATTAAAGGAGCTCATTTGTACAAGGTTGCCTCATTTGTGTCTATGCCACTTTATCCATGTCAATTATGTTTTATGTGACCAACTGTTAAAACTTTATCAATGAGGTAAAGGAAATTGGTTATTTTAAAATGACCATTCATCTTGGGTGTTATTGTACAAAGGTTTTATATATAAAAAAAAAAAACAAATAAAAAATGTGCCACATTTAATGACTTGTTTTTATTGAAAGGTACAAGAATAAAATAAAAAATAAATTGCTTTGTTATGGGGTTCTCAATATCAGTGGTTCCCAAACATATGTCAAGTACCCCCAAATTGACACTCATTCACTCAGCCTGGAGACCCCCATTAGAAAATATATGCGAAGGAAGCCCCATAAGAGAAGATTGATATTTTCATGGCATTTCTATCTCTGGGACCCCCAAATGTAATGTATAGTATATTATAAAATCGGAAACAATTTAACCCAGAGTGAATAGACGGAATTTGTACATTATTTGAGTTATAGACCCATAGAGTCCATGGGTTACTAATTATTATTTAACTGAGTACCCCCTGGGGGTCCCCACACCCCACTTTGGGAACCACTGTTAAAGATGACGTGTAACCACTGGAATCTAAGGATGCTTGGGACTTTGAATCCCCATCATCAGCTGGAGGAGTTGCCTGGAGTTAGTTGTGATCATGACGGCCCCGCCTGTGACGGCAGGGCGGCTCCAGGGCGGCTCTCATTCGCTAGACGGGGAGCGTTTCCCGGCTTGCATTGGGTGCCGCTATCGTTGTTGGCCACGTCCCCGGGCCACGTCGCGCAGCATTTCGCCATTTTCACCCCCCATCATCTTTGCATACAGTAGAACTGGTGTCTGTTGACAGTCACCGTACCACTATTACCACAAACTGGTACATCGGCTGCAAGGATCGAGCCGAACTTCTGGCGGCGGCGGCTTTTGGACGGAGTGAAAACGGTTTGCATTTGCACTAGGTTTAGGTTCGCAACATCCTGCAAGCAGCACCAACATGAACATCTTCAGGCTAACCGGTGATCTGTCTCATCTAGCAGCCATCATCATCCTGCTGCTGAAGATATGGAAGACCAGATCCTGTGCTGGTAAGTTAAGGTTCCACGAGATATTAAACGGGTATCTTATTATTCACAGACACTGTTGTTAGTGTTGTATATCATGAAACGGTATGGCTTTCCCAGGCAGGCAACTTAGCGGTACTACACACACACTGCTGTTATGATGCGGTAGTACGGTGCACATGAGCAGTGCTGCTAACCAGTAGCTCTGCAGCCAGCTAGCTTCTTCACCTCGGGATAGCAAGCTAACATTTGCCGACAAGAGCCGATCTTCAATTTCACAACGCATCGCGGTGCCGCGCACTGTGCGCTTGTAGATCGGCTGCCTTGTCGGAGCGCGACACTGCCTGGTCGGTTTTGCCCATCGTCCCGGCGTGACCTTTGACGTGGCGCACCCCCCTCTCTGTCAGCCTCTTGTCACGCAGTTATGTGCATATGGGCACCTTTTAGTTAGTAGAATCTGCTCTCTGCACCACCTATTCATTTCTGGGTCTGTGAGTGGTTGGGGCGACTGGCTCAGGAAGTAGAGCAGGTCGCCCAATCATCCATGGTGGGTTGGCGGTTCTAATCCCGGCTCCTTTACTTTATTCGTTTATTTGGACGGAACAGAGTATATTGATGTACATTACAAAACAATGAAATGTAAATATACCGGATTTAGCGAGGTTGCATGAAGACAACCACAATAGAAGAGTACAAAGAAAGCATCTAAAAGACAGGTTGCTAAAAGCAAGATCTAAAGTGCATGCATATAAGTAGCAGCGTTATACAATAGTGCAAGTATCTTATTAAAGTACTAGTGCAGAGATTCAAGTAATTTACATACACTGTGTAAGGTGCACTTAGTAATTGACTAAACATGGTCACAGGTTTGGTTATCTAGTAAGCATTTTTTTAAGTTGTACTTAAAAGATGAAAACAGTCTCTTATAGTCAGTAGTAAGTTATTCCAAATTGAACAGCCCTGGACTGAGAGGGTGTTTTTGCTAAAGGTGTTTTTTTTCTGAACGGCACTTCGCTTCCTCATGTCTACATGTCGAAGTGTCCTTGGGCAAGACACTGGATGCCAATTTGCTCCCGGTGTGCTGGTTGGTACCTTGCATGGCTTCCACCACAAGCGGGAATGGGTGAATGTTATACACTATGTAAGTCTTGGATAAAGGTGCATTTATTTACCGCTACCATTGCTAGTTTTCAATTGTCAGTGGTTGCAGGTACTGTATATAGGGCCATTCTAAAGGACTGTTGTGTTATGTGTCTGTCTGCTTGAAATTGTACAAAACATTTGGAAGATAAAGGTAACCACTAGGTGCTGTAAATCTTACGGCATAGATCACACAGGGCTACAGTATAAATGCAATAATGAGGTTGCGTTGGACTCACTCGGTGTTTGGAATGGTGGTGATAATGCTATTTTGGCTGAGGGGACTGAATTGGGTAGATGAATTAATGCCAGTACGACATATTTATCTAAAGCAGCGATACCAAACCTGTGGGCTGAGGGCTACAAGTGGGTCCTCAAAGAATACAAGAACACTTGCCCCAAAACACGGCCACCTGTCCTCAGGTCAAATTCGGTAAATTCAGAACATTTGCACCAGATATTCCTAAACCTAACCTCATTCTTAAATGTCACCTTGGTAAAACTATGGCTAAATTCAAAACATATTCCTAACCTTTAAAACAAGGTTTTACTGAGGTCAAATGCATGGGCTATGAACGTTTTCAGTTGGGCCCTGGCCTCTGATCCAGAAAAAGCTTTGCGAATTGCTGATCTAAACTAAAGGACACAGTTAAACAGCCTTTCTATCTGTCTTGACAGGTATTTCCGGGAAGAGTCAGATCCTGTTTGCACTGGTGTTCACTACTCGCTACCTGGACCTGCTCACCTCTTTCATTTCCCTCTACAACACCAGTATGAAGGTGAGGAACACTTGTAGTCTTTCTCAGTCCTTCCTCGTCATCATATCTAGAAGTACCTGATTTAAGAGCCCATGCCTCTTGTTTGCGTTTGTACTACGCACACAATTTATTTAAGACACATTTAGGACAATGGAGGTGTGCCAGCCAGACACACCTTTGTTTATCAAGGTGTAACGGGAGTAGTTAGTTCACACACACATTTCAACCTTATCTTCCTATACCCATTATTGGTCTTCATTAATACTCATTATAAGATGGTCTGACACTGCTCTTGCTGTGTCAGACCAGTATACAGTATCAGCAGTTTTGTAATTAAAACATATGTTTGGCACAGATCATCTACATTGGATGTGCGTACGCCACTGTCTACCTGATTTATGCGAAGTTCAAGGCAACGTATGATGGCAACCATGACACATTCAGAGTGGAGTTCCTGGTTGTCCCAGTTGGAGGCCTGGCTTTCCTTGTTAACCACGACTTTTCTCCCCTCGAGGTAAGAAATCGAGCAGTGATTCAGGTGACCCATCTCATAATACTGTACATTGAATTGCTTAAACACCCTGAAACTCATTTGTCCCTCAGATCCTGTGGACCTTCTCCATCTATCTTGAGTCGGTGGCCATCTTACCTCAGCTCTTCATGATTAGCAAGACCGGTGAGGCCGAGACCATCACCACCCACTACCTGTTCTTCCTTGGACTCTACAGAGCCCTTTACCTCATCAACTGGATATGGCGCTTCTACTTCGAGGGATTCTTCGACATGATTGCTATTGTTGCTGGGGTAGTGCAGACTATTCTCTACTGCGACTTCTTCTATTTGTATGTAACAAAAGGTGAGTCATTTCCTTCCCACTTCAGCACAAACACAATGTAATATCTCTTGCCAACACTCCCATTGTTCTGAGGTGTGATCATAGTGTAAAAAATACCCTTTGGTTTCTAATTTTCCATTTATTTGTGCAGTGTACATACAAATGTAGTCCCTGGGACCCATCTAAAAGACAATTTAATGGACCCATTACTTTGAAAACCTATTCACATAAGTGAAGGTATAATTATCATCCTCAGAACAATGGGATTTTCAGGAAAATCTGTGATGTCTTCCTTTACCTTTTATCCAATAAAAATACGCAGTATATTACTACGATATTAAGGGCCTATCATGTTTTTGATTAGAACTGGATACTTCCAAGAACCTTTTATTCTTGAACATTGTCCATCAGTATCTTGAAAAGAGGTTTGATAAACTGTAGGGAAAATGTGTTCTGGGAGAGCTTTGGAGTGCCTGGATGTTTCATACATTCTTTTTCCAGCTAAAAAGAAATGTGAAAATAGCAGATCTACAAGCTCACAATTAAACTTTTAACTTAATATCCATTTATTTTCCCTTCAGTTATGTAAAAGACTGGCTAGACTAGTGGTTAATCTTTTTAATGGCTTTTTTAATAGCTCTTCTAGCAGTTCTGTTATTACTCCCTTATTATATAGGCATTAGGGGTGATTATCAAAACTGTAAATATTGCGCAAGTACCAATGGTCTTCCCCATGACAATATTGAGATTCAGGTAGCCTAGCCTTATGTCATCATAGCTGTTGTATGAACTTTGACCTCATAGCATACCAAAGTGCAACTCTCAGCACACAGTAGTAATGTTATCTCCAGATTATACCTACGGTATATTATTAGCCTGAAGCCTTACCAGGCACTTAACCCCTCCTGTGTGTTTCATTATGTCTGTAAATCCTCAGGCCCTGTGTGCGCATTGTTTGGTTTAGTTGTTATTGTTATGGTAGTGTTACCTTGGAAAGAGGTATTCAACATGAGCCGTCTTCATTTTCAGTACTGAAAGGAAAGAAGCTGAGCCTGCCAGCCTAAGTGCCAAAGAGGAGCGATTTGGCAGACTCGAAGAGGGGGGACCGGGGTTAGCACAGGACACTGTTGCCTCCCCGCGCCCCTACTCCACCACCCCCCCTGCCAGTGTAAGATGCCTGAGACAGATAGCGAAAGGGAGCTGCTAGCTGTAGGTCCTAGACCTTCTTCTGATCAAACGTGTTGGAATCAGGACACAACTCCAGAGGCTATCCCATGGCTTTTGGATTTCTGTTTGATGCATCTTGCCTTAACTTTTATATTACTCTGTATAAAGGAAGAAAAAGTGAGAGGTTTTCTACGTTGAAAAGTGTGATTTGACACTCATTAGTGATTAAGAGCTGAAAATATAAAACAATTGCCTATGATTTGGCATTGTATGATATTGGAGCGGACTTCTTGTGGTGGGATATTACTGATTCAGCTGTTTGTAATAGTATTTACAATCTCAATAAATGCACATCGTTTTCCTGAATCAAATAGAAGGGGATATGTTGATCCCCAGCATTGGCAGGCAAACTTATCATGTTTTGTTCCAGCCCATTCCCTGTATTCTAAACCTGTGTACATTCCTGTGTAAAAGCGGCTATCTCCAGGATCTAGGATACTCTTGTCAAATAATACATTTGACATACAGTATGCCATTACTTCACTCTTTTTCTGTATATGGAGAATAATCCTGAAGTTAAATGTTTTTGTGCTGTTGCCTCCAAAGAAATGCATTCATTCATTAGTATGAATTGGTATCAATTAACCAAATTTATACTTAACAGTAGTTGCAGACTGGTGTCACTCACCACAAATAGCTCTTTTACAACCATGATGCATTATTGACATAGATGTACAACTGTTTTGTTCAGTGCACGACGTGGCATGCATCTTATGTATAAGTTGGGCATTAGGGTTGAAACACTTAATTTGAGAGGTGATAAAAGTGAAATCAAAGGATTGGAAAGATGGTCCATTCATCTTCAGTGCTGTAAAAGGAATGTTTAATTTGAATAGTCTTTGGCATTCATACTTCACATGGGTTGAAAGTGTACTATCCTGAGCAGTTACACAGTAGCATTAATTTAAAAAAAAAAGAACTTGAAATGTTTGGACTATTCACTTAAAGAATTGAAAGGAGGTATTTGTTTTGTTTTCCTACAGAGTTGCTGATGTGATTTCTTTTGAATAAACAATGTCTGTAAGAATTGTCAAATTATGTGCATAAGTTTAATCTAAAATACACCTGGTGAAATGACAGTTTGGACTTAGTTGTATTGGATTTAAGAAAAATTAGCCAAACATACCTACCTTTATTTGTTTTCATGCAGATCATTCCAGAATTTCTCTTTTTTTAAGCCAAGCTTTTGCATGATATTGCCACCACAAATAAAGATTTTATGGAAACGCTTGTCACTAATTCTGGTGTTACAATAAGTTGTGAAATCCATCCAGCTTATAATAATGTGCAAAGTTACGAAAACCAACACTGAAAACCCTTTGTGACGGTATGGTGTAGACATGGTCCATTGACCTGAAACATCACAAAGTCTTGCTTCACATTGTGCATGTGACAAATTTGGAGAGACAGACTTGTGCATGACGTGCACAGCTAAGGTCCAAGTGCCTGGACAAACCTTACTGTACTATGCACAGTTGAGTGGGTTGTGGGTGAGTTTGTGTGCACTGAGTTGAACTTTGCCCAAATTCTTTGCCACATTCCATGCATTTGTGGCTTTGCGTTGGTAACTTGGTTGCATGCCAGGCTTTGTGCTTTGCACCAGGCAGGTCTGTTTGTGCTATGTGGCACTTCAAGGCCTTTCTTTAAATACTACACAGGGACAAATGTAGTGTCCCTGTAGTTGGCTAACTTGGCTTAGAACATGCATTCATTTTGTGACACAACTTGTTCCTGTTCATGGATGACTCGCCACTGCTGGCCTCAAAGAAACTGCAGGTTGAATGTAGAAATAGGAAAACAACAACAAAAACAATACAATACAAATTACAATACAGCACAACTAAAACAAAATAAATACATTAACTGACTAAAAAAACCCACCCTGTCTGGAGCTGGATTTGCTATTCTGCAAGAGAAGTATTTTCTGGTTTTACCCTCAAGTAACAGTTTTCGTATTGACCCACACTTTTGTTTGAAAAGTACGATGCCCATTCTGCATAGTGTGAAATAGAAATGTGTTCTCACAGCGAGATAGTATTGTTTATTATTTAAAGGGGTATTTCACTTCACAAAAAAACACTTTTGGTCATTTTATGTCTATTCAGTCTCAACAGAACACACCAGACAGTTTTATATTACTTGATTCAGTATTTAGATATTTGATATTTATTTTAACTGCCCCGGCCCTTCCTTCACAAATTCATTATAACTTACTGTAAAACTTCATTTTAACCATAATAGATTAATCAAAAACACCCAACTATTTTTCTGGTAATTGATATCATCTTTCTAATACACGAGAGGGCTTTGGAATTTCATTTACAGTTTTCATTTATTATATATTTTAAAAATATTCACATGAGACTGAGTATAGACCATAAAATGTTTTAAAAATTGAAATACCCCTTTAAGTTGCTTTCTTGCAGCTACAGTACAGCTGCAGTTTACAGTAAATCGTATACAGGAGAACGACAGTTGTTTTTTAGTTCTCCTGTTGTCGTCAATATTTGGGAATTTTGGACAGAAGAATATATTTGTATGCAAAGCACTGCAGTGCAGTGTAATGCCTTGTTAAAATACTGTATAAATGCTGTCGTCGGCCTGAAAGCCACTGGGTGGCAGCATTACTGCGATTGCGACACAACTTCACTGTTGCCATCTCTGCTTATTACAAGCGACTTTCTTGTTCCTAATGTGTTAGTGATTCTAACACAAGCCAAGGACCTCCAAATTAATGTGGACTTGTATAGCTGGTATAGTTGTTTAACCAGATGTAACTCTTTGAGAGCGTAAACATGAAACCACCGGTAGACCTCCCTGTACGCCCAATGTTCAATCCGACCCTGCATCTAGGTTATATTTTGTCCCAAGAACCCCCCATACAAGATTAAAGTCAGATAAAATGTTCCACTTTTGATATGATATTTTTGTAGCAGATGTACAACATCTACATTACAACATTGTAGATGCTATCAGCCAGGCGTCGTTAGAACCACTTGCTTGTTTCTCACACACAATGTGGCAACATTGCTACACTTCCGGAACAGTCCTACACCAAACTGCTCTCGTCTCGAAATTATTGTCAAATTTCTAGTGTTCCATGTTTCATGGGCAGTTATTTTTTCCCCATGCCCGGAACTGATTGTAGATACACTGTTGAGCAGGAGCATTGAACTGGACGGAACAGTCAACAAATAACGCTATCGATGAGAAGTACTGCGCTATCCTGTGGCACGTACTGTAGTGTATTGATACTATTGTATGTTGTTGTACCATACCAGCAGTAATTTTACATTTACTGAAGGCAAATGATGGAGGAATGTGTTTCGCAGGTGAATGGTGAGTAAAACACATTAAACTCGGTGAAACTGGAGTTGAAGAAGTAGAATGACGCCATGATCTATTCTATTCAGTGGATGTTTTTGTGTTTTCAGAACATTATTTGCTAGGGTTACTTTAAAAAATATTAAATTTACCTGGACTATATTTAATAGACATTCATAAATTAAAAAAAAAAAAAAAAACGGCTACTGGTTTGTATTAGACTTAGCCGCATTGCAACATTAGATTCTTTTCTTTTATAATTGGAATTGGAATGGAATCTGAAAAGAATCTAATGTTGCATAACGGAAGGTTGACTCTCCACTTGCCTAAATATCTCAGTGATTAAACGAGTCAAACTCACCAACTTTGCAGCTGCAGACAAAGCTTGACACATCCTCTGTCGATCTGCAAGGGTTTTGTGCCATAAAAATCCACCGTAGACACATTATGAGCTACTTTCTGTCCTGACTAGTCCTCAACAAACACACGAGCTGCTATCTTGCCAAACAAGAGCTGAGGGGGAGTGCTTGTTTTATACACTGACACACACCAGGTGCACACCTCGTCGGTGCACACGCAGTATCGCCACCCACCTGCTGTTTGTGTGTGTCAGTGTATAAAACAACAACATGTCTACGGTGGATTTTTATGGCACAAAACCCTTGCAGATCGACAGAGGATGTGTCAAGCTTTTTCTACAGCTGCAAAGTTGGTGAGTTTGACTCGTTTAATACAGGCAGATCACTGATGACATTTCTCTTAAAAGTAGGGTAAGTGATTTGAAATTCATTGTGTAGTACCAGCCTGGTGCACTAGGGGCGTCCAACAGTAGCTACACTATGTGAACCTGCTGCTCGATCCTGATTGGAGGAGAATTCACCCACCACCTGGGGAACTTTTATTAGCTCCTCTGCTAACGTGGGGGAGGGGGAAACTCCATATATGGTCTCCACACTTTATAATAGAGCATTTTAACAGAAAAATATATTTTTTGGGCGATATCTGACAAAAGTGAAATCACTTCCCCTACCTTTAATGGGGGAGCGAATGGACGGAATTGCAACTCTAGACGCAATTCCAATTATCAAAGAATCTAGAGTTGCATTGCGGCTATATTCGACTCGATGCACAGCACTTAAAGGGGAATTAAACCAATTTTAAACGTTTATACAATGTAATTAGAAATGTTGGCAAGAAGCAATCTTTATTGCTTCATTACATTACAAAGAGGCCAACCCATCTCTTGTGCCTCACCCAAGGGTATAAGACATTAGAATGGCAGCAATGATTGTATTGAATCATTGGTCAAGATATTGCTCTTGGTATCTGCTTTTTCATACTGGGAGATAGCTCAAACTCCTTACTTGGAATGGATCAAATTCCAAACAGCCATACTGCTGGGTCTCTTCCTAGCACTCTACAGAATGGCATAATTTACTTAGTAGGACAGCATATCATATCACAAAGGACAGCCTCCCTCATTCTTTTGGTTGTTGTCTTTGTTTCTTTTTGTTTTCCTATGGGTTGCTTTATGGATCAGATGCTGTTTTGTTGTTGCTAACGATTTGTGGTGTTTTTGTTGCTGTGTTGTATAAATAAATCCAAGAAAATGAATTAAAAACGAAGGGGGAGTTAATTTGACCCCTATGGGCCTGAGGGGACTATGAATGAGGGACTTCATTTAAATGAAAATGATAGATATTTTTGATGCAGTGCTGGTCAGAATCCAGCTATAGTGATGTTGTTAGACATTCAAGATGTGTGTTTTCGATGTGTTTCAGGCATTCCTCTCTCCTGCCTGCGTCTCTTGGTGTCTCCACTGCGGCTGGTCACGGCAGCTATCTGGCAGACTGTCCAGCACAAAGTGGTGTCTGATTATGGCATTGTGGAAGAGTTTGTATCCATGGTGGCAGATATTGTCCCTGAGCTGCTCTCCAGAAGACAGAGGGGACAACTCATCCTGGGTCTCAGAGCACGGGTGAGAGATGACCTGAATTGAGGATTATTTGCACAGTTCCTTTGCTCTTTTCAAAAGTGCGTTTCTGTTTTGAATAATTAATTCATCCCTCATTTACCCCATTGATCTCTGGTTGTAGTTGATCCTGGAGTTGTGTAGCTCTGAGGCCAGTGCTGACCCCCAGGTCATTCAACCACACCTGGACAGGCTGCATACCCTGAGGTCACTGTGGAATATGGAGGTGAGTCTAATCCTAACTTTTAGTAATGATTTTTAAAATTATTATTATTGGCACTTATACTTTCATAAAGATGGCTCGAGGGAAGGCTACTTGCTTACTAAAAAAGCCAAACATTTAGCTTGTAGATCTAGTTTGTTGTAGAGTAATAAAGGGGGGGGGGGGGGGTCAAGTATACCGGTATACCCGTGGGACACCGTATCAGCTTCAAAAGACACAATATTGATCTGGAATTAACCCTTTTATTTTTGACAGGCAAATGATGTTGGTCTAGAAATGTCTGATTCACATTTTCTGAGTCTTGTACAAAGCCTGCTGAAAGATCCTGAGGAGAGAGAGAACTTCTTCCGGGTCAGTGGTTGTGGGTGTCTTTCAAGAAGGGGAATTGCACCCCAGAACTTTCTCACCTTTTAAGGTAGTGCCCACGTTGGGTAAAGATGAGTGGATGTGTTTGGTTTCACGTTGCCCCCTTCGTGCTGTAAGCCCCTAGCCCCCTGCAGCGTATAATGGCACTGCTGGGATCAACCATAATATCTCCGCGAAAATCCGGTCAAAACTCACAATATAGGCATCAATCGACTCTGTATGCCTTCTACTACACGATCCCGGTGCATTTTGTCCACTTTGACTTGCCGTACTGCAGTTACAGCCAAACAGGAACCGGAAGGACGAACCCGGGCTGATATCCTGTTTGGCTGTAACTGCAGTACGGCAAGTCAAAGTGGACAAAATGCACCGGGATCGTGTAGTAGAAGGCATACAGAGTCGATTGATGCCTATATTGTGAGTTTTGACCGGATTTTCGCGGAAATATTATGGTTGATCCCAGCGGTGCCATTATACGCTGCAGGGGGCTAGGGGCTTACAGCACGAAGGGGGCAACGTGAAACCAAACACATCCACTCATCTTTACCCAACGTGGGCACTACCTTTAAAAGGTGAGAAAAAGTTCTGGGGTGCAATTCCCCTTTCAACTAATATGCAAACATCACATTTGCTGCATATTTTGCTCATTGTTGCATTCAATGATATTTTGTAAAAATGTCATGGGCTTAGTTTAAAATTACATTACATTTCATTTGTCTGTGCTGTTCAGGATGTTTTCCATGAAGACTTTGGCCCCATGTATGATGAGTCAATACAGAAGCTGATGTGGCACTTTCTGTCCAGACTGGAACAGCTGCTTCCTTCCCAGAACTTTGAACAGGTAGAGGCAGGCAGGCAAAGATGTAAAACACCTTTACACATGTATCACTTGCTGCATCTACATATATCCAATGCGAAAGTAATACTTCATTACATACTGTATGTCTCATTTGTTTATGTACTCTAGGTTGCCTCGCTGCTTAGCAATGCCTCGTCCGTTTTGAATGAAAACATGGCAACATTTTCTCAACCTCAGGAGCTCAAATCCTTGCTGGAATATCAAAACAACCTCAGCCTGCTGGGAGAAGATGGTATTTTTATTTATTATACTCACAAATAGCAGGACTCCAAAGCTGTCCAGCACTTATGCTACATTCACATGGAAAGATGGCGATCAGCACATGTTGGAAAAATACTCTGCTAACGACTGATTGTTGGAGCTTATGTTACTATGGAGTATGGATGTTTATTTTTTTTATTTACAGTAGCTCCACTAGTGTGAGTGTTATAACTAAAAAGACTGAAAAGATCATGACATGATGGCTAAGGCTAATTTCCCATCACATCATTTGATTAAATCCACTTTTCTTCAGTTGAGTGTAAAGGATCTGTGTGATCTCTAGGGCTTCTAAGCGTCGAGTTTTTACATTATCAGATGTGTTGGGGCTAGACATGTGCGATTGTAATGTTTTTATATAAATAATAAATAATTAAATTAAATTGTATTTCTTGTTCCTTTCCAGACTCTTTCATTGAGGACAACTGCATTATGACAGCTCTATGTCTCCCCCCAGTGGAGAGGGTGGTGATTGTCAAACAGCAAGAAGATATGGATGGCTGCACAGAGATAAGGGTGGGATCTGAAGGAAATGAGATAAAACTTGGAGAAGACGAATGCGAGGATGATCAGCAGTGGTTCTGTGTTGAAGTGAAATCAGCTGACACTGAGTTTGTTTCAGATCAAATGGACATTGAGCCCACTGAAAGTCAAAACCAAGTGGCACAAAATGACATCAATGCTGAAATTATAGCAGTAACTGTGGAAGATGAACCAGTGGACATCCTTGACGTGGTGAATAAAAATAAATTATGTGAAAAAAACCCAGACCAACAAAGGAATCAGCTACAGGAAATGGACTGCCTTGTGAAGCTGGAAAGAGTTGAGGTCACTGTTCCTTTGAAATCGCGGCCAGTCAGACAGAACCGGGGCCTCAAGATGAAGACTTTTCTATCCCATATGGTCAAGTCAAGGGACAGTAGCAGTAGTTGTAATATCATCAGCGATGATACAGTTTTCAGTGACACGCATTCCTCCAAAAAGGACCTGGACCAGAGAACATGTACAATTTGTGGGAAGGTTTTGAGTCAAGCCAAATTCTTACAGCGACACATGAATCAGCACTTGACACAGCAGTCCTATTCGTGCCCTGAATGCAAAAGAAAGTATAAGACCTTGCGGCATTTGCAGGAACACAAATGTCAAATTCAGAGTCTTAAAGATCTGTCAAAATGTAATGACAGCATTCAGACGGATGAAAACGAGACAACTGCGAGTGTTTCGGAAATGGCTGGAGAACGATCAGAAGAGTTGTCGTCATCAGAGAGTAATAACCAGGACTGCTCTCAATCAACCTCCGTTGAAAGGAAGACCCACAAAAAAGTACGCCGTTACAGCCCTGAACAAGACATAACCACACCAAACGGTCCTTTCATCTGCCCTCATTGTAGTGTGGAGTTTAAGTGCCAGCAGACTTTAAAGTACCACCTAAGAAACATTTGCTACAATGAGCAGCAGGTAGATCCAGAAAGAGTTGATCACCGCAAGCAATGTTTCAAATGTGACGAATGTGACAAGGCGTTCAAGTACAAATCAACATTGGATTCCCACAAACACACACACAACCCACTTTACTGTCAGGTGTGTATGAAATTGGTGCGTGACTCCGAAGCGCTGGCATTGCACAAGGTATCTCACACGCCGTTTCAGTGTAACCTGTGTGAAGGAAACTTCCCAGTTTTTAAGGCACTTTACAAGCATTACAATGACGCTCACAATCCCACTGCACCATTTGTGTGCACATACTGCCAGACATCTTTCGTCAGTTTGAAGCGCTTCATCAGACACGAATGGAAACATACCGGTCACCAGCCATTCCAGTGCCCTCATTGCCCCAAACGATTTAGAGCATACTCGGACCTGTTGGAGCATCAGAAGAAACACACCAAAGAATATCCCTTCCTTTGCTGGGAATGCGGGAAGAAATTCAGACACAGTATGTCACTGACTAGGCATGTGCAGCGCGAACACGAACCCGGCCAGGCCGGCCAACCTGTCCCAGAGAAATCCACAGTATCCTACTCTTGTGTTCCTTGCGGAAAGAGCTTTACCTCTAAGTGGTGCTATCTGAAACACGACAACTTCTATCACAAAGGAGTTCATTATCCGTGTACGCACTGCGGTAAGGGGTTTGTCGGCAAAGATGCCCTGGTCAGACACAATTTGATTCACACCGGGGAGAGGCCATTTAAGTGTGACGACTGCGACAAGTCCTTCAGGTCGGCCTCTGAACTTAAGGTTCACAGGCGGTACCATACCGGCGAGCGACCGTTTAAGTGCAGTGTGTGTGAGAAGGGATTTGTACAATCCTGTTTTCTCACCTTACACATGCGTACTCACACAGGAGAGAGGCCATACATTTGTACTGTGTGTGGGAGGGGGTTTGCCAGCTTGCATGGCCTGAAAAGGCACACACGACTTGTACATGCATAGCTCTGCGGGTGTTATTGTGTGTGTAGTGGTTTATTTATTCATTAAAGGGATAGTTCAGATTTTTGGAACTTAAGTCAACTGTATTAATTGATTGGCAGAGACCCGTGGTGGGAGTTCTGCTCTGGTTTTGGTTAATATTAGTACCGGTAGTTCCGGTCATTTTGTGGAGGCCATTGAGGCCAAGCAGCAAAAGTACATGAATAAACAAAACTAACATAATTTGTATTGTTGAATTATTTCTAAAATATTAGCATGTCTTATCATTTCTTTTGTACAACATACATGGTGTGATAGAGAACAAAAATGAACAAAGGATGTGCTAATATATTAGAACTGGGGCAACAATACAAAGGAAGTTCTTAAAAAAAAAAAATCTTTTACTACTACTGTGTGGTCCCAGTGACCTCCACAAAATGACCAGAACTACTTGATATTTCACCAAAACCAAAGCTGAACTCCCACCACAGGACACTGTACATCAATTAATACTGCTGACACCACTATATTAATGGCAAGTATTTCATAGAGCTTAACTTAAATAAATCTGAATTACCCCTTTAAGGGATAAGGCCAATTCTGAAAACGCTGTTGCTACAGCTGGCCGTGCTGGTTGCTATGTATTATTTGTGATGTCTGTTGGGTGAAACGTTGTAGGTCCAAAGGTGATCAAATTCTAAATGTCAAAAACAGCACATTGTCTGACAAGCTTTAAGCATGTCAATTCAAACTGTGCTTCCAGCTTATAGATCTGTCCCCCCTTTCCCCACTACGTTTTTGATGCCTAACTAAGACCATAATGAATTGGAGTTGGTTGTCCAAACGATTGCCTCCATGTACTACGGTACCTCCATTCTCCCAACTTCCCAAGCTCTGCCATATTCACATTCATCTCTTGTTGCCAGAGCTACATCCAATAGATCTGTTGCTTTGTATGATGCTGCAGTGTGATCAAATACAACATTAATTTATGAGAAAAACAAAGTTAGAATAATCAGATAAAAAGGTAACGGTCTGCCCAACAGTGGTATATATAGCAAGCAACAAATAAAATGACAAATGCCTTGCCAACTTCAAAGGTAGAACAACATGCAGTATACAGTAGGTGTAAATGGATTTAAATGGATTTGCTTCTGTGCTAAATTTAATAGTGGATTTTGAATAGTATCTTATGATGTAACTTTCAAGTCAACTGCAACATCTATCAGAAATTAGTTAGATTTTATAGGGATAAATTCATAGGGTTTTCATGAAAAATGTTTACTTGATCAAATCAGGGTTTTGCATTAAAATGTGTTCTACAAATAAAGACGGATTAACAGACTTTGGTTGTTTAATTGACAGATTATGTTTGAGGTTGCCATAATAAAGTGTGTTTGAGATCAGATTAGACTATGATTTTGACATCTAGGAGAGTAATGAATTCTAATTGACGAACAGGACCCTTAGTACAAGGTTCGACTATGCCTGCCCTGCACCTCTTGGTACCACAGCACCTCAAAGGCCCTGAAAACAAGGCTACAGGCCTTCCAAAACAAGCTTGTCAAGCTGTTACTTGGCCTCACCCCCTGAACCCACCTTACCCCTGCCCACTTTGACAGACTGGGTTGACAACAGAGAATAAGATCTTGCAAAGGGTCTGGTCCACAAGATTTGATACACTATCAAAATACCCATGTACTGTACCTAAATATTTCCCTAATGTCAACCAAGTCCACTCCTACAACACCAGAGGGAGCTCTACAAATCACATGCCACCCAGATTCGGCACAAACAAGTGACTACATTCTTTTCGCTCCTATGCCACCAATAAAATGTGGAATGCTACCAACAATAAAACATGCAAATCCCTTGACTCCATCAAAACCACTCTCAAAGGGCACCTATGGATATTGGACAGCTGCACTTCGAAACTGGCCTCCGCAAAAATATTATTCTTCCATCCATGCCTCTTCTTAATAATATAATAATATGGAAGTGTTTTTTGTCTCTTTAAGTATTTGATAAAATGAACAGGGTGACTGCCATCTTAACTGGTTTGTCCATTCAGTTATCAGTCTTGTATTGAGTTGTGTTAGAATTATAGGCCTACGACTGTAAATCTCTAAGCTGTTAATACAATTATCAATCAAAATTAGGCACTAATGGTGAGGCCAATATGGCGTTTTCAAACCATAGGCCTATACTTTTTTACCTATACTTTTAGACTTAAAAGACTTATTTTGGATTTGCTTCAGGCTACACGAACTGTGGTCAAGCAATCAGTGTCTGATCCCTCAATTCATATGACGATGCAGTCACATTGCAATGACCGGTGCACTCCACTAGAATGCAGCACAGGATCACAGCTTCCATCACATAAAACCCTGCTTTCACTCAGTGCCCTTCTGCATCCATGCCTAGATTGGTACTAGGCTACTGTATAGTTACTATACTGTGCTATAGAATTTAATTCCTATATGTTCACATAAAGCGTTGAGTGAACATCTACCACGTTGTAGGGCTGCTCTGCAGAACATGTACAGACTAATGTTTAACAAAATCCCGGCTACTGTGTGACTTCTGTTGTCCTCTAGTGGAAAACTACTCATGGTTCTGCCACAGATAATTGACCATGTAATGAAGATAGTGTGTGTGGGGGTGGAGGTCCATTCTGCCCGCAGGCCCGCTCGCACCCTCCCTCCCTCATTCAGTGGGTAGATTACGCTATGAGCCACATCGCTCTGTAAACCCGTTAGTGAGCCCAGGGGTCACTTCCGCCGCTCCACAGCACTGCTGCTGTCCTTATGTAATGGGCTGGCAGCAGGGACACATGCTGTAGGAAAGAACACAATTCAGTCATGGGCATGTGTCAGGGTCGGATTGACCATTGGGCGTACAGGGAGATCTCCTGGTGGCCCACGACCCGTAGGGGGGCAATGGTATCACGGTATGATTAAAAGCACTGGTTTTCAACCTTTTTGATCCCAGGGCGGACTATTCATTCAGAATTTTGAGCCACAGAGGACCACCATTTGATGACATTTTAGCCCCCCAAAACTAAAGATTTATTTTGCTTTTTGGTCCACAATTCCAGGCTGGATTTAGGAAACAAAACAGTCAAACATACAGATCAAAATGACCATTAATCTTCTACATTTTGTAATTAGACTTGGGCCAATTTAGATGAATTACATCTGGTGAGTTACATCTGGTTAACCAACTATAGCAGGTAGAATAGGTCCATCACATGCTGGTTGTGGTGGGCCGGTCTAGGTCAAATCAAGCTAAAAATGTCCGGGCCGATTTTTCGCCCAGTCCACCACTGGAAGGGACACATGCTGTACGAAAGAAGAAGACAATTCAGTCATGGGCATGTGTGTCAACATTCAACCTGCGTGGCTGGCCGGCTGGCACACAGACACAACACATGCATATTCAGCTAAGCTAGAGGCCTGCACTTTCTTTCAAAATGATGTTTGCTGTCCCTTAGGCTTGTTATGAAAATGGCCTACCATCATATGTCTGTTAATTGCCCGGCAGACGACACTCACCTGGACAATGTGCCTAATGTTACAGTGTGAGGGTTTTTTTACTGGCTTGTAGAGGATATTGGTTTTGAATATTTCATTACCATCTGAGGGGTTCGGTTTCTTACATAATGGGCCCTCTGATAGGGGCCAATGCTGTGATGCCAACTCCACGAATAGTAAACATCAGCAAAGATTACATAATAAACACTCAAGTGCATTTCACACTTTAAAATGTGACGGGCCTGTAATGAATACGGAGCGGAAAATCGTAAGCGCTATAGAATGAGAGTTTGCGGGTTGGAAAGTGTGACAGTGCATACTTGCATCAGCCCCATGCAACTTAGCATTGTGTGTGTGGGGGGGGGGGGGGGGGTGCGTGTGCGTGTGCATGCGCCACAGCATAACTAACTACTCCTCTCTGTTATAGGTGCTATTTGTGGAGCATCATACACGGTGGTCAGAAATAGAAAGAACACCAGCCAAGTAGAATGGCTTGAGGACCTAAAGACCTGGCTTCAAGAAAAACAAGCCCCCCCCCCCCCACCCACCCACCCCTTTCCAACACGCACACATGGAAGCACGCACACAGTAGCCACGTTTCCATAAAACCTTTGCGAAATATAGGAAGAGTATGAACTTAAGTCGAAAAAAGAAGAGCGAATTGTCCGCTGTTTCCATTAACTGATGAAATGCGATATTGTAGACTACACCATGTCATCTGCAGCGCGACACGTGCGAGGAAAAAGGGTTTGAACTTTATTAACGGAATAATATCTCTAAGGGCAGAGCCCGGTCATGTAAAACAGCTGTTTATGTCTGATATCACTTGCGTATCTTAGCTATCATGCATGATGATACAGATCAGATACTGTAAATATAGGACCTGTAGCTGCCTTGCGACTTTCATGAACAAACGCGATGGGAGTCTGAACGTTATTGGCCATGCGTCCCTCGTCCGTTCTGAGAGGTTTTTTGTAGAAATATAACTTAAATTAACAAATAACAATGCACTCATCGGCAGGCCACAACTCTTCAAATGCGCTATAATGCGTGTCCATTGCTTTCCAATAGAAAGTCTTTTCGCAAGCTGTTTCCATACCTCATTTGCGCATTAGACTCTTCCGATACGCTCCAAAATACGGCACCTTTCAGCGAGAAAATATTTTTGCGCAAAATGGAAACTTATTCGCATTTTGAAGTGTTTCCATTCAACATTCTCTTCGCAAGAGCCGTTTTTGCGCAAAAATAGGGCTTATGGAAACGTGGCTACTGTCTGTCTCTGTCTGTCTGTCCGTGTGTGTGTCTGTGTCTGTCTGTCTAATCACTCATGTAAGCTCCGACCTGAATCCACCCACACGCCTTCCTTATGCAATCCTTTCATCAGAGTGAGAAAGAAAGGAGAGAGGGAGAGAGCAAGAGATAGAGGGAGGGCATAAGAGAGGAGGAGAGGGAGAGAGAGAGAGGTCGCTGTTCTAAATCTCCACTGCCCTGGTTCTGTTGCATGCATTATGCAATCTGCTTTGGATGTTCAATCAGGGTGTTGGCAGATCACACAGAGATTGAGAGTACAAAAGAAAGAAGGGGGGGGGGGGGTGGCAGTGTGTGTTATTGAATAATATTCATTCAAACACACACACACACACACACACACACGACATGGGTTAACCACCTAAACCTCAGCATCTGTACTGTGGGGAATAGACTCACTCAATCACTCACTCCGTGTGTGTGTGTGGGGGGGGGGGGCTTCAGAACTCTCAACTTGTGAAAATAGACTATCTCGGATCAATCTTAGATCGTCTACTTATGCTTTCCTTACAGAAGAAAACAGAATAAACCCAAGCTTAGAACCCTGATACTCTGGTCAACCATATGGGGCTTTTAAGTGGTTCATTTGTACCTTCTTAGACTTAAAATAACTACAGGTATTTACTGTGGGCTACAGTGCTGACACTAGGCAGACTCCCTAGCTTAAAATTAGTACAATTTGCCATAGCTTGTCTCCCTCTCTCTCTCCACATTATTTGATGCAATATATACTAGTGCCAGCCATGATAAAAAAAAATGTTAGTTCACTGCATGACAAATGGCCTAAGCTGAGGAACAAAAATTTCCCTAATCAGCGCTGTAGCTATAAATGGAATAGTATGGAACATTTCCATTTGATCACATTTAGTTTGCCTCCATCCAGGCGCCATGACAGGCTGTAAATTTGTTAATGCCTGTTTACGGTATACTGCAGTTAGACATAGCAGATCTACAAGACCACCTTGGCAGTGTATTGTGATCAGCTATATTAATTTAATTCCGACATGAGAGTAGATCTCTGCTGAGTGCGATTTTCTCTCTCCTGGCTCCATTGTTTGCAGCTCTCTGAATAATATGCCCGTTTAAAGCAGAGCAAAGCTCTTAAACCCTGATTTCCCCCGCTCATCCCGTGGTTTGCCTCATTTATCTCTTTTCGCCCCCCCCTCCCTTCCTCCACTCTCTCCCTTCCTCCCACTCCTCGTTTTACGCTCTCCCTCATCTCCCTGCTAACTTCTCTTTCTTCCCAGCAAGGAAAGAAATGATGTGTGTGGGGAAACAGGAGGACGGAGGGCCGCACGGCCACAGTCTCCTCCTAGTATGGGACAAAACGAACAGGTGAAAACAAAAAGCCTTTGGTCAGACGAAACCCTTTATACACACAAATGTCTTTAAACTACATATGGAGACACAGCAAAGCATGTTGTACATATTCAAGCTGTTGTTTATCATACACATGCTCAAACATGCTCATACATATAGCTTCTAAATTGCCTGCTGGTCCAATGGTCCACGCAGATTAGCCACTTAAAGCCTATATACTTCATTGACTGGGTCCCCAGGGGACAGGGGCTGTGCTTTCTCCTCCCCCACCCCCCTTTACACCAAATCTCTTTGCCCGAAAAGTATCGATCTAGATACAAGCAGCTCACAGCGGGATGTGCTGTGACTTTGTATCAGTGTGTGTGTGTGTGTGTGTGTGTGTGTGTGTGTGTGTGTGTGTGTGTGTGTGTGTGTGTGTGTGTGTGTGTGTGTGTGTGTGTGTGTGTGTGTGTGTGTGTGTGCACGTATGTTCTGTTTAGGGCATTGTCTCTATGCCATTGGCGCCAGCCTGCAAGCTTGGCACAGCTGACGGCATTCTCCTCACATGAGAAACACATTTGCAGAAGTGAGGCTCAGAGGGCTGGAGAGGAGAGGGCAAGGCCCCGGGGGGGAAAGGGGGGTGGGGGATGCCAGGGAGGTGAAGGTCACGGGGTAGATCAGGTTGAAGGGGACAAGAGGGAAGACATGAGAGGAGGTGTCCCCGAAGCACATAGCTGCAAGCAGACTCCTACAGTTGGATGCGCTCCAGGAAAACTGCCTTGGTACACCGTGTTCACTCTCCCTGCTCTCTCTCTCTCGCACGTACACGCGCGCGCTCACACACACACACACACCACACCACAACACTCCTACTCACAAGTTTGTTTGTGGCTGGCTGATTCAAATGAACACAAACAAAAACCCACACAGAGAATAGACTGTTGTGGCGCAGGGCATTTTGCACCGCCCTACGTGAGCACGCACACATAGACAAACATCATGTGCTGACATGTTCAAACATGTACCAACATGTTTAAACATGTACCAACATGCAAGAAGTTGCCCGCCCACGCCATCATAAACAACATACTCTCCTCCCAAACACACAATCATTATCTACTGCTAATATGGAAACATAAACCATTGAAAAGTTATTTATTGCATTTTGCCAAGTGTGGGAAGAGTGAGAGAGCATTGGGCCAAGACCATGACCGTCACTTATAATGTCCCCGCAGCAGAGCCGGATGTGGACGGATGATGAAGTGTAGCTCCGTTCTGTTAGATTTGGCCTGGAGCCATAGACTGTGCCATAGACTGAGCCGACACCACACCAGCACCCCTCTCTCCCTCCTTGCTGGCTGGCTGGACACTACTCCCTTTGCGGCTGCCTCAGCCTCTCAGGGGCAGCCAGATGAAACTTCAAATGAGTCCGCCCGAAAAGCAAAAAAAAAAAGTGCTGTTCCATTAAGGAATGGGTGGTTGTGACGCAGCACATCATCCACTCCTATAGTGTTGTAAAGCGCTTGAATCTGCTCTCGGTCTCAAGACTACATTTTCATTTACTCCGCTTTGTCTCAGTCTAATCTGGTATATAATGGGGTGGCGCTGAGCTGACGTACTTGACTATTGTTGCAGTGTTTTCTGTAGTGCTAAGAGAGAGAGAAATGATAATAATATCGTCTCGACTTGGTCTTGTCTCCCGTCAGCCTCAAGTCAGCTAGGCCCTCTCCCACACTCGGTCTGTGACTCTCCCTCGGACTTGGTCTTGACTTGGACAAGCTTTAGGTGGACAAGCTTTAGGTGGACCTGAGTCGGCTGGCACTCGAAGTTCAGCAAACATTTCAAGTCGCGCACACACATGCTACCCCCTGACCGGCTGGATGACCCATGCCTACTCCATCTCTTAATCATGGCACAGATGGTGTGAGGATGGAACACCATTAATGAGAGTCATTGCCTTTGATCCTCTTCCTTTCAGGCACCCGGCCGGAAGAGCCCAATTAGAACCAGTCTCCCCCTCTTTAGTTTTATTTTTCTTTGTTTTAATTTTCAGTGAAGCATCAGCTCTGCTTCCTATTGCACAAGTCCTCTGATTCAGTAAAGTTCCCTGGTGCATCAATCAAGTAGCATTAAAGCAGGTGCTTACAGTCTAGACAAGTGTTTGCTATAAGAACTTTGGCTCAGTTTGTTGTGTTCCATTTTATACCTCCCATTCCCTGACCTGATTATTACTGCTGTTGATGAGCTCTGTGAGATACAGAGCTGTCTAGCCTGCATGCACATTTTCAAGCCCTGCAAACAATATTTCAATTATTATCTTAATCTTCATTTCTGATCCCAATATTCAATATATAAACACTAACCCAAGCCTCAGTCTTAACCGACAACCTAGGTCGGAGTCTGACTGACCGCAGGTCGGACTTATGGGCAGTCCTCCTCCACAATGACCTTTGGATCAACTCATGTCAATTGTAAAATGGTGAACTCGGTAGACTGAAAGCAATACAGTAGGCAACCATATAGAGTGCTATTGTAAGTCATTAGTATAATATCACAATGTGTATTGATTTTTGTTTGCCTTTGTTAAAAACAAAACAGACATAGCTTGAACTCATCAGCTAAAACACTTGAGTGAAAAGTGCCATACACAGGAAATCTATTGGTGACACAATCAATCACACCACTTGCCGCACATTAACATGCTGTACACAAATATTTCCTTTGAGCTGATCTCGATGACTCACTCATCCTCATTCTCTACCCTTGCTATATTGGGGAGTAACTCCAGTGAGCAAAGCATTACCAGTGGGAGTAGAGAATAGAGACTGAACTAATGTAGAGGTGTGCAATTTACCAAGAGAGGCAAATGCAACCCCATTTTCTTTACTGCTGCAACTATGTCATTGCACTGATTGCAGCATTACTATGATGTTTGTGGAAGATGTTTAGGCTCTGGGAGCTAATGATCTGTGGGTGTGTCTTGGAACAGTCCCACAGTATTAGAAGTTAGAACCCATGGATGGGCCTGTATATTGGTTAATTGCACTCTCCTAATCTCAACGCACACAGCTGTGTCTTGTCCTTTCCCCCTAAAAGAAAACCTTTCAAACTGGAAAACCAGTAATGCAAAACAGTGAGGAGAATCTCTTTGTGCTTGCCAGCCAATAGCTTAAATTAATTTGAATTTGATCTGTGGCTCATTTAGCCGAATTGGGATTTCTTTTGGTTAGCTGGAAGACAATTAAGACGCAATCAGCTATGAACACGGCTTTTCCATAAATCTTATTTTACGTCTGCGGTACACTCTCAGACTCCCAAGACTCGTTCTCAGCCTTACCTCAAACAAGATGAGACCCCCAGCAGGAACCGGGCGTATTGATTTTTTGCTGCATGATAATTATAGCTTTCATTAGCAGTGACTGCAAAACAGACTGGACTCCTCCACGAGTCACCTTATCCCAATTACTCAGCATGGCCACTGGCGCTGTCTCTCCCTGAATATAGACGATTCCACAGAGGGGTGCCCTGGGCGCGGCCATTACTGAGGCCTGTGTACCATTAACTGATTAGCTACAGGCCAGGTGCAGCTAATCAGTTGAGGGTACACCTCAGTAATGGCTCCACCCAGGACATCCCTCTGTGGACTGTGTCTTAGGGCCATTTTTCAATACTCCAAGTTGGTAGCCTGGTACCATACTAATCTGTCGTTGGCAACATAAAGTTTCCACCTCCAGATCTGGAGGTGGAAACTTTATGTTGCCAACGACAGATTAGTATGGTTTGCCTGCATAAAACCTGTCACATGACACCAAAGCGCTGCGACTTTTGTATGTAATGGACAGTAGCCTACACTACACTTTGCAGCTTCAAGCTGCATGCACACTACACTTTGCACTGCGTACAAAAGAGGCAGCATCTGGATATCATGTGGCATGTTTTATACAGGTGCTGGAAGGACAAAGACGTTGGACGCAACTTCCTTTTTTGTGCAGCCAAGCATCTGCTAGAAGCAGCTTGTTTCCTATCCACAGCCATCCTAAAAATCCAGAAAGTGCGTCCGCGTCTGCATCTTTTGGAAGTTGTAATGTGCTCACGGACTAAGCTATCATGTAATAGGCTTTAATGCCTACAACTAAACTACAGTTGTAGGCCTACAGGCATAAAACACTGCCTCATTTTGATTTTTGTTTTTAATAAAAGTTTAAGCTCCTGTTAAAATAATATGCATATGAGACAGTCCTGTAATATATGCATGTTATGAGCTTATTGAAATAGCCCTATGTACATGAAGTGCAGCTGGTATTCTGTTTTTGTGCTGACGCCATGTGCCGTTTCTGACTGCTGTTGCATTCTGGGCAATTTCCTTTGAGAAGTCAAGTCAGGTCCGGAATAGCCTCGACACCCAGGCTTTCATTTTTGTTCGCGTTGCTACCCACGGTGGCCTAGAGGGAGGAGTCAACCTTCCGGGGTGGGCGTCGCTCCAAATGATGTGAAGTACCACAGCACTGGAGGGGCGGAGGAGGGGCTGGGGATGACGACACGTTAGTGAGATCAAATCAGATCAGCTCATCTGCTGTGTGGTCCCACAGCACAGCGCCCCCCCCAGGCCCAAATCATTTCAGGTTAGGCCAGGCTAGGTGCGGAGTATACTTGGTAAAGTGGGCGCATCAAGTTAACATCCAGGGATTTGATCTGTACTTGGCCAAATGTGAACTTGAGGATTGGAATGGTACTTGGTCGGCGGCTGATGACGTATCATGAGTTCACAACACAAGTACAGACAAGTGCAGGTAAAAACGGCCTTAGTGTCCACATCACATTGAGTTAGACTTGTGTTTTAGGAGTGCACAGGTGGTGAATTCAAACCCAGGACCGTAAGTGGTGTGTAAGCATTGGCTGCATCTTATTTCCAAATCTCTCTATGTTATACTTCTGTGGTTCTTTGGTGAACAGGATACATGTGATGTGATATAGGGAAACCAGGACTTAGGCAAAAAGCCTTGTTAGCAGCCCCTAGAGGCAATGTTGCTCCTTACACCCAAGTGGGACTATACAGGGTACAATGCACAGTATGCATAAAGTGAGTGGCAAAGTGAGTCGTTTAACATAATCAAATCTGTACTGTATATGTATGGGCCAGAAAGACATGTTTTGCTCTCACTTGGCCTTCCTGCGTAACATCATGGTATGATGATGATGTCATGCCCTTTATTGTGACAGATGGTTGGAAAGGCAAATGTCAATTCTGCCTGAGATATATTATCTGGAAAGATGGCCTTTTGGTCTGAGGGGTGGTGCAAAACCTAAAGATCATGGAATCATTCAAATATTTAGGGTTATCTTCCAGGCAGCATGAATGCACATTTGCAAGTTTCGTGACAAACTGCAGGTAGCACTTTGAGATAGATAACTTGCATGCATGTGGATATGTTGCCCCCCGGGACACTATAATCAGCAGTGGACAAAGGTGAGAAGGTGAGATAGGCCTATTTTTAGGGCCCGAGCACTGCAAAGCAAGTGCAAAGCCCTATTGAAATCGTAAGGATTTCCACATGTCGCATTTTCGCAAACTCCTCGGAGCAGGAAGATCCATTCCGAGAAAAAAACGCTCAGCATGCAGGAAAGACGTTGACGATGAAAAGTGGTACTTGCACCTGATTGGTCGATACTATATTCGGTTTTGAGTCCCTGGCATTGATTGGTGTAACTTAGCCCCGCCCCCTCTTCTGATTGGCCGATATTTGCCCGAAACTTGCACGATCGAGGGCCCGTTAATTGCTGCTTGCAGCTTTAATTTTGTTTTGGAGTCGGGAGCCAAGTAGTGGAGAGACAGACATACCGATCGGCCGACCGAGATACCAGTAATCATCTTTTGAGCCCTGCTGCTGGTGAACGAATGATCAAAAAGAGTGATAAAATGAAGATGATGAAGCCTAATTGATGTGGACAGAAAGAGCAAATGAAGGATGGAGGGTCCTCAACCAGGGCTGTACGCACATAGACATCAAAGGGGGATTCGCCCCCTGCCGTTTTACCCATCTGTAAAACAACTGCACTTTCTAGACCATGAACGCAGCATTTATTAAGGTGAAAGAAATGCAAATGCCACTCATTTCCATGCCATGCCGGAAGGCAGCATTCAGATTTGCTTTTTTTTTTCCAGTGCCATTTGAACAAATTTGTTTAGAAATCCAAGTCTTACAACACCTACATTTCTACTAGGTAAAGAAGACTGTCGGGTTGCTATAGTTGATCTACGAGCTCTTGTGCGATTGTAGGTGTGCTATTTTCACTATTTTTGGGAGCATGCCTCTCTAACACTCTCTGCACGTACATGTCTGCAACTATACCGTAAGCATAAATCAGGCTTAAGTATAGAAGCAGATATTCTTTTTTTCATTTTGTATTTTAACTGCAACACTGAAGGACTGTACACACAGGGGAATTGGCATTCAGCTCCAGCTCCGGTCCTCTGATTTCAATTCCGACTGTGTGTGAGAAAGAACAGAGACGTAAGGGTGAAGTTCTCAGTGTCGGCACTCTAGGGGCTTCGACTCCTCTAGACTTATTTCTCCACTGCAGCCAACGTTATGCTGCATATTGTAACTAATAAACCCTAGTTCCCAGTGTCCCTATAACTCTGAGCAGGCTCTGTCATAATATATATTTGGCAAAAGTTGTGTGCTCAGCAAGCACACAACGTGTGACCTTGTAAACCTATTTTCATCAAAGAGAATTGGTGCAGTAGTGGAAGGGAAAGTGTAGGAACCAACTACAGACCCTGCTGTAGCTTGCTATCAGATCAATGTAAATGCGGCTCTGCATGCCAGTCGGTCCTATATCAGCAGTCCAAGTGCATTTTCCATGTGGATGATCGACTTGGGCCTCCGAAGCACCATCACCTGTGAGAGTATATGGTTCAAGTCTTTAAGATTACGATATACCACGCGCAATCGCCAGCAAGATACTAAAAGTGAATGTTCCGAAGCAAAAAAGACATTGGGTTCTAACGCAGCTATAGGGCCTCTGTGGGGAGCAGACTAGAGCTTCCTTCTAGAGAGGTTTCAATGCACCATATACAGTGTCCTTTTAACCTTGGTGGACCTGTTCGCATTGGGTCAGTGAGTGTACGAACCATGTTCTCTAGTTGGTTAGAGTACAGACAGTATCTCTCTGTCTCATTTTGTCTTATCTACATCTCTCTCTCTCTCTCTCTCTCTCTCTCTCTCTCTCTCTCTCTCTCTCTCTCTCTCTCTCTCTCTCTCTCTCTCTCCCTCTCTCTCTCTCACTCTCTGGATAATTGTATCAGATACAAACAATGTGCACGTCACGCACCATAACACAAGGACACGTGCACTCATCCATACACACACACGCACATGCGTGCCCATTATGTATGTTATGTAGATTTCATTTGCAGTCCTTCACACACAAGATAAACACACATCCCCAATGTCCATGAACATATTACGCACACACACGCGGCCCCTGGGGGGGCGGATGTGCGGCGTGGTGGGGTGACCCGCCATCTCTCAGCGGTCGCTATAAAAAGCAGCTTTCCTCTCCGAGTGGATGGAATTGCATAATGGGTGTGATGATGTCAGCATTGTCCTCCCCACAGTAACAAGTGACGCTGACAGGCAACAGGGAGGAGGAGCAACGGATGCCATGGGAGGAGACAGAAAGGAGAGAGGGAGAGCGGCTGGGACTAAAGAAGATGTGAGGAAAAATAAGGGGCAAGAGCATTCACAATATGACTCTGTGACTGCGATTCTGTCCATCGAGTATAGTGGTCTTGTCACGTTAACGAGAAGTGAATACAGCTTGCTGATTTTTGCCTTGTCGTCAGTGAGCAGAGTCCAGTGACACAGCATCCAAGAAGCCATAGGGGTGGACATAGGGGTATCCCAGGGGCCTATACTTTGTCCCCTCTTTTTGAGTGGCATCAGCTCCTCCTATATTCCTATCGTGACAATGAGTGGAGATGTAGCAAATTGGCTTATGGTGTCTATTTTAATCCTACACAAACGCTAAATCCCATTGACAATGAATAGAGAATGTTAAGTCATAGAAAATGCCTAGTGTCTATTTCACACCAGGATGATAAGAGCGCCCCTCACTTCAGACGGGTGTGATTTCTTTTCCTAGCCTACACCCTGTATTCGTTGCAAGATTGCGTATGTGAGCTTGCAGCGTATGGCCTTCACAAACACACATCCTCCTTGTCTGCTTCTCATCCTCTCACTCTGTTAGCAAGGGACATGAGTCTGTGTCTGCATACTTGTGCCTGTGTGTCGCGTTGCCATAACACTGCCCTAAAAACAAAACAAAGACATACTTAACATTTTACGCTGGTGTGTAGTCAATAGCAACACCGATCCTTAGAGCTTTGTATTCATATAAAATTATAGGGCCTCCTATATTTACACAACTTCCGGATAGCTAATGTATGGTGTAGCCCTTTATACATCAATGTTTGTTATTTATACCCACACAAGCACTGTGTGGGATTTTCTAAGTGGGGTGTCCTCATACTCTGCATGCACAAAGCGAGAAACACAAATAAATTGCTCCTGATTTGCACAGTGACTACATCCCTCTCGTTTTCCATGTATCAACACATTAGAAATCTAATTTCACACATGTCTCGAGTCTCTCGACACATCAGAAATGTGTTTACAAAGTGTATTGACTTGATTAAATGGTGGTCTCTGCTCCTGATCACAGGCAGCAGCAACACAACACCCACTACCTTTATGTCTACAGTTTCTGACAGCAAGAATCTTTATCTATAATAATTGGATATACTGTACTTTTCTCTGCTGGAGTGCTGGCTAAATATCTGTTTGAAATGTCACTCTGCTACCGTCTTGCAAGAGTGATAGTTTGTAGTAGAATACTTATTGTGTTTATGTTTCTCATTGGTGCATAAATAAAACCCAAAATATTGTACAGAAAGTATGCAACTGGGGTTGTTCATTTCTCCATTGTGGTTTTGACTTTTGACCCTTTCAACATCAAATTTAATCCCATATTAGTCATTTTATCGTCTACTCAGGCTGGTGAACAGTGAGCACCCCAGACAATTTCAATTCACTTGATTTAGTATTTAATTATTAGATTCAATATCAACTCAATTTAAAAATGAAATAATGTACGTCCCTCATGTTTAGGAGGACAATATGTTTTACCAGAAAAAAAGGTTGGTTGTCATGGTTAAAATCGAGTTTGAAGCTACATTGGGTTTGTATAGGAAGGGGGCGGGGCCGCTAAAATGAATATCAAAGATCTACTGACTCAAGCAACCCTGGACAAACTGTCCAGGGTGTCCACATGAGCCTGGGTAGACAATGAAATTACCAAACGTTTCTTTTTATATACAACGTACAACGTATATCCCTGTAATGCTTTACTGATAATTCCAATTAATCTTTTCAGTCTAAAACATATTCCTCGTTTAAGTTGACAACATATCATTCCCTCCATGTCTATGAAAGTATACTGTATTATGCACATAGCTTGGCGGGCAGGCAGACACACGTACAGACACACGCACACACACAAAATTCAATCTCGCTTGTGGTATCTTTCAAGCTCTCATAGAAGCATTGTGCTCGGTGAGAGATGCCAGCTAGTTGCAACGTAAGTATACTTTGTTCACATTTAAAGGAAACAACCATGCTGATTCTGGGAAATAGCCAACTAATTACTGTGTAGGACAGGAGAAATAATGAGTGTACTTAAAGAGCTGAAAAACAGTAGGAGGGAAGTTAGGAACAATAGAGAAGAACCAGTGGCCTCTATTGTTCATGCTCTAATGAATCTGATTTAAAATGCATCTTAGTAAGGGATATGGAGCATTCTCCCCATGCTCAAGGGTCTAAAGCACCAGGATACTGACACCAGAATACTGACCAGGATACTGACACCAGGATACCAACACCAGGATACTGACACCAGGATACTGACACCAGGATACTGACACCACGATACTGACCAGGATACTGACACCAGGATACTGACACCACGATACTGACATTAGGATACTGACCAGGATACCGACAACAGGATACTGACATTAGGAGGATACTGACCAGGATACTGACACCAGGATACTGACCAGGATACTGACACCAGGATACTGACCAGGATACTGACACCAGGATACTGACCAGGATACTGACACCAGGATACTGTCCAGGATACTGACACCAGGATACTGACATTAGGATACTGACCAGGATATTGACACAAGGATACTGACCAGGACACGACTCAGTTCCATAGTGGGACAAAGTGATCATAACAAATAACCACAAATCCGACCACAGTATTAGCACATGGTTTTCATATTTTTTGCATTGTCAAAAACCATGAAAAACAACATGCTATAGCAGTTGTTCTTCATGATTTTCAACATTTTGTCATCACTCATACCGTCCTCATTCAGATTCAGTAGCTCCACTACTGAATCTGACAGATGTCGACAGATTCAGTAGCAGAGCTACAGTACTTTCATGTCTGGGTGACGTGGATTTGACAGCCAGGGTTATATATTCATAGGGCATTGCCACCTGCTCAATGGTGGGGGTGCAGGGGCAGGGGCAGAATTAACCTCTGCGCCTGTGTGACATGCAGCAGTATAATGGCCAGACGTCATTTCTCTCCTGCATGCCAGTTCTGCATACCATTGTCCGCTGCACAGTCCCAAAAAAGTGCCAAAGGGGTAGCTTGTGCTTGTGTGTTTATGTGTGCGTGCACATTGTTTTGTTTGTGTGTGTGCGCGCACCCCTTAGGAAGACAGAGGTTGTGTGTTTTGGCATTGTACCCCTGTGTCTCTTTGTCCCAACTTGTCCTGGTCTAAATATGGTCATTAACTCCAGGCTTTTAATCCCTTGCCTTTGCCAGAACAACTTTGTCACATCCTATCCCTGGGTACATCCTGGAAAACTTTCCAACGCGTCAGGTGATTGGAGACCTGGAATGTCGACTATTTTGCCTTCGTCATGTGATAGGCTAGTGGTGTCATGGGTGCTGTTTTCAAGGCACAAGTGTTGCTGACAAGTGGAGTGGAGTGACGTTAGACAGTCCATGGACGTAGACACATTTATAAATAGGGTAAAGTGCATTACTGTGTGTGTGTGTGTGTGTGTGTGTGTGTGTGTGTGTGTGTGTGTGTGTGTGTGTGTGTGTGTGTGTGTGTGTGTGTGTGTGTGTGTGTGTGTGTGTGTGTGTGTGTGTGTGTGTGTGTTAAATCTACATGTGCTTCTTGTTATTTAAAAGCAGATAGAGCACCACAGAGTTCCTTTGAAACCAACATAGTAGTTTTATATACGTAATAGTACTATACTACTAGGCTAATACTAATATAGTATATTACTACTACTACTAATACTACTACTACTACTACTACTACTTCTACTAGGCTATCGCTGAATCTGCCTCATGGTGGTGTTGTGCTAGCCCATCTTACATTTTTGCCTGTAACTGTTTAACTATAGAGTTGTATCACAAAAGAAAATATCCCTGAAATGGGGAAATTTTCCCTGAAATGGGGCACTTCCCACAGATTTAGTGTACAACTCACACAATCTGGTGTTGTCAGAATGATAAACAGCATATAGAATTTATAGACGTGATGCCATTTACCGATCGGACATAACTGAATAAAGTATCCTATTGGCCTGAATATAAGACTACGTTTTTTCCCAATGCAAATATCATAAAATAGGGAGTCGTCTTATATTCGGGGCTATACTATTTGACATTCAATGTTCTTTTTCTGTAAATGATTCTTGAAAAATGGGGGTCGTCTTATATTCGGGACAATACCGTAATTCGGTACATCAGCACTATTATTGACCATTGTTTGGGTGATCGTCCTTATCCCCTGAGACTGGACTATGAATACGCTTTTAGGGTCCCTTTGGAACATCAGGTCACTGGATCCCACTTTTACACACTACTGCAGACACATAAAGAAAGACGTTTAAGCATATCTTCTTGTGTCAGTAAAATATGACTGTTCATTTAAATCTCCACATTGTCCACGGATTTAATTCAATGCTTTTGGGCATCATGCATCAATTGAGGTCTGTGACTCATTTAGATTAATTCATTAAAGAAAGAATTAAAAAATGCATTTGTTTTTGCACCACAGAACCTTTCTCATTGAACAAATTGCAGACAAAGTTCCATTTTAATCAAGTCCCAATCCTAATTAAAAGATAGAATACACATTTTCTGAAACATGGCATGCGTATTCTTGTTGTGAAACGTCACTGTCTATTTTTTTGTATTGTACATGTACATGAATTGGTTTTGTAACTAATTAGATCTCTTTTTTTGGTGAAATGTGGTTTGCACAACCAGGCTGCAAAAACAAACTGACAGTGCTGAGGTGAGCCAGAACAGATCGGGTAAGCAGAATCTATTCCTGTACACTTGTTCACATTATCATGCAGTCAGACCTACGCGCATACAAATGTATATCTGTACTGTGTACACAAACAAGCACATATTTATACATCATTCTGTACTCATCTTTGTACTGATTACTTAGATTTGTATGTGTCAACATCAACAACACTTCTCAGGGTAGCTTACTCTTCAGCAGATGGAGTTGGATTTGTAACTAATCAGGTGGTATATTGTCATTTTTTTATTAACCCATTTAGGCTAGGCCTGACCTAAGTTTTCTATAAAACCCAGGTAGTGCAACCATAAAGAACACTCTTTGGTCTTCGCACGCGTACACATGCACACATGCACACACGCATACTCCAATCAATGTGTGTGACTACAGTGCATTATGTCCATGAGTGGGTCCTCCACTCACACAGGAACAACAAGTGTTGTATGGTAGGCCTCCATGCATCCGCTTACTCTACGACTATCACAGAGACACATTTACCAGGTCACATGTTATGTACATATACGTAAATACCTAAATACATACTGTACTGCATTCGTGCTTCACACAGTATGAACACAAGTAAGCTGTACATACTGTAGAAACATTTAAATGCTTTATCTATAGTTTTAATGTGCAAAATAGTTTTTCAATAGCCTACTTACTCTAAAGGGTAGTCTTATTTTGAAGAGATCATCCACTGCTTATATTTGCTAGCTTATATTTGAAAAAAAAAAAAAACACTGGCACATGAAGCAGAGACAGACTCGCACACTGCAGAAGTAAAGATACTATATCAATCAAGTCTTGGTTGCCTTAAAATGTCTTTGTTAAAAGATCTGTACATGTTTGCATACACACATTGGGCGCAATTCTCAATCGCTGTGGTGTAGCAGGTATGGTGTAAGTCTTCTCATTGGCTGCATGGCAGCAAATCAGGTCTGGGGCCTTGGGGTAGGCCGAAAGGCTATACCACCAGCCCTGGGCCTGAGCTTACCAAATAATTACCCAGAATAATTAAAACCTGCAAGTCAAATCACCTGACCCCCCCAATTAAAAATGTTACTGTACTCACCTGCTTTGTTCGACTGGTTTGACTGGTTTTAATTATTATTAATATTATTATTATTTGGTAGGCCCAGGCCCAGGCCTGGTGGTATTGGCTTTCGCTTTCGGTCCTACCTCAAGGCCCCAGACCTGATTTGCTGCCATGCAGCCAATGAGAGGACTTACACCATACCTGGCTACACCACAGCAATTGGGAATTGCACCCATTGTCTGTGCAGGTAACAAAAAACATGCCAAAATAGTAAATAACCACAGCCACTGGCTGTGGGCCCCAATTCAGAAATGGCATTTTCCTTTTTTATGGTAAAGATCGGCAGCTACACCACAGTAGTTCATAAATGAACTAGTGTTTGTGTTGCTCTTTGGGATGCTCCATATATCATCTATCTCGGCGTCATCATTCATATTCCACGTGGATCTCAGTATAGAGGTGGTTACTATGGTGTGCTGCACTATTCTATTCTGAGCCGACCGCAGAGGTCAGCTGACTGCCGACAAGACAGCGGAAGCCTCCCTCCTGGCCGCTGCCTCCGAGGTGGGTGGGTGGGTGGCTGTCGTGCAGGAGTGCGAATTGAAACCGGACACCTCTGCTGATCTCACTGTCAGTCACGACACTGCAGGACAACACCGGCAAGCGTGAGTCCGGTGGTCGCCGTGAGTGACTCACACAGGCCCAATTTGCGCTCCGCCGTATGGCTGTCCGTGGCGCCCGCCGAAAATAGCAGATCTAAAAGCTCAGTCATGAAGTAAGAACAACAACACAACACTGCTCCACTGTGTGGACACCGGAGACGTGATAACGGCCAAGGATGGACGAGAATAATACATTCATGTGCATTGCTCACATCCATACAGGCCTTTCGTCTTTGCAGTATACATTTTATGTGTCGGCCCACACCTACCCCCAACCCCCCTACCACCACCACCACCACAAACACAGGGGCGTTTTTGCCATTAGGCAGACAAGGCAAGGCAGACTAGGCAAGACTATATGGGAGGGAGGGAGGGGGGGCGGGGCAACCACCAGACATGCTTTAAAAGGATCCCTCATATGGATAAATACATTATACTTGTCCTCTATAGCTAGAACTGAACATTTAAAACACATCGGCCTAGATGTTCTTTAGTTTAAAAATGGTTGGGGGGTGCCATTTTACTGTGCCTGTCATAGGTATGAAGTCACAAGAGATTTTCCCTGGAGGCCCCTTTACCATATGGACCCGTAAGGGTCCATTTGGTATTTACGGGTCCATTTGGTAAGGGGGGGCTCCAGGGAAAATCTTGCCTGGGGCTCCAAATTGCTTAGAAACCCACTGCAGTGCACACACACACGGTACACGGTACTGAATTACCGTTGTAAACCAAACTATGTGCCCTGTTGGTGTTAACCCTGAGATTGAGAGATTTGAGCACCTGCTGTTGTTATGCTCTGTTCTGTTTCGGTGTGCATTCTGATCAGTTCTGGAGCTCCTAACTCAGGAAAAACAAGCATGAGAATAGAACATCTATTTACAAACCTGAGCCCTGTCGTCCAATTAATCACCCCGGCAGCCAAACGGGGGCTGCTAAAATTAAAAAAAGAGCAACTCCAGCTGCCACGCGGCAAATATGGAGCGAACGACACAGAGAGAGAAAGAGATATAGCGAGAAAGAGTGTGTGCGTGTCTGTGTGTGCGTGTGTGCATGGGGGTGTTGAGATCAAAAGAAAATGTAAAGATTAAAGAAGATTAAAGGAACTGGGGAACACGTTTAGAAGAAGAGTTGATGAGTGTAAGCTGGGGAAAACGACAGGAGGAAAATGAGAGAGAAGGAGAGAGAGGAGGAGCGCAAGAGCTCAGAGAGAGAGAGGAGGGGATTCAAATACACATGTGTGACTTTTTTTACATCTTCGATTAATGCATCAGTGTGGGGGCAACACGGGTGGCATCTATTTCGAGACACCTGCAGAGGCACGCGAGAGGAGGTGCATGAAGGACGGGACGTGGATGGGATATGTCCTCTGCTACTCATGCCTCCAGCAAACTTAATTCACGCCCACACTCTCTTGTGCTGGCTGTGCGTGCGCTGCTGCGCACACACACACACACACACACACACACACACACACACACACACACACACACACACACACACACACACACACACACACACACACACACACACACACACAGAAGACAAGACACGCACATGCACACACACACTCAAGCGTGGCCCACGATGCTGGCTTAGATATGCAGCTTAGCCCTCAGGGCCCAAACTAATTTGCCCTCCATCTAACATCTAACATCACACTCCTCAGGACAGGCATCTAAATTGTCCAATCCACATGTGTGCACGTGTGCGTGCATGTGCTTTTATGCCCATAAATTGCCTGTTTCGTCCGCGACCCCCAAACCTTTCAAATTAATGAGTTCTCAGTTGCTTCCCCGCACGTGGTCCTGTGGTGTGAGATGGTTCCATCATGGGTTATGAAGAACTGAGGGTGCATTAAAATAAAGCCTAGGACTTATTGCATCAACACAACTCACACCATTGGAAGAGAACTGACAACTAGCCCTTCACAAAGTCCATCCCCGATTCGTCCTTATCCAATAGGCATGTTAGTAAAAGAAAGCTTGACCAGGAAAACTTGTCCTGCATAGCAACCAGTGTTGGGCAGTAACTAATTTTAGATTACATATTACTGTAATATTATTACTTTTGCTCCAAAAAGTAAAGTAACGAGATTACTCTGCAAAAATGGGTAATAAGTAACGCATTACTTTGCAAGTAACGCCAAGTTACTTTTTTAAAATGAGCTTGTTGTTGCATGCAAAAATAGAACAGATGTACAAGCTATTGACAGGTACTGTAACAACAGAGATGTGCTGTAGATTGTAGATCCAGTCCACACGCTGCATCCTGCGCAGTTATGTACACTACAAATCGCATTGCTGCTTTATTTTATAATAAACGGACTATGTTGTACTTCTCTAATTTTTCAAAAGCGGTGTTGAGAACTTGGGAAAGTAATAACGTAATATGTAATATATTACTCTTCAAATCCAGTAATGAGTAAAGTAATGATATTACTTTGTCTAAGGGGTAACGAGTAAAGTAAAGAAGTTACTTTCCTAAGTAATATAGACCAACAAAACTTGTCCTGCATAGCAACAGTTGCTAAACTATTTGGATTGTCATTGGACAGTGACTAAACCCCACCCCAAAGGGCCCGATTTTGAGAAGGGGTCATTGAGTACCATACAGACAGAGGGTGGAAAAGTACTCCCATTTTGTACTTGAGTAAAAGTAATAGTGCAAATACTATGTTACCTGGAAAAGTCCAGAATTCCAAATGTACTTGAGTAAAAAATGCAAAAGTATCGGTCAAAAAGTAAGCATCCATCATATAAAATCATTTGAAAATAAGAGCCTGTAGATTGGCTTTTTTCCCCCTTCAAATGGCCAAAATGTACAGTATATAGGGCTGAACTTGAAGTGGTTAATTTATATTTTGTAATAATAAACCATGCCTACAAAGTAACTAGTAACTGAAATGATCCAATAAATGTAGCAGAATAAAAGTACAATATTTGTTGTAGTGACAGATGTACTGGATTAGAAGTAAAAGTATTGGATATTTGAAATACTCAGGCCAGTACAAATAGCTCAAAAGAACTGTAAGAACAGTTTAAAAGTACTTTCCACCAGTGCCTACAGAGTGCTACCGTGTAGAATTCAGAATGGATATTGAGATATTGAGTACATGTATTGGATGCAGTAGTTGATAGCAGTGACCTGTGGGAGTCTTGAGTGTATGTATAAATCCTGCCACAGGAAATCAGTTCTCACTCCACAAGCGCCACGGTCTACAGCAAAGCATAACTTACACTTAATTGTGGGGTTCTCGGTTAATTGTTAAGTGCTGTGTGGCGCCTGGGTTTTGTGTCCCATCCGACTGTCAGTGTCAACTGCCTGCTGTGCAGGATGGATCCTGTGTCCCTTGATCACCGCAGCAAAACTGCCTTTGCATAGGTAAACGCACTTCAAAAGGAGAAGATAACCCTTCCTTGTCCCAATAGACGTATAATATATACATATCGGGTTCTGTTGCACAATATTAGCCGTTATGAGAGAAGGAAGGACGGAGGAAAACAAACGCCACGCTCACATGGGTGCACTCTGTCGAGGGATGGCGAGGCGTGAGTGGAAACACTGACCCCATCCACCTGAGAAACCAAGTCAGTGTCTGTTGACCCGTTCCTCTCTGGTTACCCTGCCGACGATCACTTGAGAACGGCCAGCACACACACACACACACACACACACACACACACACACACACACACACACACACACACACACACACACACACACACACACACACACACACACACACACACACACACACACACACACACACACACACACACACACACACACACACACACACACACACATGTCTCTGAGGTGCGGTCGAGATGCCCTAGGCTCTCATACATTTTAACATGGACTGCAATCCTTCCTCTGTCGCATCCTACCTTCAGCCTGGATCATCTTACTGTTGTTTTTCTGGCCTATATTACGCGTCAAGTCCACTATTTGTGTAGCCCTTAATCACTGTTCCTAGCTCTCAGAGGGCTTCACACAGGCCCATATTTAACAAAGGAAACAAAGCGACTTCCTTTTGCCCTCAATCAGGCGAGAGAGGAAAAACCCTTGAATGGAAGAGAAAGGAGAGAAGCCTCCAGCGCGGATCCATGTTCAAAAGGTGCTGAGTGGGTGATATATGCAAACAATGAACAAATAAAAGATCTAAACTATTAAATGTCAGTTGTGAAGTGAAGTGTGGCAGGAGTTGTAACAAACTAATTACTGTAGTCTATACATCTTGCTCAAGGACTCTCCTGCGCTGCCAGGCACATGATGTGACGTTGACTGTGGCAGCCAGTTACAGATGACCTTTGACCTCTTGGTTACTGGAGAGTGTTGCTAACAAGTAGCCCACCCTGCACAGTCTTCATGAACAACAACAGCAGCAGTTCTTCTCAACTCTCTGAAAACTGATATGTGCAGAACTGACACAAATTCAGTGGTGGAAAGTAACTAAGTGCAATGTACATGTACCTGTAAGTACTGTAGTGGCTCAGAATTTCTATAGCCTAATTTAAAATAGGCTGCTACAGTGTAACATATAGCCTACCGGTACTTACGGCATATACTTATTATTCTTATTCCTTACTTTTACTTCTACTCCACTACACCCCAGAGGCAAATACTACAAGTTTACTCTCTAAAGAATAAAACTGAAAGGTGCGTCTGCTCCCAGACATAACATGAGCTAATCTGGTGCATGGCCTTCCAGCATAGCATGGGTTCGAGGAATTGTGTGTGAGTAGTTTACTCCAGACTGAGCTCAGCAGAGGGATTGAATTAAGAGCGCTGAGTGGCCCAGTGGGGCTAATTGGGAACGACAGGGCCTGGTCACTGTCTTAAGACCCTGCTCACTACTAGCGTAGCACAGTGACATAAGGTTAGCTGCTGCTGCATGGCCAGTCATTACACAATGGACACTATAGCCACCCTACACTGCTGTCACAAGGGCTGTGCTGATGCTGCTTTCGTTTATGGCGCAGTAAGTTCAGTCACGATACCAGAGCAGGCAATAACGGTACTTAAAAAAAGCACCATTCACTGTGCCATGGCGCGTGGGAATAAACAGGGCATAATGTTAGATCATCAGCAAGGCTGTTTTCTATTGGACAGGAATGAAGGCTATAAACCCCTCTTTTTGGACAACATTATAAAGCCAATCCTGGCTTTGTATCTCATCGCATGACCCATTTTATCTTTCATTCATTACAACAGGGTATTGAAGTTGAACTGGGCTACAACGCTTTCTCCTTGCCCTAACATAAATATACTTTATGTTGAAAGGAGCGGAACAGACGGGCTGACATACTTTGCTGAGACACATTGCAATGCCTATACGATGCTGCCCTTGAAACTTCATCTGTTATATTATACCACATAAAGAGCCTGTAGAGAGTGATATAACCTTGCCTCCACACATACACGTGATAACTTTGTTCATGCCTACTCGAGCATCTATTATGTTTACGATTGTTCTGTGTGGCTGTGAGCGCCATAATACACTCCCCTATTTGTGGTCCCCTGCCTTACATTGTACAATCCACAGGGTATACATGGGGGGCAGAATGCTAATGCGCTGCTCCCAGTGTGAGAAAGCGGAAGTCGGGCTGAATGTGATCATTAATTGCATGCGAGAAAGCCGTCCACATGGAGAGGGCATGGCCACGCATAAAAGAACTGCTCTCCACAATGGTGCCACAACAAACACATTGTGTACTTGAGCCCTGTCTGGAATCACAGTAATCTGCAACATGACATATTGGTTAACAAATCACACCCTAACAAAAATCACAATGTGTGAGAAAGTGCAGAGAGAAAGGGGGTGGGGGCTGGGGGGTGTGGAGGTAATAGGGTTTTACACTGTAATTTATCTAAATTGGGTCGTTGCCAAGTAGTCAGAGAGCGAGAGAGAGATAGAGGGGAATAAAAGAGTGCACAAGTAAGAAAACAAGACAGATAAAAAAAGAGGGCCAGCGACAGAGTGCAAGCCAGAGAGACACTTTCTAACCACATGTAGGATTTAAACCACAGATCCCGTCTCTGCACACACTTGGACTTCATAGTGTGTGAGCCACTACCAACACCTCCCTTGGGTTTATTAGGAGGAACCGTCGGAGGGATGGATATAGCAGGCAGCCCATCATTCCTTGGCCGGGTATTGGGCACGTTCAATTAGATGCACCGCCTCAAACGGAGTGGAATTCAATTATGTAAAGAACAAGTTAGGGGCTGAAGGATTGAAATAAACATGGCGCTGTTGATGTTTTATTCATCCCACACACCCAAATACCTCCTGCATTAAACATCAGCAGCCACCCGCCTTCCACAAAGTTTCTGCTCCTTTCAGAAGTGTTGTTTGCCTTCAAGTCACAGCACAGGAGTGGAGGCAATTATCGTAATGGCTAGGATTTTTTTGTTTTTGTTTTTTATGATTTCATTCCGTTACTGCAGGCAGTTAACTGAGATGTATATAGGCTTTTTTTTTCAGACTGAAAGAAAATCAGATTGTTAGCCCTCCCTCTAAAATTTGATCTGTAGGACTGCCTATTTGCAAGTGATCAGATTGAATTTAGGTATTCGGATTTTGTCAAGGTATCTGCATTGGTTGCTGCGGTTAACTACAGACCTGCCTTGGCCATATTTGCGGCATGTTTGTAGGTCGGCTATTCTTGGCAAATAACACAATCATACTAATTAAGTTGCTGAATTGGCTAGCTTAAAACTAGAGAGATTAGACAGATGAGACTGGGACACATCATTTAAAAGCACTTGGAACGCATTTCAAAATATATTCACAAAAAGAAGTATCCGTTTTTTTTGCTATTCGCACTCAATGAAACCAAGCCGATCTCTATCTGGATAGGAAAAATGAAATATATTCAATCACAATAGGCCTATGTTTGAACAAGGGCCCTATTTTAGTGTCATTGTGCCACCAGTGCCCCACATGGCCATTTTGAAGCATTGTGGTACCACTGAGTGTGCGTGCAAAGTTTGACACGGATCGGCCGCCCCACAAGTTAAAACATTCCACCCTGCAGCCATTCGACTGAAACAGTTCTGCCAGCAGGTTGTGAACGGTGTAAACAGAGTAGTAAATTGTGTGCCCCTGAGAGGGAGGAGCAAGCTGCCCTCTAGCTTGTCCCGGGGTCACGGATGCCTGCAGTCAGTCCCAACATCTGATCCCTCAACTGTTGTAATGTAAAAGTTATATGACTCATACAGGGCAGGGCACCACCTTGGGGGCAGTGGTTCCTAAACATTTTTATGTCTAGGACCCCCAAATGGACGCTAAAAAGACCCACGGACCGCAATTTGAAGAGATATACCCCCCAATAGGTTCCAAACTGTCATTTAGCTGCATGAAGGGCCCCTAGGGGACCTCACTGTGGGAACCAATAGGGTCTTTAAGCTGCTGCATTTTGGAACGGCAACCCTTACAGAAAGTACGGCTGCTATGACGCAATCACCGTAGCTGTCAAGATCATTTAGCACACAGCCATCCGCAACGGCGACGGGTTACCATGGTGACACGTCTATGCAGTGTATGTCAAACAGCATCGTGGGCACTACGTTAAAGTGTACGTTCTGCCGTAGTAGGAACAGCTGCTACAGCAAGCAGGTTTATCTATCGAGCACGGATCGAGTTCCTGTTGCCGTACTAGATCCTCACCGTCATACAGCTTAAAGTCCCTACTGTCTTAGAGAGACCACAGTCGGTTTGGACAAGCTCTTCATGCATCTGGTAAAAAAACAGTCCAGTCCAAAAAGCAGGCAGAAGAGAGTATAGACCTGGACTGTGTTGTCTATCCCCAATGAATTGTCACAGCATCAGGGGCAAACAAACCATATATGGGCATAAAAGATTATGCCTATATGCATATATGGCCACCGCTTAGTAGTTTGGATTTCCAGTTGTCCAGAACCACTGTTACTCTGAAATAACATAAGCCGGCATTACTGCGAACGCAGCCAGCTCTAACTATGGACAGTCTGGTTTGCTGCGTTCCGCACATCTGAAATTTCACTTTGCAAATCAGTCTGGACAGAGCATGCTTGACTTGCACTTCCCTCACGGCACCTGCCATGTTGTTTCTGATTGAATGTTGTTCAAACAAAGGTGAACTAGTGTTTTAGATGTGGGCTGCATGGGCACCTCTGGTGCATGGCATAAATAATCTATCCATCTACTGTACTGTATGTATGACTCAGCCACTCAGACACTATAGGATGGCTCAGCGGTGCTTGGAGTCAGTGCTGCTTAGCCATTGCAAGTAAAATTAGTGTCAGCATATGAATTGACCAACATCTCTAATCTATTTTATGTGAGGGAGGGGATGCGATCGCTGCCTGCAGTGTCTTGCTCGCACGCTCAACACCACACCTCTATAGGCCTACCTCTGTACACTAAAACATCCTGCCAAATAACTGTCCTGACTGAGCAAAACATTCCAGCCATAAGTGCACGGCTTGTTGTGTTGTTAGCTTAACAGATGAGAGTACTCCAGGCTTCCTGGAACCAAATATGGTGCCCTTACTGTTCACAGCCTGTGGTGTAGGTTTAGCATGCAGAGCAGCAGCTCGCTCTCCTCCACGCCCACTATAAATGAACACTAGCATGCATGCGTGCACAAAATGCGCGCACGTCGTCCACACACATGCAAGCACATGTGCGCGCACGCGCAGGAACATAGCCGGGCGAGAGCCGACAGCTCGTTAATTTTACACTCCATAAAGGCGTGAAGAGCATTGCATCAATATAACAGAATCACTTTGCTGAAAGCAGCAGATAAAAATCAAAACAACAACAAAAGAAAACAGCCTGCAGTAAGTAAATACAATAGTATATCATCAGAAAGGTTCATTTTGACTATGCATACATGTTTCACTGCGAGTAACAGAGACAGACTACACCGGCTATGCAATAGTGGTCTTGCAACCAGGAAATATGCCCGAGATGAAAAGAAAACAACCTCACATGACATTGCAAGGTCAGGTCACCCAGCAAAGTCCCACAAAGAAATAATAATGGCAGGATTTCTGACAATTTTCTTCTTCTGTGAGCAAGCTGGGTTCATCCCCAGCACAACAGGGGGAAAAAATACAAAACGTACAGCTCCTGTTCAGAAACAACACTGCAGCTGTAGCACAGCAGGTCGATCAGGTCCTGCGATAGAGACACCTTCTTCAAGGTGTTGTTTGTTCCTACTGTGAAAGGGCATTGAGAAAGGTAGAAAACACCATGGTGAGGTATCTCGTGGCTTCCCAAATGCAAGCCTCATTAGTAGGTGTAGGGATGATGGACCATATGGAAAAATATCACAGAATTATTCAAGCAGTATCACGATACAGGCCACAATATTCTTTATCATGTGTTTTTTTACTAGGTTGTACAAGGTGCTTAACAGTACAACCACCTACCAGCCAACAGAAACAACATTTAGACCAAAATACTGCTTAGCGAAATAGTCACCTTACAAAAGTAGAACTAAAAGCGTAGAGTATCTCTGAATATCGAACAACAATACAATATACAGTATATATATTGTGATGTGATATTTATCGCCTACCACTACTGAGGTGAAAAGACATGGCACCTCCAACAGTTCCTTTTTGTATTCAAGAGCACTGATTTTGAAATAGTTCAATGAACAAATTGCCCATGCTGTTGGTTAGCGGCAGAAATTCAATCTATGACAATACCACAAGTAAGATGCTACACGCGCAAGAAGCGAAAAGCGTTCACTTAAAGTCTGTCTAGTGAGATTACAGTATTTCATTAGACCTCTTAGCTCTTAGTGTGTTTATGTGCAATGATGTCTTCCCTATGCATTTAGGTTTTCTTGATTCTGGAGGCTGAAGCTCAAACGTGACAGCCAAATGTGTAAAAAGAATGAAAACTGTAATACCGTTTTATCATACAACTACTGTACATCATACAACTACAGCTGCAGGTTTAAGTTCCGGTGGATCAGCACGCATCACCACCCACCAGGCTAACACTGTTAGGGCTGCTCACAGAAAAGTGACATTTTAACAAATATTCTACACTTTTTGAAAAAGGTCTTCCTGGTATAACAAGAGCTGATGATGTTTTAAGGTGGAAAAAATGACAATAGCATCTCAGCAAGGATCTGTGTAAAACAGTGGTCCTTGACAGGGTTAATTAATGGAGAGTTGGTAACTAAATAGACCAGGAGGGGCGAAAGCAATACTTGACCACGATGGCAGTTGTGACGGTTTTACAGATCCTCAACTCTTGTGTGTAAAATGTGAAACCAAATGGTCCCCATGGCCAGGCCCATTTGGTTTAATTTTATGCTCTCAAGAATTTATTTTAGTACCATATTGTCCCAAAAAAAAGACCGCACATTTTTTCCAAGACTCATTTGCGTAAAAAGAACATTGAATGTCAATATACTCCCCAAATATAAGACAATCCCATTTTTAGGATATTTCCATTGGAGAAAAAAAAGCCAATAGGGTGAATTTACAAGTAGTCTTACACAATTAGAGAATCTAGGCATAAGGCGTTTTCCCCCCCCCCATGAACAAACGTTTGCTAGTCGTCTATATGGTAGGCTACCCGAGAAGTACTGCAATGGAAACACATCTCTTAATTTTGGGTCTGCTGGATTAAATATCAAATGGTGGTAAGCGGCTCAAATACAAAATATATAATGGCCTTGATATGAAAACCACTGCTGTAAATGATTGACACACAGCTTAGGAGCCATGTCATCTCAGAAAGGTCAGTGTATGGAAAGATGGAAGGCGACACCTTATGACACATCTTCCCCTGTGCACCCCCCCCCCCCAACAAATAGGCAGGGCATGACATCAAACGTTGATCTCCAAGCTCAGATCTCTAATCCTGCAACAGATCACCTAAGCCAGCACAATCGGGCGTACTTCAAGGGACAGTCGGGAAAAAAAAAAAAAAAAAAGTCTAAAAACACTAGTGTACTCTGTTAGCACAGTGAAACCTACAGGCAAATGCCAATCACTGTTGACAGCAAATGGTACCTGGGATGACCCAACCAAAAATATGCAGAGCCACACATTGTGTTCAAAAATCAAAAGGTTTATTAAATTCCAAGGCAGAGAACATAAAGTTGCATAACTTGCATGAAGCTCAAAAACACTGAGCTCCCAAAGGAGAAACTTTTCTAAATACAAAAATCAAACTAAGAAGCCCAAAATAGCAAAGCTCACTGAGCACAGTACCATAAAGTCTAAGAAGCAAACCTTTAAAGACGCAAATGACACAGGGAAGGCAAGCCATCAGGGAGTTGACAGTGAGTATGTGCAAAAAGCTCAGTTATATAGGGAGCAAGTAAATTGGCTGAGTGTTCTCAGGTGAGCTGACGACGGAGTTGGAGACAGGTGAGTGAAAGGGGACGGCAGTGGAAGGGAATGTGGGAGTGGCCACGGCTGACAGGGTCTGGAGACCCTAAACACAAACAGGACTGGTACCTCCACATAGCACACATAGAGATGCCACTATCAATTAATGGTTGGTTTGCTTTTTGATCAGATATGTTGCTAGCCTGGATCAGACCCAACCATGCAGCCCACTCTCTGAGTGCACTGAGGAAGCTGAACTTGGGTCTGATAGTCAGTCTAATGTCCCACTATAAAACATTTATTAATTAATATATTTTATTAATCAATATATTTTTAAAATAATCAATTGGTTTACCTGTTACAGCACTGTTGTACATACAAGCACATCGACACCACACACACACACACACACACACACACACACACACACACACACACACACACACACACACACACACATCTCATTGTTTTCCTGATGGCCACAGCAGCAGATGAACCTCTATTGATTCGTCCTCAGCTATTAAAGAAAAAAAAAGAGAACATAGCCGTCCTGAGACAAGGCGAATGCACAGGGGACAGGGTGAAATAATAACACCAATATGATAACAGCAATTCACATGCAATGGGACTACCAATCACCTGATGAAAGGCTGGCTCCCGAGAAAGAGAGAGGCGGACTTCAATAAATAGAGAGATAGGGTAGAGAGAGGGCGATATCTTATAGTGATGAGACCACATGTGAATAATTATTGCTCCCATGAAACACATGGACGGTGTCTAAATCAAAAGTTTAAAAAGATAATTGGAGAGGCATGCAGATATATAGCAGTGAGGGCACATGGGCCCAACCCCAACAAAAGGGCAACATGTGTACATGTGTACTTCACACCAGAAATGTAGCTGTGCAACATTGGATTTCTCATGCTAATGAAGCAAAAAAATTCCACAATAACTTGGCCATGTCACATTGGACAGTAAATTAAGCAATACATTCTCATCATTAAAATGTAAACACAGGAGGGAGTCTTTCTTTTTTCATGTGGATAATTGTTTGGTTTGTTTTGCCTTCATTGACATTGTACAGTATAGCGTCAGGAAACATGGAGCGAGCATAAGAACAGAGCAGAGTATGGCGCCAGATGGGAATTGAACCGGGATATGCTGTTATGTGCCATAATAACATCCATCCAGCTACCAGGTCTGTCCCCAACCGTGCTGTATTTCTGATGCCTCCAGAAAGTCGTCCAGGCAGCTGCCTTAATTGGTCTCGTCTAACCATTTGTGAGTCTGAGCAGAAAAACCTTTACCACACAAATACATACTCCAGGCACTTGTCCCAGCAGTGCTGTTACATAACACAGCAGCAGCTGTTCACCTTGTGTTCTACCTCCACCGCGTTCTACTCTTTAAGCTTAACGTATGTGTTTGTTTTTAGCTGAAACCGCTGCTATTTCCGGTGAGTGACGACATTGTTACATCTCCGCAGGATCTCTCTTCTTTCCTAACCCACGCCCTCTTTCCTCCTATTGTTATTATCTCCTACTGTAGCTCCCCCACGTCTTCTCAACCTGTTCTCCAATTGTGTTCTCCAATTGTGCATTATACTGCATATACCCACCTGGAAGAAACATATATGGTGCATGTATGTTTGTGATATAGGGCCGCATACTAAAAATTGGCACCTTTCCTATATGTATATGTGCATATATGTACCATATATGGTACATATATGCACATATACATATAGGAAAGGTGCCAATTTTTAGTATGCGAACATATATGTGTATGTAGCATATATGTACATATATGACCTATATGTACCTATATCTACATACATGCAATGAAAATACCTATACATTAATAAAATCCAATAGAAGCCCAAATGTAGATCTTAAACACTTTATTAACAAGTTAGCTGATAATACGCAAAGATGAAACATTTTAAAGTCCATGAAAAGTGGCTTTAAAGTGGCAAATAGAAACAAAACAAATCTAATACATTTAATTAAAAAATCTTACATATTTTTAAACAAGTTAGCCTATAATATGAAAAAAATGAAACATTTCAAATTGCACAAAATATTATGGCTTTAAAGTGGCAAACAGAAACAAAACAAATCTAATACATTGTAAAACCCAATGTGTTGTTTCATTTCATTGTTAGTATTAGTTGATACAACTTGTTACAGTAGTTGTTACAACTCGATATCCTAGTTGATACGATTTGTTTTCATCTATAAAATGAGAAAGACTATCAAGGGCACTGTTTAGTGTATTGTTGCAGATAATCCTAGTGCACACAACATTGCAGGCTTTGTGGAGAACTTCATATATATGTAGTGGAGGGTCGACATGGGGGGGGGGGGGGGGGGGCTTATAACATCTAAAATATTTTGGGGGCATGTGTAATTTACTTTTATAGATACAATTGTAAACCATTTTTCTCTATGTTATACTTGTCTGTATGTTTTTTCTAGTCCTACTGCAACACTGTGTGCAGATATTGTACAGTAACACAGAAAGGAGTTCAGACTACACAAGTTTAATTAGGAATATTCACTCGGAGAGAGGAAATTCATGCAGCACATCTAGAGGCTATCAGGCCAATAACGTGGATAGTCGTCATTATGGTGTAAAATGTGCATGTGTTAATATCGGATAAGCTGTCTCACTTCAACATATATTCACACAAAAGGCTTTAAAAAGTTCAGCTTGGTCAGTGGTACATCGAGTGTGACTCCTCGTCAAATGAGTCTTAAGGGAATTCCAGGTACTATAAGCAAGGGCAGGTTGAATACATGTGTGGGTATACTGCCACACCCAAACAGTATATGATCAAGTATGTAGTGTTTGAGAAGTGCCAACCTTCTTATTTGCTAACCCCAGTATTTGCATTTCAACATTCCACACTTACTTTGCACCAAGTGGTAAATCAGTTTAAGATCCCTCCGGCACCACACGTAAATGATCGGTGCTCGATATATAAGCCTCACGGCGGTCAGAGCCTTTCCTCCGACGGCAGAATGCAGCTCTTGGCATCTTGTTAGCAACGTGGGCAAGGGGTGCACTGTAGAGGAGCGTCTCCATGGAAACCAAAGACGCCAGTGTAAGAGGTGGACCCCGTCGGCATCGCCTGTTTTCTTAACTATGCCGGTCTTCTGTGGCGACTGCGACGGAGCACGCCCACATCCTCGTTGAGTGTCGAAGTTGTAGAGACGGCGTTCTTAAAGTCCTTAATGACTTGCAGGTGGAGGGGATCTGGTGGAATGGGCTGACTGCAGAGCGTCGACACAGCATGGCAGCCTACAGAGAAAGAGGCGGAAGTTGTGGGCTTGTAGATTTGCTAATTTCTCAATATAAGCAGGTTTAAATCAGTTGCTCTGCTGTTTGATTTCACTGACACATTAAAGAATCTGCTGCAAAGATTCAAGTATGGCAATCAGAGTTGCAACTAATGATTGTTTTCATAATCAAATCATTGGCCGATTAGTTAAAAGATGAATAGGATTACAACACTTCTCTAACCATCACCTTAAAATATATGTTAGACAGTTCTAACCAACAAAAAATTGTGTGATTAACTGCTGATTAGGCTAATAAACACAGTTATATTAAAGCAACTCATAGTGTATTTAGGCTTATTCTGACTGCATAGATTTGACTAAGGAATAGCTACACATCTCAATCTAAAAAGGTACAGTACTCTTCTGAACTCAAATAGGACCTTTATAAATAAATATTCAAGCTTCATGTTTGGCTCTCAATATAATCAATGTTACAGTATGTGTCAAATGTTCCTTTGCAGTTGCTTCTGTCCATGTGCAGCTATATTCAGGTTGTAAAGGACAATTAATGCTGAAAAACTAAGTGGGAAACACCCATTAATAATCAATCACTAAATTAGTTGAGAAATAAATTATGAATTCTATTACGATTAATCGCCGCAGCCCTAATGGCAATGTACTGTAATGTTTTTTTGTTTTGTTTTGTTTTGTTTTGTAAAACCTGCCTTATGCAAGGTAGATGACAGTAGAATGAGTCGTAGAAGTGAACAGGGTTCTGCAGTCCAGAACCTACCGACAAAGAGAAACAGCATAATGTGAGTGTGTAGATCAGCTAATACATGCCCACAATCAAAACAAGTGAGACACCTTAAAGAGGGGTGCCGTGATTTTTGTATTTTTTCCAATTTTATACATGTTTAAGAAGTGACAGTATGTAAATAGACCTGTTTTCTTAACTATGCCGGTCTTCTGTGGCGACTGCGACGGAGCACGCCCACATCCTCGTTGAGTGTCGAAGTCGTAGAGACGCCGTTCTTAAAGTCCCTAATGACTTGCAGGTGGAGGGGATTTGGTGGAATGGGATGACTGCAGAGCGTCGACACAGCATGGCAGCCTACAGAGAAAGAGGCGGAAGTTGTGGGCTTGTAGATTTGCTAATTTCTTATTATAAGCAGGTTTAAATCATTTGCTCTGCTCTGCAGTTTGATTTCACTGACACATTAAAGAATCTGCTGCAAAGATTCAAGTATGGCAATCAGAGTTGCAACTAATGATTGTTTTCATAATGAAATCATTGGCCGATTAGTTAAAAGATGAATAGGATTACAACACTTCTCTAACCATCACCTTAAAATATATTTTAGACAGTTTTAACCAACAAAAAAATGTGTGATTAACTGCTCATTAGGCCAATAACAAACACGGTTATATTAAAGCAACTCATGGTGTCTTTAGGCTTATTCTGACGGCATACATTGATTACGGAATATCTACACACCTCAGTCTAAAAAGGTACAGTACTCTTCTGAACTCAAATAGGTCCTTTATAAATAAATATTCAAGATTTATGTTTGGCCCTTAATATAATCAATGTTACAGTACAGTGCCACAGTGTCAATTTTTGCCTTGCAGTTGCTTCTGTCCATGTGCAGCTATAATCAGGTTGTAAGGGACAATTAATGCTGAAAAACTAAGTAGGAAACACCCATTAATAATCAATCACTAAATTAGTTGAGAAATAAATTATTAATTCTATTACAATTAATCGTCACAGCTCTAATAGCAATGTACTGTAATGTTGTTTTGTAAAACCTGCCTTATGCAAGGTAGATGAGTAGTAGAATAAGTAGTAGGACGAGTAGATGGAGGGTGAACAGTGGTCCTCCAGTCTAGGACAGCTTCAGAGCCTGCCGACAAAGAGACCGCATAATGTGAGTGTAGATCAGCTACTACATCATACAACCACAACCACACACTGCTGGCCACACCGCTCCAAACCATGCACAGATGTTGACTCAAGCTCTGGACTAGTAGCTCAAAATCAGATATCAGACTGGGTTCTGATATCTGATTTTGAGATATCTGATTTTGAGATATCCAGTCTACACCAAAGTGTAGAACAGAAAATGACCACTCTGTTGTGTTGTACTTCTCATGAGACCTCATTATCATTTATCTTTTCAATTATGGTATAACAAAATAAAATGGATAAAGTACTGTATATACTGTATGTATAGTACATGTATAAGGGGTATACATTAGAAATAAAAATACATCAATTTAAGGAAAGAATGGCAGCCACAGTATCCTATATCGTTGCATTGTAACATTCAATTGACTTGAACCATTTAAAGGGGAATTCCACCCATTTTCAACATTCTAATATGTCATTAGCAGGGGTTGACACTAAGGTCTCCGAGGCACTTGCCCATCAGGCAAGTGCAAGTCAGGTTCTACTTGCCCTCAGGTCATGGTCACTTGCCCCCCAAAAATATATTGTAAATTTTGCATTTAAGTTTACTTCCTACTTGGGTGCTTTAAACCAGGGGTTTTCAACACGTGGTCCCTGAGAGGGTTCCAGGTGCTCCCCAGCTAAGTTGGTTAACCAGATGTAACTCTTGAGAACGTAAAAATGAAACCAAATGGACCCTTGCGGGTCCATTTGGTTTCATTTTTACACTCTCAAGAGTTAAAATTCATCATCTTAATTAGCCCAAGTTGCAATGACCACCTTCAAGACAAATTTATCTTGTGTTGTGTTATAATGCACTATGTTGCACGCTTGCCCGATCGGGCAACCAGGTAGCAGTCTTCACTTGCCCCACCATTTTTTTTACTTGCCCGGGCAAGCGGGCAAGTGTTAGTGTCAAGCCCTGATTAGTATACCCTAGAGGTGCTGGGTGGACATGATAAAAAGTTCCCCCATTCTGTGTTCCCAAGAAATGGGGGTCTGAAGAAAACCATTAACATGCTGAAACATCTTGCAGGGCTTGACACTAACACTTGCCCACTTGCCCGGGGCAAGTAAAAAAAATGGTGGGGCAAGCGAAGACTGCTACGTGGTTGCCCGATCGGGCAAGACCTCTGTGTCTTTCCCTGCTTTCTAGCTATCCACAATTCCAGGCTGGATTTGGGAAACGAAACAGGCAAATTAACATACACATCAAAATTACCTAATCTTATACATTCTCTAGTTGTGTAGACCTGGGCTAATTAAGATAATGAATTGTAACTCTTGAGTGTAAAAATAAAACCAAATGGACCCGCAAGGGTCCATTTGGTTTCATTTTTACGTTCTCAAGAGTTACATCTGGTTAACCAACGTAACTGGGGATCACCTGGAACCCTCTCAGGGACCACTGGTGGTCCCCGGACCACCTGTTGAAAACCCCTGGTTTTCCAAGTAGGAAGTAAACTTAAATGCAAAATTTACAATATATTTTTGGGGGGCAAGTGACCATGACCTGAGGGCAAGTAGAACCTAACTTGCACTTGCCCGATGGGCAAGTGCCTCGGATACCTTAGTGTCAACCCCTGTCTTGATGACATCATCAATATGTACAGTATTTCAACATCATCAAGATGTACAGTATTCACCATGTTAATGGATTTCTTTAGACATTTTTTTCTGAGAGCGTACAAATGGAACCAAATGAACCCGTATGCGTACAAATGTGCCACGGACCACCACATCTTCTAGTTGTGTAGACTTGGGGCTAATTCAGATGGTGAATATTTTAACTCTTGAGAGCGTAAAAATGAAACCAAATGGACCCGCAAGGGTCCATTTGGTTTCATTTTTACGCTCTCAAGAGTTACATCTGGTTAACCAGCTTAGCTGGGGACCACCTGGATCCCTCTCAGGGACCACTGGTGAATTAAGCCAGGGGTTTTCGACCTTTTTGAAATGAAAACCAAATGGACCTGCAAGGGTCCATTTGGTTTCATTTTTTAAATGAAAACCAAATGGACCTGCAAGGGTCCATTTGGTTTCATTTTTACACTCTCAAGAGTTATCTGGTACATAAGCTTTCCATCATTTAGCCTGGGGACCACCTGGAACCCTCTCAAGACCCCTGTGTTAGCATATATGCTAGTCGCGATTAGCATCATTCTTTCATTTTACACCATAGAGCAGCAGCACCAACAGCAGCAGCCTGAAGCCTAGTTGGTTTAACTCACGAGGTGTTTCAACACATTATACTCTCTGAACTCTTTATCCTTCAAGACCCAGTTGTCATTCTAAGGAAGGAAAAACACAAGATATAAATATGAAGTAATAAACAAACATACCTTCGTCTCTTAATCCGTTTCGTTGCCGTTCACAGTCACTTCACAACAACAGCAGTTGTTGTGTTGTGAACTGTGCTGTGGTTTGAAATGTCCCCGCCCCCTTGGGCAGTAGAGTGGCCAATGAGAGTGCAGTACAAGGGGGTATCCAATGAGTGTAGGTTAGTGGTTGCTAGGGAGACCATTAGAGCCAATGGTATGGCGCTTGCTTTTTAGGCATTGGGAATGGATGAAAAAAAAAAAAAAAAAAAAAAAAAAACTTTAAAGGGGAATTCCACAGATTTTCAACATTTTACTTCATTAATATACCTTATAGGTGTTGTACAATTAAAAAGCTCCCCATTCTGTGTTTTCCTGGAAATTAAGGCCTTCAATTCATTAACTTTAAAGGGCTATTCCACAAAAAAAAAAAAAAAAAAAAAAAAAAAAAAAAAACATTTTATGGTCTACTCAGTCTCATGTGAACAACCCAGACAGTTTATAAATACTCTTTTCAGTATTTAGGGCTTTAGAGATTTTATTTTATTTTTTGAATGGCTGGAAATGGAAATGGAAAGTTGGATGCCAACGATGAACCTCTGCTCCAAAGTCTACAGAAGGGCCTATTATAGCGCCACCAGGAGGCAGATTCTTGCAATTATTTGGCAAAAATCTGTGTGTGTGTGTGTGTGTGTGTGTGTGTGTGTGTGTGTGTGTGTGTGTGTGTGTGTGTGTGTGTGTGTGTGTGTGTGTGTGTGTGTGTGTGTGTGTGTGTGTCCGTCTGTTACCAGCTAATCTCCCAAACCATTAACCTGATCAATGCCACAATTTGCAGAATTGCAACAGCCTGTTATAGTGCCACCAGGAGGCTGATTTTAGCCTTTTTATTTGTAAAAATCTGTGCGTGTGTCTGTTACCGTTAACCCGATCGATGCCACAATTTGCACACATATTTTCTGGTTACTAACAATGAACCTTTGCCCCAAATCTTCCACAAAAGCCTGTTATAGCGCCACCAGGAGGCTTTTTCTTGCCATTTTTTTTTACCAAAAATCTATTTGTGTGTCTGTCTGTTACCAGCTAATCTCCCAAACCGTTAACCTGATCTAAGCCACAATTTGCACACACACACTCCCTGGATGCCAACCATGAATCTCTGTCCCTAACGGACTGTTAGAGCGCCACCAGGAGGACGATTTTATAAAGATTTTGAACACAGCAGGCAATTTACATAAAATCTTTAACGCACTATAATACTAGACTGAGAAAAAGATTCCACTCTTTTCAAAATGGCTTGTTATATCGACATTTGCAAAACACATTTTTTGCACAAAATGCCTCAAATCATCAAAATTCTAAATACAACAATAAATGGCACCCTTTTAACATTGGCTTTTTATAGCGCCACCAGGAGGCCACAATCTGACCTGGCCTGGTGGAGACCTGTGTCCAGAAAGGCACTTTTTGTAGTTGTACATTGTGCTTGTTGTGCTGAAAACGGGAGGTTGATGGCGATGCGCCGATGTGATATTAATATCCCTGCGACGCCAACGGTAATAATTATTATTATGACAGCTGGTACAATGCAGTGCCAATTCCTAATGTGATCCTGGGCTCTACACACCCTCTGCCAACCTGGCAGCAGACTGGGCTATGCTTCCTTCAAGGAATGAGGAGTCGCGCCGCCTTCTTTTTAGCTGGGGGGAGTTTCCCTGGTTGGACATAGCGCGTGGAAGGAACACGTTATTCCAACCAATTCCTGTCCCCTCCATCAGGCTGGCCAGGGGGAGGCAGTTCAGAGCCCAGGATTACCGGATGCTTTTGTGAGGGTATCTACCCTAGGGGACACGGGGAGAACATGCAAACTCCACACAGGGCCACAAAGGCCCTTAATTTCGCCAACCCCGCCTCGGGTATCGACACTGATGACTCGGAGGAGGAGACAGATCCGCCAGCACCCACAGCAGCGCCCCTAGCAGGAATCGAGCCCAGGACCTTCTAGCTGTGAGGCAACAGCACTAACCACTGTGTCAACGTATGATATGTACTTCCGTAGTGGTCCGGTGTATGGGAATAATAATAATAATGAATAATAATATTTTTATAATAATATCAGCACTACACATTTAAAGCATGTCAAATCATCAGAGGGAAATTCAACATTGAAAATAGATTATCTATACCACGTTAAAACAACGTAGGGAAATTCAATATTGAAAATACAACATACTGTAGGCCTATATACCTGCATGTCAAATCAGTGTAGGCAAATTCAACAATGAACCTCTATACTAAATAGATTCAACAATAGTTTTTCAATTGTTGAAATAGTAACTGTAATTAAATATTGAATCAAGAAAATAACCAGTCTGACCAAAATCCAACATTGAATCAATGCATTTGGGATATGTTCTGTATTGTAGGGCCTATATATGGATATGGGTGCCTTATAATGGATTGCATTTTTAATGGATTGCATTTTTATAGCGCTTTTCCAAGTGCTCAAAGCGCTTTACAATGGTCCATTCATTCATACATTGGGAAGTAGAGCGGCGAACAGTCGACGCCAGCGTCCCCACTTCCCACATTCACACACCAATGGTGGCCAGCTCACACTGACCAACTCATTGGAGGCAACTTGGGGTTCAGTGTCTTGCCCAAGGACACTTCGACACGTAGACAGGAGGAGCCGGGATTCGAACCGCCGACCCATGGGTCATTGGACGACCTGCTCTACCTCCTGAGCCGCCCGCCCCCTTATATGTACATACATGACCTATATGAGGGTATAAAGAAGCTATATAGGATCCCATATAGGTCCTATATGGCCTTTATGTGCACATATATGCACCTGATTTTGACCTATATGTGAGATGTATGCAGCCTATATGGAGCATATATGTGGTATGTATGCGCATATATGTACCTGATTTTGACCTATATGTGAGATGTATGCAGCCTATATGGAGCATATATGTGGTATGTATGCGCATATATGTACCTGATTTTGACCTATATGTGAGATGTATGCAGCCTATATGGAGCATATATGTGGTATATATGCACATATATGGTCCTTATATGGAGAATATAGGTTTGATATAGGTGCCTATATGGAACTTATATGTCTCTTGCATGATACTGCATATACCCTCCAACCTTACCTTAACCACCAACTAGTGATACACAATATAATCGGTAGCATATCGAAATTGAACATATCCCACATGGAAATAAAATATATGTATTGCCCCCCTACATATATGAAATTGCCCCTCTATATATATGAACCTATATGTTTTAATATATGCCACATATATGAAATTGCCCCCCTACATACAGTATATGAACCTACCTATATATGTGGTTACACATATGTCCTATATATCCACATATACTGTATGCACATATTCTGTATGTACCTGATTATTGCACATGCAACATATATATATATGATGCATATATTGGCATATATGTACATATATTTTCTCTCCATCTGGGTTGACCTTCAGCAGATTAGCAGATACTGTATATCTAACCTTATACTCCCCTTATACCTTGTATAGCATAGCTACAGCCTTAGTGGCTATAAGAGGTTATAGAAGGTATAGAAAGTGAGAAATGTTCGTCAACTACCTTTATCACTGATGAAAACAAAATAAAATGCACATGTAGGCTGTGTCGCATTTCGCACATGCAGTTAATTGCAGCTATGTTTGGTGGATGGGTTTCTAAAATGGCTACAGCAGTCTTAGGAGGCAGACAAACAGAAAAACAATGTGCTGTTTTGCTTATTCCTAACCATAACAAACACCAGTGTCTATAACATGAACCACTACATCTGAAACCTCAGTCAAATTGAACACAGTTCTGGTCTGCCTGAACTACAGCGATTCTCAATACACGACACTCACATACACCCACCTGCGTGCCTTATAGCCTACACCTTGGGCTGATAACAAATTAATTTACACTTCTGCTCTGCTCACAGTTTGGTTGCATATCTCATGCCGCCAGCTATTTTGAAATTCTGCTGCTGCATGAAAAGTTCAGCTGAAATGGTCAAGCAATTTCAAAGTATCCGTCTCTCTCGTTGTGGATGGATTGCATGGGGCATATGTTCGTGGACTGAGCTATTTTCCACAGAGGTAAACAGCTGATACGGACGTTAGCTGGTAAACACTGGCTCTACATTCATTATAGCCTCAAGTCTAAATTCCTCTCACATCACAGATTGTGTGAAATCTGCTCCAAGACGGGACCAGAGGGGAGGAAGACCATGAAGGAGGCAGACTTCTACTAACTGTGTCACATTTCGCACATGCAGTTGCAGTTATGTTTTGCCAAAAGGAAGGCCTTGGTGACTGGACCAAACCTGTACCCTATAGCAAACAACTACATTTCGGATGTACACACTAAAAACTGAGTAGTTAGAAATAACCCAATTTGAGTCATTTTGTAACCCAAATACTACATTGAAAGGGACCAGCGCAACTTATCGGTTACTTCAACACAAAAAATTGAGTTACCAATAGTAACCCACAAGTTGAGTTAAATAAATAATCCAATTATTTGCTTACAATAACCCAGGGTTGTAGTCAATGTAACCCAATTTATATGTTGCTTTCATTTTCTCCGCTCAATCCAAAAGTTGAGTTACAATTACCTAAGGCAGTAGTTAATATGACCCAAATTATACGTTGATTTCATTTTTCCCACCCAATCCAAAAGTTGAGTTACAATTAGCTAAGGTAGTAGTTAATATGACCCAAATTATACGTTGATTTCATTTTTCCCACCCAATCCAAAAGTTGAGTTACAATTAGCTAAGGTAGTAGTTAATATGACCCAAATTATAGGTTGATTTTATTTTGCCCACACAATCCAAAAGTTGTGTTGCAATGACCCAGGCCGTGATGTCATGAGGCCCATATAGGTCAGGAGCCTACCTCCTGAGCCTATCTTCTGTAGCGTGAGGCAGCTTGATATACAAGTACACCCCATGGACATGACGCTAGTATGTTTCAACCATTCCAACCATTGTTGCTGAGTGCCAAGCAGGGAGGCATTGGGTCCCATTTTTGGTATGAGTCTTTCGTATGACCCGGCCGGGAATTGGACCCCGACCTCACAATCTCACGGCAGACACTCTAACCACAAGGCCACTGAGCTGGTAGGGAAATGTGGTTCATATTAAATAACCACCAATACACCTTAAAATCTATTGCAAGGTACTTTGAACGTTTGAAAAAATAATTTGCAAACATTATTTGCATAAAAGGCATGCCATAAAGGGTTGATCTGAAAATACAGGTCCCCACCCTGGCCAATAGCAACTAGCCACCCTGGCCAATAGCAACTAGCCACCCTGGCCAATAGCCACCCCAACAAAGTCTTAATGGAAAAAGCCATAGTGATTTAAGCCTTGGTCACACAGTCAGAAACTGAAAAAGACGAAAGCAATACAATGAATCAATCAATTAAGCAAACAAACCCAACTTTCTAATCCAATAATGTAGTTACTCTCAGGAAAATAACCCAGAAATTCTAACTCATTATAACAACTCATGAGTTGGGTAGTAATAACCCAGGGAAATGGTTATGGCTTGGAAAAATAACTCAACCCTTGTAACACATAATCTGTGTTACAGAAATAACTACATTGTTTTTAGAGAGTATGTGGTCAGTGTTTTCTTTCATAGTGATGACGATGATGTGAAAAGTGATGATGTGAAAATCCAATGAGAAAAAGACATTCCTGAGGGCCACTTGTTGCATTTCACACTCATCCTCTGTAGACATGAGCTGTGTTGTTTAACTGCACAGACAACACATTACACCTACAGCAGTGCTTCCCAAACCTGCTAATGTCAAGGATCCTCAAATTGAGCCTGTAGTTTCATTTCAAGGACCCTCAGTTTGGCATGCATTAGTCTGTGGACCCCCAGTATTTATTGTAAATCCTAGTGGGTCTATCTGTTTCCATTTGTAACCTCTCAGAGTTAAAGACACATAAGGGTCCATTCAAACTATATTTTAACTGGGACCCCTTGGAACCACTGACCTTCAATATACTTAGTTATTACAGTGGGAATCAGCCTATGGAATAAACCTATTAACACCATTTAATAATATGATTGCGTATTTCAAAAATAGCAAAATTAGCAATAAGTTGTTGAAAAGGTTTGAAAATGTGCAATAATTACCTTTGAACCTGTCCTTTTATGAGCTGCCCAACATTTGGGACGCCGGGAATTGTCTTCCCTTGTGGTTAGAAAAAAAAAAAACAGTCAATATCAACATTGTCGTAATCAGATCATCACATTTTCTAAGATGATAAGCCTGTGTGACTCAGCACTCAGCACAATACATTCAAGTGTACAGGTGACTTGCCTACGTACAGGTTGAAAACAATAGTGTTTGGGTGGAGATGGCAGAGCTGGTCTGGAATGTGTGTCATCTTTTCAGCATCTCAAACAATCACTCTTCCAGGAATCTGCTGCAGACACAGGAGTGCCAAAGTGCATATTTGATAACCACAGGCAGAGTACACCGTGTTGTTGACCAGCTATGAAAACACACTGAGGGGATCAACGAGTCTCAAACTCAACCAAGGACCCCCCGAATTAACAGGAATAACATCTTAAAATATTTGAAGGGATCCCGCATACATTTTGTGTTTACATTCAATGTAAACACTTTTTTGAAAATAGCAGATCAAGCTCAAATCACATAGTGAGTTTGCTGAACGGCTTGTACGTTGTATATAGGGTAGTTCAAATGATTGGGATGATATGCCCTGGAACGCCCGTAAGGACCCCTGTGGGTCCCCCATTGTGTTTGCCAGACAGAAACCTGTAGAGAACTACTGGTTTACATTGTGTTCAAACTGTTAATAATGTATTGAATCAGTCAATCAATCGATCAATCAATCAATCAATCAATCAATCAATCAATCAATCAATCAATCAATCAATCAATCAATCAATCAATCAATCATCGAGTTGATAGGCATCATCGTCTGCCTATTAGGGGAGCTACTAACATACAGTATGTTGCACTGTCAAATCTTACAAACTTTGCATGTCCTGACGGCTGCACCCAATGACTGACACAGCTCTGGTATAGGCCATAGGCAACCCTGTCAGGTCTCTCGGGGATAATGAAATTCAATTAGGGGCCCCATGCCGGTTGAAAGTGGAGAAGATGTATATCGACCCAGGGAGCCACAACAAAAGTGACGTTACTTCAGTCGACAGATTCACGCCCCATGATCTCCAAGACCAGCTAAGCATGTTACCGATGTGAACGCCTCCATTCCACCTTGACCTTTGGAAGAATATTGTGTTGTGCGCCTCAAAATGCCATTTTCTCTTGCAGCTAGTGAAATATTTAAGCTCCACCCTGTACACACCCACTGGCTGGACTGGACTGTGGGCGGCATGGCTCTATTTTGATGCGGTCCATAAATGAAACATGGGCTCTGGGAGGGGGAGGGCTGGCGTGATGTTGACTCAACAGACTTTTAGCTTTCATAGTTGCTTGCCGTTTACTCTCACAGAACTGCTCTGCAATCTATTACTCTAAATAACCTCACCTGCGCCAGCTCATGGCCTAAACAGAGAAATAGCTGATGGTCGTTTAGCAGCAAGCAAACCTTCACGTCTGCTCTCAGCATATCTGTCTTCCAATCTCTTCCCATTCCGTCAGCCATTATAAAGTCAGTGAGGGGGAAACAGAGGATTTGGTGATGGATGGCTCTCCTAATATTCCTCAGGGCGCCTGACTGACCACAAATTCACTGGCCTGTAGTAGAGAAAGAGAGGTACAAACAAAATGAGAGAGAGAGAGAGAGAGAGAGAGAGAGAGAGAGAGAGAGAGAGAGAGAGAGAGAGAGAGAGAGAGAGAGAGAGAGAGAGAGAGAGAGAGAGAGAGAGATTCTCTAGCAGTGAGTCATCTTGGGGTGTTTCCCTCTCAGTCGGACCCAAGGTGTCTATATGGAAATCCCATCATGTGGCACGTCATGCAAAACACTAAAACAAGAGTCTTGCAATACACACACACACTTATGTGCCTATATAAAGGCATACTGTACAAGTGAAAAGACATGGGAGCGTTTTCTTAAATGAGTAGTTCAGCCACCCCCCTCCTTATTCTAGGCCTCATGGAGCATGGAATGAATAGAATATGCGCCATTTGTTGCCCAAAAACCTGCCCAAAATATGGGTACCTTGGTTAATGTAGTTCACGTACGGCACAAGATGTGTCAAACAACTGTGATATTGTCAAACACATCGCTCTAGGTCTAGGAACCCCCTGAAGAGTTAATTCAGCCTGGCCAGAAGCAGGGATAAAACATATCCCCACTGTACGTGGCTGTAATGAATTGGGAGGATATGTGACCTCCTAAAATCGAGGTCTGCTGAAACACTTTCATGGTATTTCGTAATGTTTCTAGGGAGCCAGATTGTTCCCCCGTCATGAATAATGCTCCTTTGTCTGCAGTAGATATGAAAAGGATAACGGCGGACGTAGCGGGCCACGTACGGCAAGCCGCCTCCTCGATGACCCGCTTTTCCACTTGTGCTTATTCTTCCATCTCAGTGTGGATTACAGATAAAATGGACCACAAGGAAGCGTCTTCAGGAAAGGCATCTGCTTAGACTAGTGTGCAGAGGTTCTCTCCAAATAGGCCAAAGCCTATGCCGACGTCGAGTGTGGGAAGTAGGTTGCCGCCTAGAGCACATGGTTTTCAATGTGGGGGCCGTGGCCCTGAGGGTGGCCTTTTGGATAAGGAGAGGAACATTTAAAGTTTTTGTTTCAATATAAATTCAATTCATAAGGCTATCATCATGCCAGTTTAATCGCTTTGCACCTTTGTTTTGCAACATTTTCAAATGGATTCACAAATATCCGATCTGCAAAAACACTGTAAAACACACATCTTGTCTGGGTTTTTAAAGCAATTTAACAATGGGAGAGCTGCAGCCAGAGGATATACTACCATATTGTCTCGAATATAAGACAACTGTGGTTACAAGACGACCCCCATTGGAACATTGAATAGTATAGCCCTCAAATATAATACAACCCCATTTATTAGGATATTTCCATTGAAAAAAAATCGTAGTCTTATATTCAGTCCAATCGGGTACTACGTTACGACTATGCAGGGGTCCTTGGCATGGAAAGGTTTGTGTCACAGAGCTGTGCAGTCCAACTGTGTCGACACTAAGCTATTCACTCTGTTAAATTCCTGTCTTGTGCCTTAATGTTGTCCAGCACAGTTATACACTGCATGAGACTCTTTCTCCTGATAGGGCACACACAATGGGCAACGGCAAAGTAGCACTAGTTGGTTTAAAGGAATCTGGGGGCCCCCTTCACAACGCCGCGCCTCCTCTTCATCACCGAGACGTTACAATTAGTGCCTGAAAGTTAGCTCAGGCTCCGAGGGGCCAAAACAAATGCAGCCTTATCTCTACGGTCCAGAAGCTAGAGCTGTGACTCACGCACAAGCGCGCACGTGTACGTACACACACACACACACACACACACACACACACACACACACACACACACACACACACACACACACACACACACACACACACACACACACACACACACACACACACAGACACTCTCTCTCTCCTCTCTCAGGCAGCAGCAGAGATTAGAGAGGAGACTGGGCTTCCTATTATTAGAGCCGAGGTTTATGGTCGCAGAGAGCTGCAGGGAATCAGTGTGATTAAATTACACAGACGGGGAACATCAAACACAAGAGAAACTTGCAGGGCCCCCGGAGACAGCCATGGGTTCTGGGGGAACAGGGAATAGGCCAGCGGAAAGGTACCAGAGAGAGAGGCAGAGTGAGTGACTGAGAGGCACAAGCGATGTAGTACGAGTATATTTTCACTCGCCGCAGTCACGATCGTCTCTCTCCTCCGTGCCTGGTGTTCCACAACACTCCCAGAAGAGACAACGCTCATCTTTCTGGGCTCTTAAATGCCAGGTGGTTACATCATCGTACATCGGTGTCACTCAGCCAATGGCTTGCTCATGTCAAAATCAGTTATTAATCCACCTGACCTCCCTGTTTTGAGTTTTTCCTATATAGGCACACACAACAAAAGGGCTATAATTTCAGCAGATCTAGAAGCTTGGCTATTTTCATCGTTGTGACAAGTACTCTGTGAGATGATCACCACCCATCATGTTGTGCCAACCATTTAATGTCTAAGGCAATACATCGGTCGCTCTGGTTGGAGTCAACGATTTCGGTTGGGCGTTGCTCCAAACGATTTGATGGAGTGCAGCACTGGGGGGGTGGTTGACAGGCAGATCTGTGGGATCCAATCAGGGCGTGCGAAAATCTCAGCGGCGACCCACCCCTCTATGCCAGAAACCTGTTAGTTCAGGCTATCACCCACCCTGCATAATGAACAGGTGATGAGGCCACATGAAAACAAAAGACAGAAATCTACCTAGTATAATCATTGTACCTGATGATCATGTTTTTCGGGGGAAAAACATGATCATCAGGATAGCCCTGATTCAAGTATAAATCCGAGCTATCCATGATAAGGTCAGTGCAGTTGCTGAATGTTGACCTTTGACCTTGCATTTGAGATTACCACAGTGATGCCTTGGTGAGCTGCGAGGCGCTGCCGCTGTGACGTTGCCACCGCAGCTCTCTCTCTGTCTCTGGTATATCTCTCCCCTCTGGACTTCAACCTCACACTGACTTTGACTTCCCTCGCCGAGTCGCCGGGGGAATAGGCAGATAAAGAAAACCATTTGCATATTAGAGGGTGCGTTCTGGAGTCTTTGTGTGGGTAATACGAAACACGTGACGGGGCGAGAATCAGAATGTGATATAGCTCACAATGCGGCACAGAGGCTGGAGTGGGGAGAGAGAGAGACAGAGAGAGAGAGAGGGAGAGAGAGCTGGCCCCCATTATCTGGATGAAGTGTATGGCTGTGGAAAGCCCTGACGATGCTGTTTCGCAGACTGATTATCGCGTAAGGGGCCAATACCTCAGGGAGAACGGGGTGTGTTTTCTCAACCTTCCACATCACAATAAGCCACGTTGTACCTGGGTGAGACCGAGACGAGAAAGAGAGAGAGAGAGAGAGAGAGAGAGAGAGAGAGAGAGAGAGAGAGAGAGAGAGAGAGAGAGAGAGAGATACACAGAGAGAAGGGAGTGGGAGGAACATTGGGAGCATTTGCCCTTGATGAGTCGCCGGGCCCAAATCAATGGCACATCCATTCCATGGTTCACACGGTTATCATCAGAGAGAGAACAGTTGTCAGGGTTACACAGCTTTGCAACCATACATTTAGGGGCCTTTTTCATGTTTTTGTTATTTGTACTATCCTGTCTTTCTGCGTGACTCTCTCTCTCTCTTTCTTCGTCTCTCTTTCCATGAAGCCCAACCTGCCTGCTTTTCTGGCTCCACTTCATGCCATAGACTTGAGAGGGCAGTGCACTCTCCTTAAGAGTCCCACCCGACGTCACAGCCAAATCAGCATCCTGCTTAGTCTTTTCATTTCAAGTGATTATGCAGGTGCGTGAAGAATGTTTTCATGCTGCATTAGCATACAACTTCTCCCTGTGAAGTGATGCATAGCGAGAGCCCAGGAGGGGAGGGGAGGGGAGGGTGCAGCGAGAGGCGAGAGGATTCTCCTATGATGACGCAGAAACCCTGCAAGGTCTATTTTTAAACCTACTGACGAGCGCTGTACACACCCATTCGTTACTGTAACCTTCAGCCGGGCCCTGAGCACCAAAACAAACAGTGAGAGACCCAGAGACAGAGAGAGAGAGACTAACAGATTCAGTAGGTGTTGGTGGGTGAGGGGACGAGTACTGTAGCGCCATAACAGTATAGGCCACTGTATGAAGCATAGGCCTACTAGTCCATCCCATCTTATTTGACTGCTTTGCCCACAATGAAATATGGATTATGACTCCATGTTGTCGGTTCCCTGGTCCTTTCAGGATGAATGAGCGTCTGCCTGGGATGAGGACGGGGCTGGATGGATGATCCTCACTGAAATGACTTGGCAACACTTGAAAGCAGAGAGACCGACTGAGGTTCCACGCTGCCACGACACAACACAGCCTGTATCCATTAAAGTCACAGCCGCCGGAGTTAGCATCGGACACCATTTGAATACAGAGGGTATGGGCATGCATAAAGTGAGTGGAAAGCCGAGTGGCAACGTGAGTTTAACGTTGTTGCGGATAGCAATCAGACGGGACTAATGCCACTCAGTGTAACAGTGTAACTTCCTGGTTATCACAATGATGTCACACACAAACCCTCTATAGAAGGTTGCGTTTGTTTGTCCAAAGACCCACCCACCTCCTGACCCCCCACGTCGGCGTCACCACGAACCGATTTGTGTTCAATCAAGTTGAAATGTTTGCCAGAGATGTCGTGGATGGCAGATGCCCCTTCCACACTCACGTGGTGATGTGTTTGGACTGCGTGCCGCCAAAATGTCACTGTCATACTGTACATGCCAACCCCAATAACCAGGAACAGGTGCTGCCCCCCCTCCTTCCACACACACACACACACACACACACACACACACACACACACACACACACACACACACACACACACACACACACACACACACACACACACACAGGCACACTGATGATGGGAATAATGTTCACCAACAACCAAGCAACGGGGATCTCATCTCATTCTCGCCATTGCCTCAAGCACTTTGTCTTAAGCTTTCAATGCACCAAGCTCATCACCTTGACTTACAAAGCCATGAATAAATGACACAAAACATTCATGGAAATATGAATTATTGAGCAGTTGAGGGGTTAACAGGGGAGAAAAAAGACTTACTAACTTATAAGCTATCACTGGGAGACATGTGACTCAATGAGTCCATGTACAATGCCATGTGTGTAGCAACAATCAATAAAAAAAACATGACAGATGCTGAAAATATTTGGGGTGAGTCTAATGGACAGTAGAGAATGAAGCATAATACAGACAGTTGAAAAAATATATATACAACACCACCAAGACAGCTCATCATGAAAATGATTTCTTGAATGTTCAGTGAACATTCCATAACAGAAAATGTTGCATTTCTTATGTGAAATCAGGGGAACAGACCTAACCTTTGCACACAGTTATTCAACTCTGTCCTACTGATCTAAAAGCACCATCTGGTATCAGGTTCAGACCCCTGGCAGCAGGGAAAATATACTGTACGGAGGAATTCACCCTTAAACTCCATTCCCTGATCCACAGCATCAGTCAATAATACTTGAACCTATGTGTGTTTTCAGCTGGAAGCCATTGGGGCTGGTTTCCAAACAAAATCCACAAGGACTCCACCCGATAGTGTTCAGAGAGACAGACAAGATAATGATTTTATTCTCTTATAGATTTGGCACTTTTCCTCTGCCCTGATAACAATTGATGTCTGGGTCATAGAGTGATAGCCACATGCAGCCTGGCTGGCCCTATTCTGGCAAACATTTGGCCAAAATAGCACATGTACAGAGATTTGCAGAAGAATGGGGAAAGGAGGTAGCCACACTGTACTCTGGGACACTCTAGCCAGTGAAGTATGAGGGAGGAAGTTTTTTTTGTTCACTTAAACATGACAACTCCAATTTCACTGTAGTGTAGACATGATGTGCTCCATCAGGACCTCACCTAACATTATATGTAGCATGTGTAGCTCATGTTAGGAATCTATGTGTAGTGTATAGAGAGTACACTCTGGCCCAGACAAGATGGAGTCACAGCAAGGCAACACCCCTCGCCCTGGGAGTCTCCCAGCTGGTGTGACACCAGACCATCTGTGTGTCTATTTACCCCAATGAGCTGAGTGAGTGTGTGTGTGTGTGTGTGTGTGTGTGTGTGTGTGTGTGTGTGTGTGTGTGTGTGTTATTGTTTTCAAACTACCTAGCATGACTTGAAACGTCAATGCGCACTGCAATCTCAAACAAATTGAATGAATGAAATACTAGAATAGTTTCTGTGCTACAGACTGGACCAAATGAATGATGACTGGCCACACAATGCAGGAAAGGGCCTCCATTTGAATAGAAGAGATCGTAGGGCAAAGTAGAAGAGATTGTATAGGCAAAGCTGCTCTACAATACAGCACCTCAGTGAGAGCAAAAGCAAATGGTGATTCCTGCATTCTTGGACATTTCACATCCGCTAACTGCACTGACACAATAACTATGTTAATTTAAATAGAGCATGTTATTCTCTAAGTCCTGCTTCTTATCCACCAAACAATTTAGACAGTTATTCAGGTATGGACATTGTAAAGTCTGATCAAATGGCCTTTAAGGGCTATAAATGTTCCAAATGTCTGAACCACAAAATGACCACCAGGTGCATAGTTGTTGTTGTTGATGTAAACATGGATGGTCTTAACAAAACACATCATAAAAGTGGATTCAACATAAAAGTGCTGAGTAAGAACCAAAGCTTAATTGAGGGGCAAATGAGCACTTGAGTCTGAACAAACCATAGGATAAAGGAAATAAACACCCTCCAAAACTATAGTCTCAAGACATTAAATTAACATGACTACATGCAATAAAAGCCGACAAGCTTGCTCATGTAGATCAGCTTGCTCAGGGAATATGGCTAACATTTCCACTTGCAATAAGCTATTCACAAGTAGGCGGTATTTTGAAGCATAAACGCTGAGGCTATTTACCTCAGACCTTTGCCACATATAGAATTGCAAATGTGATTATCTCGTTGGTGAGCTAAGCTGTTGAAACACTAAAACCTCACTGAATGTTGGGCTTGTTCTAGCTTTACATGAGCGGCTAGATATTCTTCACATGATGGCAATCATAGAGCTATAGATATGCCAATCCGTACAAGTACTAGACTGCCAACAGCTTTACCTCCCAGCAGGACAACTAAGTCTATAACGTATAACAAATCCACTGTAAAGAGGGAGTTGGTGGGACAGAAACATAATCTTATGGTTATGTTCACACTGGTACAGTTTTTTCACACATCACAAATAGCCCACACCTGTCTTCACAACCATATGTTGCTTGTGATGTCAAAGGCCTACTATAGGATGGAGACAATTGTTTCTGAATAGACAAGTGATTCACCTTTTCTTCCTTCAAAACCTGAAGAGCACTTACAGTTCATAAACACTCGGAAACAACATGGTCTACTGTCAAAATGCCATTGGATACACAGAATATACACTGCCAAATTCTGATCATGTGACTCTACTTCATATTCAGTGTTATCGGCTGGGGCTGAAGATTACTCAACAGGCTAGGCTGCTCTTCTGAGATAATGATTCAGAAATTATCTCACAAAATAAAGGGGTCCTGTATTCAGTTAACTAGTAATTAAGCACACTTTCCACAGATTATGTTCAACTGTAGTTTATTTTATTAAAAAGACCAGGGTGCAAATATGAAATTAAAAAAAATAAAGACAAGCATATAATTTTTAAGCATTTAATACAAACTTAACAATATAAACTATTTCAGTCCCTCTTGACATGTAAGACACTGACTCAAAATACTTTGTTATACCGTATTTTTATCAAGTATTGCACAATGTAGGTACAAAATTAATATTCATACGATTACATTTTGTCCATAATATAGCAAAAATCTTTTAACCTCTTAACAGAAAATACAATTCTTCGTTCAGAAAAAAAGCAAATATTCCTACACTTGAATTCCACCACTAAGGAATACTCTGTACAGTCTTCAGAATATTGTATGTATTTTAAAGATGGATTTCTTCAACAATTATCTTTAAAAAAAAGGAAAAGAAAATAAGGAAAGCTGCTGCAGCCATCACAGATCACTGAAGTAGTAAAAAGATATAAATGCAACACCATGTCATAGAAACAATATATACTCTGATATCTTACAAACTCTGTACTAAATTAAATTATACAATTAGAAAAGGACCAAGTAACCCCACTTAGTAGTGCCAATTCAATAAAAATCAGCCTTGTCTTACCACCTGTAAAATACTGTAAGAGGCCAAAACTTGAAGCTTGTGTTTTGTTTTTCGTCTTTTTCCCCCCACTTTTTGGGAGTATTTTTTCTTTTTTTCAACGTAGTAAAAAATTATTTTGTGCTTGGTTGGCAAAAAGGAAAAAGAAAAACAATGATGCATGTTGAATTTAAGTAACCAAGCTTGGATGTGTTTGTACAACAAGCTCTCTTTTTTTCATTCTTTTTTTAAGAAACAAACTCAAGGGGGAACAGTAAAAAAACAAAAAACACCCTTGGGCACATGCGCTTGACTGACTAGACATTACATCCTTTAAAGTCCAGTTTTCTAAATGTGCGTTTTGCTTTTCCTTCTCTTTTAGCCACCATCATTCATAAATAACATCTTCATGATGAGTTTAGTTAGCCATGACCGGCTGGAATTGCTGGTTAGAATACTGCATGTTGCTCAGACTGAAGTTGAGGCCATCCATAAGGGACTTGTCGTTGAGGCTGCCATAGGCCGCAAACATGTCAAAGGCATTGTTGTACTGCAGTGGGCCAAGCCCTAGGGAGCCTTCCCCGGGGAACACGGCTCCGGGGCTGGCCTGACCCTGCAGGCTGGGGAACACAAACTCCTTGGCGTTGGGGGAAAGAGCAGAGGCCTTCTGCTGCTGACCCAGGCCCAAACCGTACAGTGAGTGCATGGAGGTGGAGATGGCTTTCTGCTTCAGTAGGGTGTTCACATTCAGACCCAGGTTACTGGTGGGTGAGGTGCGGGCTACCTTGCCACTGCTACCACTGTTGCCGCCGCTGTTGTTGTTGTTGTTGCGGCCGCCACCACCGCTACTCTTCATTTTTGTGGAGCCAAATTTGGTGGCGGCGAAGGTGGCAGTGGTGAAGGTTAAGGGCTGCGTGGAGCGTGGCATGAAGGAAGGGCTGACGGCGGCAGACTGCCCAAATGGAGGAGATGGCGAGCTGGACTCGGAGGAGGCCCCGATGGGGTCGCTGATTGGCATGAAGACCTGGGCCTCTGGGTTAAAGCTGTTCTTGATCTCCTTGTCCAGCTCAGTGCCATTCTCATTGTTATCATCCACATAGAGCACCTTTACTGGTCCCTTCTCCCCGATCTGGTAGGAGACCTCGAACGGGTCGATCCACACGCTAAGGTCCTGAGGGAGGTTATTCCGGACGTCTTCGATGTCCAGGCCACTCTCTTTGGCTGCCTGCTCCACCACAGGGTCGACCTTTTCCCCTACGTGGATGCACCTAAATCCTGAACCTTTGTATGGCTTATCCGGGTACCAGTGACCTTCATATTTCTTCTTCAGCTGCCTTTCAAGCTCTTCGCCAAAGATATTCACACGTCGCCGAGGGAGTTTGTTGTACAAATAGGAAATAATAAAGTTAAGTGCTACTTGGATTTCAAGCTGCATAGCTGCTTCAGTGGTGAGACCGATTCCTTTTCCGATACAGGGTGGGCTTTTTCGAGTGTTGCAAAAACCTCCAAGGCAGCAGTGATCAGTGTATTGAAGAGACTCGGATTAAGTGCTTGTTGCTGAAACTGATATCCTTCCTTTGACAGGGTCAGGTTCTTGATCCTGAAACGGAAAGATGAGAGCAATATTATTACTCTGAGACGGTCTGCAGTTCCATAACAAAAAGACATTTCAGAGAAGCCTGATATCAAATTTGCCATCATTATAGTTCATGTTACAGTCTTGGTTAGCTTCACACCCTGGCAACGAAGCACTGTCTGTCCTCCACACAGCCCTGCTGCATATCAGCTGTACAATATCAACACTACAGCTATAAATAAACACAGTTCTCTGACTCACAGGGTGTCAGCAGCAGTGTGTTCCCTTGCGGTTGGTGTGTGACTGATAAACGCAACTATAGTCTTCCTCCATGGAGGGGCGTTGTGTTTTGTGTAGTTCCTTCCGCGTCAGAATAGGATTGTAGATGGCTTCATTTTTACATTGTTAGGCAGCGATTGTTTTGCATTCCTCGCATGCAAGCATGTCAATGAATGTCAGAGAAAACAAGCCTGATCGTTTCCTTCCTGCAGCCTGTGTAGGTATAAAGATCACGAGCCAAGCTTGCAGTCTGTTACATAATTATCACCGGATTGCTGACCATGGCCATAAAGCCGTTTCTCTGACAGAACACGGGACACTAAACCCCTCATAGCCTGTCGTTGTCAAGTCATGATGACAAACATAAACTACTAGATAACAAATTGTCCTTTTGCTCATCGCCTCGTCTTATCGCGGGTGGGTAGGAGGACTAGTAGGACATCACGAGAGATAGGCCTACTGCAAAGCCAACTTGAGAGGGGTGGGGTACATTAAAGAACTTGGAATTAGTCGCTCGCCAAACAAAAATGACACATCTTTAACTTGTGTACATTTCAGTTGAAGATGCGTCATTGATTTGCTTTTCCAGCGTCGATCGAGAGGCTCGTGCCACCGAATACAAAACGATCCCTTTAAATGGAGTGTGTGTGTGTGTGTGTGTGTGTGTGTGTGTGTGTGTGTGTGTGTGTGTGTGTGTGTGTGTGTGTGTGTGTGTGTGTGTATGCGCGGAATGTTATGCTTCGTTTACCCCTCCACAAAAAAAATAGTAGCTCTACAAGCAGTACCAACGCGTAGACGAGATGGTGTGCCCTTCAGCCCTGGTTGTCGGCAAGCGACATCACAGAACAGATCAAAACAGATCAACACGGACGGCAGCAGTGACACAAAACCTACTGCCAGTGTTGCCAGGTTGCGTGACAGGATCCAATAAAAACAAGCCCCAAAAGTAGCCCAAGTATAGGCGACTATTGGGGAAATGGCAGGTCTACAAGCTCGCGAAGCGTTGAGACCTTGTAGATTTGATATTTAGAAAAAACAAAAAAACAAAACAAAAAAAAAAAACCGACAGTAATCCTTCATGGGTGGGCCCTGGAACAAAATATGTAGAGTCCGTAGCTGGACAAATATGAATGAATTTGGAGATCCATGACATGGTGCGAGAATCACTGGAATTAGGAAAACGAGCCCAAAGTAAATGACACTACATTTTGGAAACAAACCCCCCCTCCCTCACAGAAAAAGAAGCCCCAAAAGTCGCTTATACTAAGCAGACATGGCAACAACGGCTATTTACTGCTAACGTTAGCTCGGGCAGCTTGGCAGCTGCTAAATGCTAACTAAAATTACGAATCCCACACAGCATTATAATAACGCACGATCTGACCGTGACAGCGTTCAAAAAGAGTAAAAAACGAGCCACGGTAGATTGCCTCACACCGAAGAAGGGCTTGTTGTAGTGACTGGCGATAAAAGCAAGTGCCAAAGACTGATCATACATTAAAAAAGACACGATTCCATCTTATTTTCCACACCCATTACCACATTTATGTAACTTCACAGTTTCAACAAGCCTGCATTCTTTGGAACCTCTAAAACAGAAGCTCGTCGACGGTTCAGCACTGTTAATTATTGTGTATGCAAAGTCAAACCTACAGCTGTGCCAAGTCACTACGAGATAATATGAAGCATTCACTTACATTGAAATGTACAGCGGTGGTCCTTGACGCAATAGATTCCGCTTCAGTCAAACGGGTTTATTAATATTCTTCTACAGCTTTCAGCTGACCAGCGTTTTCTTTCTTTCTTTTTTTTGTTTGCTTTTTTCTTGATTTGTTTTACAGGAGGTATAAAAGTTCTATAATTTTGACAATAATGTCCGTCGTGTGTCTCTACAATTTGTGCTCCAGGCGAGTGGTTGTGGTTCCTTGTTGTTGTTGTTGTTGTGTGGGGTAGATATTATTTTAGGTTTCCTCTCCTAAAAAGGGGGGGCCTTGCCGTGACTCCCCACTGCCTGGGAGTTTTTACAACTCGAGTAGTCCCAAACTTGGGCTGCTGGTGGTTTTATACTGCGTCCTCCGCCACGGACGCGGAGGAGGCGGTGATGCGGCTCCTAGAGGTCAACACCCAGCAGAGGATTCCCGTTGGCCCGAGAGAAGCGTACGTCATCGATATCCACCCCGGCTCGCGCCGCGATTGGCCCGGTTGGCGCGTCAGTCACACCACGCAGAGTTCTATTTACGGTAGTGGTTCGCCTTTCATGTGCAGTGCTCTCTCCATAGAGTAGGCTCTCTCGTCTCGGGGTCTAGTTTTACGGAGCTGGTTGTGTTGACGTGCATCGGGTCCGGATCTAGGCATGGGCATGGGCATGGGGATCTAGGCATGGGCATGGGCAAAATGCCCTGACTGCCTAGCTCTGGTCCAGAGCTCCACTGCTTCTGAGTTGGATGCATTGGAGCTCTGCTCTTCTCCGTGTAATCGGCCATTACTGCACCCGACCAGCCTCTCTTCTGGAGTGGATATATAAAGAACGTTTTACCTACTCACCAAAGTAAACACGTATTGTGTCATTAGAAAGCCTACTTACCTTAGTGTTGGCACTCTGATACCCCCACCACACAGATAAAATGGACTTTTTGGCCAGAACGCGATCGTTTTCCACCGGAAAAACATCCAGGATTTGCGCCCTCTACCGATATTGCCAATAGAAAACTTCCATAGGAAATAATTTTTCCTTGAGTGAAAAACGATCGCGTTCTGCCCAAAAAGTCCATTTTATCCGTATGGTGGGGGGCTCAGAGTGCAAACATTAAGGTAAGTAGGCTTTCTAATGACACAAGACGTGTTTGCTTTGGTGAGTAGGTAAACGTTCTTGATATATCCACTCCAGAAGAGAGGCTGGTCGGGTGCAGTAATGGCCGATTGCACGGAGAAGAACAGAGCTCCAATGCAAGTCAGACTCAGAAGCAGTGGAGCTCTGGACCAGAGCCACTGACTGCCCCACCAAACATGATGGCATGAAAACAAACCCACCCTAGTCCAAAAATCCTAAAGGATTCCAATAGAAAAGTCCTATCAGATTTTGGAACAATCCTATAGGATTTCCAATAGGAATCCAATAGGATTCCAATAGAATCCTATAGGATTTTCCCCAAAATCCTATAGGATTTTCCCCAAAATCCTATAGGATTCCAATAGAATCCTATAAGATTTTCCCCAAAATCCTATCGGAATCCTATAAGAAAATCCTATAGGATTCCTGTAAGATCCTATAGGATTCTTATAGGAATCCTATAGAATTCCTATTGGAAATCCAATAGGGTTTGTTCCAAAATCTGATAGGATTTTTCTATTGGACTTTTCTAAAATCCTATAGGATTTTTTGACTGGGGCAAATTTCAAATATATTTCAAATTAAAGTGCTTATAATAACTCATGTTAACTTATTATTGATGCGTACTTGCCTAATATAAGTCTCTGTTCAAGATATAAATCTTTGGGTCACCGAACTAAAGAAAATATATAAAATATCAGATAGATTTTATGTCATAGATACAATATAAATATCACAAAATACAATAGTTATCTATTCAGTGTGCAGGTTTGAGGTGACTTTAAATGAAAATAGTATGGGGTGGCTTTCGCGACACAGGCGATGAATTTGCCCCATAACCCCCCCCACCCGCCCGTGCATGAGCCTCATTTGAAAACCCTGTAGGGGTACAAGATATGGAACTCTTTGTGTTGCAAATACAGATGACCAGGAACCCATATAATCTGTATACATGTTACTGATTTAATGGTCAGCTTTGTATTTTGTAAGTTATGATGTTGATGGCTCGCCTCGAGTACTATCTTTTTTTTGCCCCAACTCAAATCAAAAACTTAAATCATCAGTAGTCAAGGCACACAGAAGGTGCAAGCAGCTGGTGGAGAGAGCCCAGAACTAGTGTCTCTATGGCGGAGGGACACACCTGTCAGGGGTTGTGTACCCTTCTCTTTACCAATGACATTTTAATGTTCCTTGAGCCAATGGGAAAAGTCTGCAGCTGTGCCTGTGTTTATCTACAACCTAAAACCTGCTGGTTGCTCACACAGTGTTGTCCTGTTATGTGTGTGACATAACAATTCCCTCTGAATAGGGCAAATGAAAATCTGTCATCTGAGGAGGTATCAACTTGAACCTCTCTTAACTGGTGGTTTGCGCTACACAATGAATCCAGGCTGCTTTTTTTTTTAATCCTGCCCTGTGTGGCTTTGCTCCTTGTTTTTAGCAGCTGTGCAGGGCTTAAGCTCTCACTGCCAGGCCTAAGGTAGCCTTGACGTCACATTATGTTCTTACCTAACATGGGCTCTCACACCCTCTGTTTGCACAATAAATAAAATGCCACATGAATTGTACAGCTGGGGTGCGGGTGGCAGGAGGCGGGGGGAGGACAGTGGAAAGCGTTTTGGAAGTAGGGTACAGAGTTCAGACTGTACAATCTCTGGACTTAAAAATCCCAAGGGAAAACCGGGAAATGATGTGGATCTCAGGATCCAAATAGAAACGGCACGGCTCCAATGCGGATCTTCTCAGAGTTCATGTGACAGTCTACTATGACATACAGTACACACACACACACACACACACACACACACACACACACACACACACACACACACACACACACACACACACACACACACACACACACTGCTCTCTTCCATATAGTCACACACTTTGCTCTCTTCCATATAGTCTGAGAACAGTCTAATTTAAGGGACTGTTAGTAACACATAGTTACTTACAGTCTGGAAGTAACAGCTTGGGAGTGGAGTCAATAACAATTTCGGCCGTGAAAATTATTGGCAGGGATCAATAATAATTCATTTAGACAGTCTGTTGTTCCTCGCCATCAGATGCTATTATAGTCTAGTGGCTACACACAACAGTACATTTCACTTCCCTCTCAGCTCAACTCAAAGAAACTTTGGTGCAAAGTGTGACATTCACAGCACAAAATTGAACCAGCATGGGGTATATTCAGCACGGTAGACGTCCTTGTGGCCTTGAACAGCCTGCTTTGTCTACGTTGGTGGGCTAATTTGCTTAATGAGGAGGATGTATGGAGCTCAACATGCAGAGAGAGATGGAAGTTATTGCTGCTGACAGTAGGCCTAATAGTACTCAGTAGTGCTGGCTCGTCCATACTCATTGACTTTGTGTGTTTTTGCCTTTGTCATGCTACTTGAGTCAAAGTTTACATAAACAACTGTCTTCTTATATATTCTTATCTTCATTAGATTGTCATTACATACCGGTATCGGTACTATCATGTCATGTCATCGCAGTAAATGCAGCCACATCCTTCACTTTCACCTTGTTGAGATGTTTCTTTATACAGTTCCATGGCTGATATTCAGAGCTGCGACACTACCCATCAGTCTATCGCACAAGGTATTGTAGGACGTGGTTTGACGGAGCCGAGAGGCCGCAGGATACACCGCAGGCACGAAAGAGAGTTCCAGCCTCCAGATTGAGTCGCGGCAGGGGTGAGAGATGAGTCCCCCCACCATGGAGGATCATGTGTGATGGACGACGTGAGCACAAACTAAACACACCACAGGGGCCTTGGAGACACACCAAGGCCACTAGAGCAGGGCAGCCTTTTTCATCGCAGTGCAGGAAATGTGTGACTATGACCAAATGTTCAGACGTGTTTCAATTTGCACCAGCGTGAGATTCATGAGGGTTTTTTCCTTTCTTTTCTTTTTTTGTCTCCAGTGTTTGTTTTTTTGAACTGTTCTCTTAACCAGACATGAGTCCATGCTCCTTTTGTTCATTCATCTACCATTCATCATGTATTTAAGTGTTAGTTTTGGCTATGGATAGGTAAGAGTCCCACACCTCAACTAACAATGTCATTTTTGTTATTCTCAAGCAACCAGAGAACGATTCCAGTGAATGGCCCAAGGTTTCCACTTGTTGCAGGCTGGAGGTAAACACAGCTAATGAAGTAGGACGTCTCAGCATGACTCATGCAAATTTATTTTAGTGAAGTCTGTACACACACTATACACGCTATAGCGTTGCTTTGCAGTCGACTACAGTGATCAAATGAGAACCTCACAATTGTCTGTACAATTGTGGCCTCTATCTTGGCCTATGGCCTACTCCACTATCTTTGAGAGTAATCTGCTTACATTTGGAGTTGCACAAATGTAATTAAACAAGCCAAAATACATTATGAGGTCAACTAAATGAAAACGAATTAGTATACCAAAAGGAAACCGCAGGGATCACTGGCATTACTACAGTTTGTCTTAACCCATGTGAGACGGAGTCGATCTAATAAGGCAGTCTGTGTGTAGATGACCTCAAGGGCATTGTTAGCTGCACTGTTAGCTGCACAGACGCAGCTAGGACATTGTACACACAGTAGCAACACTACATGTATTCATAGGCGTGCATACATAGACGTCAAGGGGGGTTTGAGCACCCCCTAGTGGCCCTCTCTGGACCAACATGCCCTTTTTAAAAGAGCAAAAAGATGCTGAAATGCTGTTTTCTATGCATTTTTAACCCCCCAAAACTCAATTTCCCGCCTAGGCTAGAGTGCCCTCCTAGTTGCATTTGAGCACCTGCCCTTGAAACTCTCTGTGCACGCCAGTGCATGTATTCAGGATAATACGAATACTGAATTTAACCTTACAGCACAACACAGCCCAAGATCATGATGAACAGTTTGTTCCCAACACAGTTATTCCACATTGAAACAGTATTTTTGTTGTACTTCTCCATGTGCTTGACTATTGTGCAAATACTGTTTACATGTCCTTGTACAGCATCTGAGCATGTACAGTGTGCTGTGATTTTTAGTGTGACTAGCAAGTACACACCATGTGTGTGTGTGTTACATTCTTTGTAAATAAAGTTACTGGAGGCTGCTGTGTACTATAAAATAGTGTCATTGGTAGAGGCCTGAGTCGTGCATGCAAGTAATTTGTATTCAATGAGAATCTTTGGCGATAACAATCTACCATCACGCAGCTTACAGGAATTTACTGCTTCACATAGGCATGAATACCAGGTTCATCTCCTGGGTTGAATAGCAAATGAGATTTAGTGTTAACAGACTCAAATGTGACTCATAATAATAATTAAACTACTAGGGACAAGGTAATAACCTCAGCAACTTCATTACTGACATTGATGTGCATGATCCAGCTAATAAACTATAGTTAATGTGTATACTAAACTAGACTCGTACAGGGACTCGACTGCAAAATAGTTGCAATTCCACACAGTGAGTGTACAAAAGGAACCAAAGAGAATGGATACGATGTCTTTTACTGTGTGATGACCAAAAACTGTTTTCTACTCACTAAATGTTGCACAGAACCACACCAAAATGATATCTGAATAATTACATAATAATAATAACAACAACAAAGCTTTAAAGTTGTTTGTGAGGTGAAATTAAGTTCACTCCAAACATGAACAATTTTGTTCTACTTTCTGGAGTCTATTTGTGCTATGCAACACTCCGTGTTCTCAGTCTCACACAGATGAGCAGGTTACAGAGCTTTCACCATTAGATGGAGATTTATTATCCAACCATCTGGAAGTAGAAAGAGGTTCGCACAATGTGGGATCAGCTGTGCCCCGCTGTACTATTTGGTTTCATGCAAAAGATTATGTTTAGCAAGCCGGGTGCTGTGTTATTATGAATCATCCACCAGAACGGAGCAGAGCCGCATTAAGCTTAATGACATCGGTGTGGTGCAGAAGACAAGATCACTATGTGTTTTGCACTGCTTTCATGCCTCTCTGACAGTACACTGAACTGTTACAGCCAAGCTCTGTCCTTGCCATCATATCGACTTTGGAGAAATTCAATTATGGCCTGAAATGAACAGCCATTGCATGTGTACCCGAATGGCTTTTGAGGAAATGTGTCACAAACTGATGAATACTTGAATGGAGTTTTTCTACATTGGGAACCGGGTACCTGTTCCCTGGTAACTGGGTACCTGTTCCCTGTCAGTGATGTGTATCTGTGTTCTCCTCGCGTCTCCTTCCACCTGGACCTTCCTTCTTTTTTTAATGATGGGCAACAAATGGCTTTATTGCCAGCTTCTTTTTGAGCTGTATTCCTTTTCTTGAAGATTTATTTTTCTTTTGTGCATTTATTGATAGTTACAGTAAAGATAGAAAGGAAAGAGGGACAGAGAGAAGTGGAGAGACATGCAGCAAAGGCCGTCATGAATGGGACTCGAACATGTGACACGTTTTCAGGCCAGATCCTACATCTTATATGGCATGCGTCTGGACCATTAGGCCAGCGGGTGCCATCTTGACCAGCATTCCAAAAAGAACTAACTAGTATCATATATTATTGTGTATAAGAAACTACCTTAAATCCTTCCTCTTATCTATACATCTATATCACATCAAGTCCCATTGAAGTGCTGTGCGTAGCCAGAATGTGCACAGACCCTCTATTGAAAAGCCTTCAATCGTGTTTGCCAGAAATGATGTCAATGTAGTCATGGCAACTATTCTTACACATTACCCCTTGCTCTTCCACAGTTAGAGTAGCACTCATTACTCAAGTGCTATTTTCCCTCCAGACAAAATGTCAGATCTTCATCTATTTAATTTGTGCAAGTCAGTTTTTCGTTCTTTATACAATTCATTCAAAAAAGGAAGGAAACAAACAAGAAAGCACTATTTAAAATTCAAGGGCATCTGTTGTGTCTCTTTGCTAAGACTGAAGCAGCTCAGCTCTCATGATCCTCTACCCCTTTCTGCATACATAAACAACTATTCTTCAAACCTACTAGAAAATTTAAATGCCTAGCAAAATATTTAAAATATATTAAGATATATTATTAATAATAATATAATATATTATTATGATATATCAATATAATATAGAATATAATAATAATAATAATAAAATAATATTCCACAGGGAAAATACAGATGTGTTTGAGGGAATGAATATACAGTGAGTGAACATGCTTTCTGCTATGCCCCCAGTGTCTCTGCTGTAGAGGGCTGACACAGTGGTGTTGGGGTAACAGGAGGAGGTGGGGCCATATTTCGCTGATGGATGTCCTTTGATAGCCCAAAAGAAAGGTGATAGGCTGGGCGAAAGAGCGTGAGAACACAAAAAAAAGCTGTGGTGCAGAAAACGAGTATTTCAAGGGCCACTGTATGGAAGTGCATGAGCAGCTCAATGCCGTACTCTCGTGGGAAGGGAGAGTGAGAGTAATTGTGACACTGCTCTCTGGCTGGGAATTGCTACTCGGTGCAATTCAGTCGAGTAATCAGAACGCACTGTGGTGAACAGTCAATGTGATCAATTCAATCAATTCAGGTGATTAATTGAAATTGCAACATCCAATGTAACCAGGTGACAATAGGGAGTATTTCGATGTCACCGTGCCCCACTGAGACTATGACTTTCTTTGAGACCATTATTTCTATGTCAACACTATGTCTACGTCTTGGTTTGCCCAAATCCCTTAGTCACCTGAGCTGCTGTAGGGTTTGACATAAGTAAAAGTTCTCGCCTCGTCCAGTCCAAGAGTGACAAAGTCAGCCAGCGAGCGGGTCAGTTCCCTTCTGTCCAAAACCAACGTTATGTGTGTGTACCCCCCTCTTTGTTACACCGCCTCCTGTGAACACAATACAAAAGGCTACACAAGGCCACGCCAATGCTTGCCACAATACAGCTGAGCTGTGTCGATCCTACAATGCGGCTGGTGTTGTGAAATAGCCACTGCCCAGTGGGACACAGGGACTCATGTCCCCTCCTAATAGCTCACAGTGAGTGAGAGGGGAAATTCCTGCAGCCTGGTTATTGATGCAACGTGATTTATAGTAATACTACTGTTCTTGACCGTAGGTACCTACAGTACATTGTAGTCACACACATCATGGCCGGTTCCCACCGGCTCACATAGGTTTACAAAAATCATTCAAGATCAATGACCTGATCTTGAAATGGTAGTATTAAATAAGAGTTAAAGAATAGCACGTTTGTTTTCTTTTTACCCCCTCTTTGAGAGCTTTGTTATTAGGTGATTAAAGGTCCAAGCCAAAGCACTCAGCATATCTCTGAGAGCTTTACACGGTCATTCTGCACAGAGTTAAACTGACAGTGGAGTGGATAGACTAGAGGAGTATACACTGTATGTCTGACTGCGGCAGTTTACAAATCATCAGAAATCCTGGCCAAAACAATAACCCATATACACACTAGCCCCTAGATGTGCTGCTTACATTCCCCCAGCGCAGTGGCTGCTTCGAGGGAAGTGTGTACATAGAGCACTGTTTACTGTCTGCCATGACCTGTGGTGTGGGTGGAGGGACACCCGGAGACCATACTTGGGATCAGGCCTGGCTACACAGACGAACATATCGGAGAAGAATGTCACAGGGAAGTGGGGGAAGATTCCATGTCAGTGTCAAAATCCATTAATCACAGAGTCTTCCCGATAGAAAGGGGTAAGGTCAAAAAGTGAAGTGAAAATTATCCTTTCTATCTTTCTATCCATCTTCTATCCCTTCTTTAATGTCACCTTCTCTATACCCTCGCTGCTTTCATTCTCGATACCTTCTCTATACCCTCCCCACTTTCATTCTCTTCTTTCTAATGTATGTATATTTGTCAATTACCTTTCCCCTCTATATCATTTTCATTTGTTCCATGACTCTGCTCTTGTTGTTATCCGTTCCTTTTGCCCCCAGCTTGTTCTGGATTGGATGCATTTTCCACTGACAGCACTCTCGCTGCCATAGCTTTGCACTCATTCAGAGAGTGACTGAATGTAGTCTGGAGCAGGGCCAGTACAAACAGCTTGGGCAACGTGCCTTCCAGAACAGTCCCATACCTGCTCATATGAGTGTGTACAATGTGTACACACAGGGTGTCGTGCGCTCACATGACTAAGTCAGTGACAGTGTGCCACAGGGTCAACAGTCAACACCCATATCTTCCTTTTTCATTCAGCTGTGTGCGCACATTCAATCCAAGAGCCAGGCAGACAATGTGTAAACCCAAGTAAAACATATGCATATGTGAAGGCATCTCCACAGTTTTCTCTTATCAGACTTTCAACAAATAGTCTTGCATAGCCATTGTGTGTCTACAGATACCAGTACATTTGGGGAACTCGAAGAACAGAGAACACCGTCACTAACACACCTAAGCAAGTTGCATAACCAATCCTGATCCGAATATGAAGGACCACCCAATTTAAGATGTCTCAAGAGTCAAGACATAGGCCTACTGGCAGACAGAGCACTCATCTGGCCATACAATACTGTGCAGTGCCAATAGGCAATAATACTCACCAGAATAAAATTACCACTGAATTCAAATTAAAATTCTCTGGGTAAAAGAAGGATTTCTAAAGACTGTCTATCTGAGTACACAGAGGCATGAGTAATCATTTCACCACGTCTTCATCTTATCCACTGTGTATTGACGACTAGGGAATTATGCCCAGGTGATCACGCCTTGTGAGAATGTGTGACAGTTTTTCCATTCTCATGCGTGTAATGCATTACAGATCTACAGTAGACGGTTGTGCCAGACAGTAGGCTAAAAAGAAGCTTTTAACGCATAAGCTTGTTTTTACTCTCCGTCACGATGCCATTGTGCGTC
>CM076981.1:23576172-23628672 GCA_039105355.1 Benthosema pterotum | reverse complement strand
CATGCACGTTTCCTCCCAGAACGATAAAAGAAATCGATAATCCCAAGACAATCTGTGCAGAAGAAGCAGGATGCACACGTTGCTTAACTCTCCACAGGGTAATGGAAGAGGACGGTTGATTCACCCCCATGGCCTTTTTATAGCGCAGAATGGAGAGGAGGATCCTATGGGTCAGCAGAGCGGTGCTCTTGCCAAAGGATCTATTGGGTTACTGCACAGGACACCAGTGCTCCAGTTTAATTCTTGCCTAATTCAAATGTCCGTCAAATTAGGTGTAAGCCTACGCTTGTAGACAGAGCAAACTAATGGAAAACAACCTGCTTGGCCCCCCTTTCACAGGAACTCGCCGTGACAGAACTGTTCTAGTTGCGACGGCAACGTTGCCGTCGAACCCCATGCATCTGTGAGGCACACAGGCCCCAGACATTAATGAGAAGGTGAATGATCACGTTGAGGGTAATTGAAATTGATTAATCATTTGAGTAATCCCCTCACCTGCCCCCCAGGCATGCACATAGACCTAAAAGGGGGCTTGAGCCTCAGCCCTTTTACCCGTCAGTAAAACAACTGCCTCTCCAGATCACCTTAAATGCCATATCAGAAAGTAGTATTCAGGAGAATTTCTTTTTTTCCAAAGTCTCCTGAACTTGAATTGAATGCAGCATTTTGATTTTAACTCATTTGTTTCAAAATCTGTCATACACCGCATCTCCCGTAGATAAAGAGTGCTGGGTAGCGCCTCAAAAATAGGCTTTATACAAGGTATCAACACATTGAGCTGTTACATGTTGTGAGCTTGTAGCTATTATTTAAAAGTGCCCCCTTGCAGGATTTCAACCCCTGCCTCTTTAAAGGCTCATCCCTAAAACTAAAGAAAGCAAGGAATGTAAAATAATTAACACCCATCTTTTACTTCCTCTATAAATAACAACCTAAAACATGAAATCGAGAATGATTTTTTTTTTCACACATAACCCCCTCCCTCCCTCTCAACTTGTATAATTTGTTATGCCACACTGAACATCGTGTAAAACATCATATAAAATCCCACTGACACGTGCACAACACATAATCCGCAAACCACCCCCTGAAGTTTAGCAGTGTCTTGGGTTTTGCATGCCTGTGGGTGAAATTGGTTGTGCGGCAGCTGCGCTAATACACAATGCATGCACGCACCCACACATGCGTGCACAGACGGACGCACACGGACACGCACACGTACACACACACCACATCTGCCACATGTCACAGACGCTAACAGGGAGTCGATCTGATGAGGTCAAACCCACAGAGAATACCAAGAATCTACACTTCCACATGGAGGAAGTGCCAGCAGGGACCTCTCTGCTTCACCACAGTGAAATGAAGACATCTAAATTTGCAATTCACAATCTCGGCATTTACTGCAGCAGAGTGACTTACATTAAGAAGAGCATGGCACCATACATCATATAATGTGAAATATAATTTAATTTACTATTGTGTCATTTTCATAATTTCCATACAAAATAATTAATGTGTATCACACATAAGAGCATAACAGTAGGAAATCTATCTGGGCTAATTTGACTGGGCATATACAATATATACACTATATAGTGCTATATTTACAAGAATATAAAAGCATGCATAAACTGCGATACCTAGGTTGATCCTATATAGGCTGAGATTGAGTCTGAAGAGGTGCGTTTTCAGACTGTTGCTGAACAGTTAGCAATCACGTACCTCCATGAACCATAGTCCTGCCTATATACTGTATAGGCATATTTCCACTATTTATTTGTGAACAACAAAAAATAAAACAATAAATAAAGATTCAAGTCCCCATACGGTCTCATGCATTCTCCTTTCATTCGACTTCGATCTCATAACATTAAGTGAGTCATGTGCCAACCGCATGTTATGATGCATGAAGTTAATGGCTGGCAGAGATTTCAAACATCCACTTGGGCTGTTTAAGCGTCCGATTGCATTTCAGAGTTGCTTTGCTGTGTTCTATAAGTCACAGATTCCGGGCAGATGATGGCTAAAATAAACCATCCGAAAGCTGTGAGGCTTATAGGCCTTCTGTCACTCCCCTCAGCTCACATACGTGGGCAGAGTACGCTTTGCGATAATTCTACTACGATATTGCATCATAGGGGGAAAACACTAAGCTAAATTAATTATCTATAAAAAATATAAATGCTGGATATGGGATCAGGACATCTAGACATTTTTGCAGAGTGGTCAGAATGGATTATGGACTTTGATTGTTATTTGTCTCAACTGCTTGTGAATAGAATAGAATAGACTTTATCTGTCATTTGCACAAGTACAAATGGCAGGAAATATTGATGCGCAACTCCCAGGGTCAGTGTTGTGTAGACTTCTTGTAAATTAAGGAATGCAGATGTTTAACAATAATGTAAATTGAGAGTATGAAAAGACCACCTAGAACCCCCGTTAAGGACCACTGGTCGTTCCCGGACCACTGGTTGAAAAGCACCATCCTCAAGGGATGACTATGATCACAAAATGCTAAAGCCCTGGACAGACCTTGTCCCTGCATCCACTCAAACACATATTGCATAACAACAACTGTGTGGTAACTTTAATAAGCAAAACAACGACAGAGCTTCCCCTGGGCGGTGAGTTCAGCCTTCTTTACCAAGGCTGTCAAACAGTCTGATGCGGGCTGACAGGCTTCTATGAGAGTAACTAAACTGTACTGAGGTGAACCACAAACTGTGACAGGACCTGTACATACAGGCCCTGTACAATATTCCCTTTATCCAACCCATACGTTCACATAATATTGTGGTGTAACTGAATGTATGTAGAGATGTAGCCTGTATAAACTGTGTATACAATATAAAGAAACATTGAAGGTAGCTTCAAAGGCATGTCAAGAACAAGGCTGGTGAAGACTAATTGAAGGCGTGGTTGGTGAAACAGATGAGACAAAGATGGCTTATTTTATGCTTGTGTAATCTTTATAATGGCTTCCCACCGCACCTGTCAAAAGCACTGAATCCGTAGAGGCTTCGACTGAGTGCTATTGGATATTAGGCTACCCACCATGGAATAAAACATCCCCAGCTGGATGATAGGCCAGTCAATCTAAGTAAGAAAGTAATAAAGTAATAAAGTAATAAAGAAAGAAAGAAAGAAAGAAAGAAAGAAAGAAAGAAAGAAAGAAAGAAAGAAAGAAAGAAAGAAAGAAAGAAAGAAAGAAAGAAAGAAAGAAAGAAAGAAAGAAAGAAAGAAAGAAAGAAAGAAAGAAAGAAAGAAAGAAAGAAAGAAAGAAAGAAAGGGCCTGACCCCAAGGAAATTGAAAAGGTAATCCTTTTTGAATTCTTAAGTTCATCCAAATAACATTAAAAATTGAATATTATATAGGTCTACATCATAATATGTGATAAGGTCAGCACATTTTCGCTGACCTCATATTGTAGTGGAGTGAAATCACAATAATTTGGCAGCTCACATGGAGTTAGATGAAAAATACTGAAAATACTAGTAAATCAAAAGTACAGGCAGTTCTTGAGTACACATACTTGGTGACGTTACACCAATGGTCCTCAGCACTGACCACAGCCACTCAATACAGATAGAGTGAAAGATGTGTGTCTCACTATGAGCAGGTCATCGTTAACCCAGATATGTGCTGGTCAAAGGTCCTTTGGGAGAGTTGGGAGCAGTGGTGGACAAATCACTCAATGACCAGTCCAAGTACCAGACACCGCTGGTCAAATACTTTGTAGTATATTAAACTACAAGTGACAGTTGCTCAGTAAAAAAAGTGTGGGTTAAAATATTGCAGCACTTGCTTTTAAAGCTCACCGCCAAAATACAATGTTCTATCGATTACTCAGTCCATGGAGACTTGAATTCAGGCATATCTTTTTTTTTATTTTGAATGCATTCCTAAACCAATAATTTGATGACCAGCCAGCATGAATTCGAGTCTCCACGGGGAGAGAAATCGATAGGGGGAAAAAAAGTTATTTTTTGATAGACTTTATATCTGAGCTTCCCAAAGTGGGGTCTGGGGACCCCAGGGGTCCTTGAGGGAGTTTCTGGGGGTCCACAGCGAAATGGATAGTTAGGAACCAAATTGACCCTTATATGTCTGTAATACTGATATACAAATGTGTTTTGCAATATAACTTGGGATCCCAGAGATAGAAATACAATAATTCACATCATACTGGGAGTCCTTGAAACTAAACCCAGTTGAGATGACTGATAGAGCCATACAATCCTTCTCTATCTGGGGTTCCTGGTTTAGGCCTATTCTTCAAATGGTGGGGCGGGATGGCAGGGAGGGACAGACAATGTGAGGAAAGAGGGGGAGAGTCAAGGGGAGAGTGTTAAATGAGAACATAAATCATCTGAATGAGACACGTGCATTGTGGTGAGCAGAATTATGCTCTGAATCTCACCATGAGCAACTCAGCACACATGGTCAGTGGCCGTGGAGGTGCTAGAGTACACGTCACAGAGCGTAACGTCAAACGCTATATTTCCTACAGCGACATGTGCTCTGCACTTAGTTATATCTAGTACAACACAGCGCGGGCCCCGTGTGACCTCTGTGGCAAGCTACTCAGTACTGCAATGTATTAATACTGGCATCAGAATGTACTTGAAGTGAGCCTGAGCCTAACAGCATGTCGTGGATTTCAAATAATTGCTGTAGCGTAAATGTACAATATCTGTATATATAAATATGTATGCATATTTGGACATATTCCACTATTAGTAAACACCTCAAAGTTTTACATAAGTACATATGTCTCCACTGCGTGCCCACAGTGTGTGTGTGTGTGTGTGTGTGTGTGTGTGTGTGTGTGTGTGTGTGTGTGTGTGTGTGTGTGCGTGCACGATAGTTTGTGAGTGGTGGATAGCGGTTCTTCCAGCATATCCCACCAGAGACAAGTACCCTCCCCGATAGCCGCGGTTCTCTTCAGCCGCTGGGACGAGACCATGTTGGACATGGTGAGAGGACATAGGGGGAGAGAGAGAGGAGAGGACACACAGTGGACATGTCAGCAGAAAGACACAGGGTGGGCTGGGGGCAGGGGGTGGTGGTGGGGGGACGCTACACTGCGGCTTCATAACTTTGTGACCCGGAACTATTTGATTGACCCGTAGGGGGATTTGGGATTAAAGTGGAGGGATAATGTGTGCTGGAGGAGGTTGGGACAGAGCGTGTTATGGTAATCCCTTTGGAATCTGCGTTTGGGCCCTCTGTCCCGTGGTTATACACCCAGGGAACACAGGGGCACCAGGGAAGACACACACACACACACACACACACACACACCACACACACCCCCCACCCACTCCACACACACACGCACACACACAGAGTTTGCGGCCGTGTGGAAATATTAAGTCAGATGTTATGTAAGAGATACACATGCATGCACACACGCACGTCGCACGCGCGCACACACACAGTGTTCAGAGACGCAGAAAGCTGGTAGGACAGAGAGCTGTCAGAAACTCCAATGCCAGGTTTATGCAATGTGGTAAATCCTGAACGGATTCAGGTTTTCTTTTGTTATTTGTATCCTATTATAAGAAACCAATCCTCAGTCTTTCAGGGCGGATATTCCAATAATTATCTCCCATACCAAGTTAGAGATCTACACAACGGATCAGACTAGAGTTTAATAGGCAATAGGTCATGTTATTCCGTGTGGTTAATTATAGCCCACAATTTCCTTCCCCTTTGGCCCAATCGTCTCACTAGAGGGACACCGTGTTCTGTTCCCGGTCAAATGTGGCTCCTGAGACCTAATTTATGCTTCTGCAAAAAAAGAAGTGGCACTTGCATCACTTTTGTGGAGCAATGCGGTCGAGTGACAAAGTATAAATTAAACCCAAGGCTCCCTCCACCTACTACGCATCTCTCTTTTTTTGCCCTGGGCTCCCTCTCTCCCTCAAAGTGTGGGCTGTGTAAGTATGTGTAAGTTACTACTCTGTGCTGCTTGCTAGGCATGACGGCCTAGTGACGCAGTGAGCCTCTTACAAAAGTACACTCTCCCTCTCAGTCACACACACACACACACACACACACACACACACACACACACACACACACACACACACACACACACACACACACACACACACACACACACACACACACAGATTACGTGTCGTCACATCGGTGGTGGAATGTGGACAGGGTTTCCTAAGGCAGCTCAGATTGGCAGGGGCAGAAGTAGGGAAGTCAGGTGGAGGCTATACCGCGAAAGGTCAAAGGTGAGGGAGTTTCTCCTTGACACCCCCCCCACCACACACAGCTCCTCCTGCCCCCTCCCCGTTGACAGCTGTGTGTCATAAACAAGCATCTGATCTCTGATGAGCTGACCCCTCCACTGTTGGCTCAAACGACTCAAATCTAAACGGATGACACGGACACACAGATGGTCATCATTTCTCGTTTCTCGTCATTCTCCCCCGGAGAGGCCTGCTGGTCGACGTAGGTCACTCGACATTGTCACTTTTGACAAACTCAAACCGATAACCGATATACCGTTCCAAGTTTGCATGCGTGCAGGCTTTGGAGTGGCAAATGTGCTTCAGTTCCCTGCCTCTCGACGGGTTCACGGCAGCTGCTCATGCACACGAGCTCATGGTGTCTAGCCGTGTGGTAATGATCACCTTCTTTTTCCACCCTCTCTCTGGGAACAGGGGAAACGTGATGAGACCACGCGATTGGCTCCTATTCCTGCCTGGCAGCCCTTTCTGGATCAGAGCCCGTGTGACAATCTTGATCACACATAACAACGTGGCGAGCGTTTGGCTGGACAGATGCGTGGGCCGTGTGTAGTTCCAGCACACGTTGAAAATGGTCACTCAATCGATTGGGTTCCGGCTTGTAGACCCAGAGAAATGCTAAATTCTGGCGTGGCTTTCATCTAGCCTAGCCTACTCGAAAAACAGGTTTCTAGCTACTGCCAGTGATGTTCCCCTGCGACACCCCCAGATTCTCACCTGTCAAGTACCCAAATCAAACCATTAGCATTTGTTTAACCAAGATCATCCTCGGGATGTGCTTGCACATGACGTCACGCGCGTGTGAGAAGTAAATAAATAAGCATGACTCCAGGGCCCACTTCCAATGTACTCATCCAGTCCACAGGTTGTGAGAACCGCAGGCCTAGCTGACCTGTATGTCACATTGACATGGCCCTCCCCGTAAGGCAGCCTGTCTTGTGGCCAACATCAATAGACACAACTTTGGAAACTAAAGACTGACATCTTCACCCCACCTATCGGCTGTATTGTAAGCCTGCACACCAGCAACGTGGCGTTTCGCTGCATTGTTTAATTCCCAAGTAGAGACCCCATAGCGGCCCATCTTCCATATATTAAGTTAGAGCTCAACCGGTGATAAGTAGGGTTTAAGTGGTTGAATTGATTCTGGGATTCTAGTCGAAATTCACTCCGAATTTGCCTGTGCATACTACACTGTGGCGAGGGATGACTGAGCAGTGCATAACGTGACTCTTGAAGGGGCCGCGTGTCTGTGTCACTGCGGTGTGCTTGAATGCTGTATAAACAGACCGTTTCTTTTTGTTTTGTTTTTTCCCTTCTTCTCATGCCCGGGAGGCATCTCAGCCACCTGCATCTCCCTGTCTGTTCCCATGGAGGTAGATGGCCGTCAGAGTCCATCTCAGCTCTTAATTACTGTAGTCCCTCAACCTCGGACAGCCAATAACTGGCCTCCCACTACAGCTGGGGGCTTCATAGCCCCGGATGGCAGATGGAGGGAAGGAGAAAAGTGGAGTTTAAAAAAAGGTAGTCAGAGAGAACCACTCAAAAACAGACCGGGCTCAACAAGGCCTCTCTTGACCATCTGGAGAAATCTACTACAAAGAAACATGCAAACACGTGATTGCACTTGCAGGCAAACACACACACACACACACACACACACACACACACACACACACGCACACACACACACACACACACACACACACACACACACACACACACACACACACACACACACACACACACACACACACACACACACACACACACACACGTAGTCATGTACGTACACAAGAGTTTATTTTGTTACAATGCTCATACGCCCTGTTCCCTGTCACAACTAATTTACAGGGACATTTGTTATCATCGCCGTCCCTAAACGCCCCCGCACAGAAAATGCCCTTGTGTAATAGACAAGATTGTGCCGTCGTCCTAGGTACAGGCTTGACGGGAACAAAAAAACATGTACGGCTATCAGTGAGAGGGCGGGCTGCTCGTTGCGCCATACACTGCATATCAGTTGCTGGATAAGATGGCCTCAGCCGCTCTGGAAATAGCACATGTTGCTGCTGTGTTACTGTTACACGTTACTGTAAATAAACCCAAGCCTTAACCTAGTCACTGTACGTAACACAAGTCCCTGTCCCTTTCTGGTTGAGGATCAATGGCAGATATAGGCCAGCATTAGTGCAACAAACACTAACGCGGCTAATCTCCTAACTTTCTAAGATGTTCTGCCTCGCCATGGACACAAATACACATACGCCGCGGTACACGGTAGACAGTTACGCGCTAACACACATTCACACACTAACACCATGTTAACTGGCCTCAATCCTCCTTCACTGGGCCTATGGGTCAATCGGTGTAGTCTCGCAGCAGGGGTATATTTCTGTATACAGCTATGAGTGAGTGTGTGTGCGCATGTCTTTGTGCCTGACTGCCTGTGTATGCTTAATTACAGCACTTAAACCGATGCTTCTGTATTATCACAACAAATGGTCCCCTTCAGCTACAAGCTGCGAATCCATGTTGTATTTTCACTATTTTTATCACTGCCCTCTCAGAGCAGAGAGAATGTGGATGCACAGGAACAGAACTCACTGCTGAATTGAATGTGGATTTTTTTTTGCTTTGCAGGAAGTAAACTCACTGCTGAATTGAATGTGGATTTTTTTTTGCTTTGCAGGAAGTAAAACTATATACTTTAGTTTCCTCGTCAGTCTCGCCTCCGAGGAATGTTGTTGTTCTATGTTGATGAAAACAAGAGAGACACGGTGTACCTCCCTCAAGTACATTGTATTGGCACACCCTTGTGTATCAATGGATTGCATAGATACACTGTGTGGCTGTGAACCTTCTTTCACTTTCTCATTGCTGTCTCCTACTGTGTGTATGCACTCTACTGTATGTATGCATATCATTTAGTATCACAACTGTTCTTCTCATTAATGTTTTCATTACAGAACAGTTGAGGGCATTCGCATTGTCAATACCACCATACCCCCCCCCACCCAAAAAAAAAAAAAAACGTGCATAAAATTAAAAATATCAGATATCAAAAATATGCAGTATAAATTCAATACAGACCATGCTATAGGTGCTCATCTTGCTGTAGGCTAATGTTAGGTTGTGGAAAATAGCCACAATTTTCCATTGACAGCTACCTACAAATAGACACAGTCATATTTAATGGTATTCAATTACATTAAACTTATCAAGATTGCAGCTGTACGCTTGAATGATGAAATGAAAGCTTGAATGATCCTCATTCCATCTACAAATGGTGCATTTTATAAAAATATAACATAGACAAGCCATGACAGCCAAGACATGACATGCCATGTCATGTCAACAAATTCCTTGCAGTTATTTTGTTCCAAATGTTTGAGTTTGGAAGCATTCATTGGATAATCACTCAGCTGACTTTCATACCATGTGGTTTCAATTTTGAAAAAGCAGCACAGGATATGAAGGATGTTTGTAAGTGGTGACATGGTCCTTTAAAGGAGAATTCCACCACCAGAAGGCTTTCCTAAATTTATCTGATTTCACTTTTGGTTCAATTGTTTCATAAGGTGGGGTGCGTGGTTGGTGCACAGTTTATGGCTGAACCACTGCTGAACTAAAAGTGAAAGTGTAAGTGTCAACACACTACTGACATGGTGGAGAGAGAATATACTGTATAGCAATAAAATTGCATTTTGGAGTGATGAAAATGGGAAATGTGAACAACATCCCATAGCTCCACTCTAAGCTTATAGTGGGGTCGGGGTAACGGCCATAAAATATATTTATTTGTTTTACAAAATAACAACTGGATCGCTTTTTTGGAAATAAATCAACTGCACATAAAGGTGAGAAAACGTTCTGGGGTGGAATTCTCCTTTAAGTAACAATCATTTTAAAAGGGGCGTGGTCATTTTGGGGGGTTTCACCCCAGATAGAGAAAGAGATTTTTTTTTCCCAGTTAATAAGTTATCTGCGGGTCTATTTAACAAACAGTTGGGATATTTTCTCCCAAGTGAAGTGCATACATACGTATCTTAGCCAGCTCAAATGTTCAACATTTAGAAATAAACTACATTCCTAGCATGGTCTGTATTGAATCTAATAATATGTTGTGAGTTTTTAATTCTGAGTCATTTGTACCGTTTGATTTTACAGTGTATAAGTGACAGCATTGGACAGAATTTGGATGAGTGCTATGCATTGTTTTGTGTGATAAGCCATGTCCGTCCGCAAAACCTATTCCTGCAGCACTCTCATTGCCAGCACCGTGCTGCCTAGAAAATGCAGGCACGGGTCAAAGAGCATTGTTTGTTTTTATTTTATTTTCCCTGAAAACACCGCCTCTATGGAAAGCTCATTCGATTTCTACGCACTAGGCAATGTTCCCTGACACAACAAAACAGCAGGCTGGATTCTAAAGTGGAGGAGGCACCGACCCACGACTTTCACCTGCTCCAACACCCCTCCGCGTCCTGATAAAAGCATGATTCATACCTGATTCATAATAGCTGCAATGCTGCTGCATGGATGCAAAACTGATGGCGTCTTGTGGTTCTATTCAGAACATCTGTAGCACAAAAAACACACCCACACACACACACACACACCCACACACACAGGGGTTAACATGTTAACATGTTTACATAGATGAGTCCCATTAACCTTTGTAAGACAACACTCCTGCTCTCTCACTGCTTCTCTCTCTCCTTGCTTCTCCTGCATCCCTGGGCCTACATTGTCCTTCATACTTTTTCCATCTCCTTCATGAATGTTTGATGGCGCTGCCAGCTGCTCTGTAAGTCTGCGGACGGTCGGCACGTGTTCTTGCTCAGACAGACACATATGGCTTTGCATCGATGCCGCATTCACTGGAAGAGGAAAAAGATAGTGTGCATGTGTTTGTTTGCACTGTTGCTCCACGCACAAACATGTTTGGCTGCGGGAAAATGGAGATGGAGAAGTGTATACCGCACCATTTCTAGGCTATGCCTAGACGTATAGGAAGGTTATTATTATACTACGTTTCATCACATTCAAATTGCAACTGTTATTTCACAAGGGTAGAAAGCTTTTAGAACAATATTTTGGGCATCAAAATACATTTTTGCTGGCTTTGATGGCGATGCCTGCTTAGTTTTTTTATTTCGTTTTCAACAATGCACAAAAGTCACCCAGACCATATTTGTTGTGTACATAGAAGTATCATTTGTAGCTTCTACCGGATCTATTGTTAATCTAGTAACCTATGTCAGTCTATTGTACCTAGGCTTTGTTTTTGTTTTCTACATGAATGGGAAGTTGAATGGCATTTCGATCAATACTTTTCTCCTCTCATCTCACGTCGACACACTGACTCTCACACACCCAGAAGGAAAAGAATCTTCCAACAGTTCCCTAAACGGACCATATTATGCCTCCTTTCGGCCACCAAAGCTTCATTTCCATTTCAATAGAAAGGACCCTATACATATGATGAGCTAAGGCTCACAGTGCATTTCTCTCTTTCCATATACATGTAAATGAATGAGAAGTCTAGACCACTGGCTTGTGAGGGCAGACAGAAGGTCACTCCGGGAGAGCTCTCAAGCAACACTGACCAGCTGCCTGGCCGGCCACCTGATCTGGGTCATGTTTTGGTAAACAATCGAATCGGGAGGATGCATTGAGGTTTTTTCCCTCACTGTCATTCAGACATCATTAAGTCAAGGCATTCATCCAATACCGTTTCGGAAACTATGCTTTTCATGGTGAATTCTGCCAAGGAATGTAGCTGCTGCTATTCTCTTGTTGACTGAGGCTTGTCAAGAATGCAGGAATGTCTTCTGTTTGGCCTCAAAGCCTCATCACAGTGTACACCACCATCCATACGTGATTCCTGCTGCATTTCAATCCTGTCAATTAGATCGCTTTTTTTTACACATTGCTGTGGGGGTGGTGAGAAAACACATTGCAACTGAATGTCATTTTAACTCCAAACTACACACACAGGGCTACCAATTCGCTTCCTCTCGGCTCATATAGCTACCGCCCCATTTCCACTTCCCCTCCTCCCTCTCCTCTCCTCTCGTCTCCTCTCCTCTCCCAGGCCAGTGTCCAGGTGTGTCGGAGTGTCGAGGCACAGACAGAACTGGGTCACGTTGAACCTGAGCAGCACGGCTCCCGTTACTAATGTACGCCACCCAGGTCAGGACCCCTGGGCCTTTATTAGGATTCAGCCTTCAAGACGGCTTGGGGCACAGACCAGGCAGCCATCTATCTCTGTCAGCCTCTGGGGCCGAGCAGCGGCGGCTAGGCTTATGGACCAGGCCTCCTCACGGTCACATGAGGTTGTCGGATACGGTACGTCCCCATAAGGGCGGTCCAAAGCCAAATGATGAGCCAAGGCCCACCGTAGCAGGGTCAGTAGCATGCTGCATTGCCTGGGCTCAGGCAGGACAGAGTCTCACTGCCTAGAAAGAGTTTTGCTTTCAGCACGGTCAGTTTCGGTCTGTTTGTAATTGTACGCTTCACGGTAAAGGAGGTAAAGCATTTGGGAATCACTGCTCTAGGCAGGACCATGCTCTATTAATGTTGCATTTAAAGTTTGATAAAGGCAACTTGATTATGCAGGAACATCGTTACCTGTGTTTGGCTTGAGAATCCCAGAGCTTAAAAAGCAATGTGAGTTTCTTTTGCAAGGATACTATAATATGCGGGCTTTGCGGTTAGAACTGGTAGAGTGCTGCAGACATGCAAGGGCCAGAGGATATATTAAAAATGAATAACTATAGTATACAGTAGGAGACTGGAGCCAAAAGAAAAGCATATTTATTCTTAAACTCTGTCTATTATTGGTTATCTATTGCACACAGAGGTTTAAAACATGTAATGCTTACTAATCCTCCCCTCTCCTCTCCCCCGCCTTCTGAGATGGTTTGCACTACTTTAGGAAAGAGTTTGTTGGGAATCTACGTGATTTATCTCAAAGCTTAACTTCCTTATCTCAACTTTTAATTTATGCAGATATGTTTTCATGCTCAGGTCCCACTGGCTATACTTGAAATAGCAGTGAGCAGCATGCAAAAACAATTAACACACAGAGATTTAAAAGAGGGTCCTGTTTTATCTGAACTGTACTGCCATCATGGGAAACATTTTTGTGAGAGAAAGAGACTATATATTTGGCATTTCCTGGCCCAGACGGGATGGAAAGCAAAATGTTAGCCTAGATACAGCTCATCAAATATCCGCCTTTGATGACAGGAGAAATATTTATACAAAAGGCTGCTCACTGTTTCCTAAACAAAATGCATTGTTTATGACCTTGGAAATGAAGGGCACAGCGCGGCTGAAATTGGAACCTTGGAGTAACTGTTAATATTACATGTATATTTCCAGTGCTTATACACTGTGCGTGCGTCCACTGCATGTACCGTACTGTATAGGTCCGTTTCACAAGAATCAGATGCAACCAGAAATGGAGGATTCTATTTCACGAACGAAGCACAACTGAGAAAACGCACAGGCTGAATTTCAGCCATTGCTTGATTTTCAGGCTGCATATAATGGATTCGGCACTCGTTTACAGAGAGTAGTCAGCACAAGGTTGCCCACTCGAGTGCTGAATGTTGAGATCCAAAATACTAGTGTATAGTGCAGAATCATTCTGTAAATGATCAATGCGACTATAAACCGGAGCTTTTCTGAGATCGCCGTGGCTATTGTGACAATACTACAATGATACTCTGACTGAATAATCAAGCCTCAAAGTGGTGTCCACAGGTTGAATCCAGGGGTCCCTGGAAATAGGAGGAATAGTTTAACCACTTAACCTCTCTTATGCTATTAAAACACTGCATTAAAAAAAGATTTTAACAACATAGGTGTTCTGAATCTTGGCGCAGATTATTTTCCAATTGGCATCAATGTGGGGTTGTTGAGAACCAGTTATACAAGTCACTGTCACTATTAGTAGGATTCAACCTGTCTTTACCTATGCCTGAGTGGTACTGACATAAGTGAGCACACGCCAGGCTTGTTTACATGTGTCACACACACAGGACCAGCCTGCCTGCAATATTCTGACCTACAAAAGGAGACTCCACAAGGACTCAGGAAGGAGACAAAAGGTGTTGGAGGCGGGGCAGCACAAACCAAGGATGGAAGGCACATGCGCACACATGAGGGCTGTTCTTTTAGACCTCCCCTTAAAAAAAAAAATACAATAAATAAATAAACAAATACATGATAAAAATAATGATGGTTTTATGTTCCTTTTGGTATGGACGCCCCAAAACACATCTGCTCCTTACAGGCTACACCTTTGTGCATGGGGGGAAAACAAATAGCATCCAATAATAAGCAGACCTACAGGAGAGAGAACATTGCAGTGGTATTTTGTTCGACTGCACCTAAAAAAAGTAAGTCAAGATGTCCAAGCAGTTGTTTAGAAATGAGCCGTGTTGTTCCATTGTTGTTTTCTGACATAGTTTTACCGTTGTTGCTGCTATTGTCATTATTGCTTGTACCCCCCCATTGTAAAAGAATACATGTTAAGTGAGAGAAACTAGCATCTAGCATCGGCTTTTGAAAACAGCTGATCTCCAAGCTCACAATGAGGTTGTAGATCTGCTAGGTGCAAACATCTCTTTTAACGTAAGCAAAATGTGGAACCTTCACAAATTATACAAACAACAACCAATGCTCTCTGGGCTTGACAGAAAACGCCATAAAACAATACGCTGCGGCATTCATGACTACTTTCTCATGCAATCGTGGATAAGAAATTACCATACACGGAGAGGACTGTTAATCACCAAGATCAGCATACGGTATATGGAGCCAGCCAGCAACTGTTTTGACCTGTCTTGACATTCTATAATGTTATCATTCCCTACCTGACCTTCCTGTTCTAACATACCATGTCAGAATATTCACTATTGTTTTTTTTGTAATAGTTGGTGTGAACTCTGCAATCCACTTGACAAAAGAAAAAAATACAATTGCTGTTCACATAGTAAGCATGGATGTCTTCAGAAGCAAAACTAATGAGAGAGAGTCTGCATGGAGTCTGTGAGACCCTATGGAAACCAGTGTGTTGTTGATCCACGGGGGTGTGGGGTGTGATTCATCTCACCTCGACCTGCGTTTCTCAAAACTCTCTCACGCTGTCCCACCCCGCCCCCACCCCCTCCGCCCTTCTCACCTCCGTTCTTCCCTTCATCCCACTCACTTCCTCTGTTTCTCCCACCTCTTCAAACTTCAGCTGACATCATCAAACATTTCTTACACACGCTGCGTCGCTGCCGTGTCTTTCATCTCTGCATGGAGGCGTTGCCTCTGTCACCATCTATCCATGTTTCTAGAGAGATTAGGACAGGCTGGAGGAGGACCAGAGAATGACAGAGAGTGGGAGAGTGGCAGATAATTACCTCAGTGATTATCGATTACTTTTACGATTCATCGAATGAATAATTATGGTGTGTTTTTATATTGGAAAAGCATAACACCAATTGACCTCCTAAACAATATTTTATGCTTCCTCAAAAAACAGTCAAGACATCACAATCTACAATCTCACAATGTGCCGCAGCAAAACTTTCTTTCATTTGTTGGCTTTATAAATATAACATATCTGTCTGTAAACGTGCTGTCTCTGTATGTGTGTAATCCACGTAATGTAACTCGAGAGCCGTTCGCACACTCCATGTTTGGTCTTGTCTGACAAAGTGACCGTAACTGCATAAAGGGCACAAAGAGAGACACAAAGAATTCTCCACGTATAGGCATAAAAAGGATAGACAGTCACAGAAGGATGGAATGGGTACACGGTTGGTTGTCCAGAACCTGCACAAGAGCTTTTTATTTGGCATGCCTTGCACTAAAGCCTTTGCCGGGGTTCTGGACCAAGATTGTTGCATAAAAACTATACAAAACAGGCAAAAAAAATACTAGCCACTGATATGAAAATCAGATTTATGACTTTGTGACATAAGAGGATTCCCATACATTTACAATAAACATGTCAGACAATAAAAAAGTCGATAAAACATTCCATTCCTGAAAGCATTGTCTAAAAGCAGGCTGGCTATAGGAAGAATGTTACAGTAGTCGGCACAACATACAGTACAGGCCCCATGGGACTGAATTGGATTCTGTGGGTTGCCTGCAGCCAGAAAGTTGTAGGCTAGAGAGACAGAGAGAGAAAGTGAGGCTTTAGAGAACATATCTTTGGTGTTTGCCTTAGGCTCTAGGTATTCATATTCCTCTCTAGCTAGTGTGTGTCTGTGTGTGTGTGTGTGTGTGTGCGTGCCTGTGTGTCCTGTGTGTGTGACGTGTGTGTGCACGTACCTTGCACAGCAGATCAAAGGGTCTGTCGGGGACCAGTGTCTGGGAGACTGAGCCTCACAGAGCTAGTCTGCTCAATCAGCGTGGCTGCACCTCCAAGAACAGCAAAGCCACCGCTTTATCCCATATCTTTCGAATGACAAAACACGTCATAATAGTCACGCACAATTTTGGTTAACACTTCGACCTGAATAGACAGTTCTGTGCATGGAAAAAGAAAAGGGAGAGAAAATGCTCTTAACTGCTTAAACCCCATTTCCTTTTGCACCTCATCATACAACAATGGTGTCGTGCGGCAAAGACAGGCGCTGTACAAGTCATCATGTGTGCCCCAACGTAGGGGCACCATGGTTGAAAGTGGTCACTGATACAGGTTGGCTACTTGCCTTTGTTCAGCCTCAGAATAATCCAAGCCTTTGATTGTCAGCCTCTATTGGATCCTCCTAAAAGCATTCTACTTGAAAAGCATTCGTGGCCCACCCAGCCAAACTGACCACTTAAAGAGGAAGTCCACCCATTTCCGACATTTTACATGTCATTAATGGACCTTATGTGAGATGTGAGATGTTGTGTGGACATGATTATTATCATTCTGCGTCACCTATAGAAATGAAGGTCTGAACAAAAATCAACATAGTGTAACACAACCTGATGACATCATCAAGTTGTGTTTCACCATGTTAATGGTAAAACACAACCAAGTAGCCGCTTGATTTGACAATATGAAACACATTCAAATCCATCTTCTCCGCTTATCCATGGTCAGGCTGCAGGGGCAACAGCTCCACCAGAGAGCTCCAGACGTCCCTGGCAACCTCCTCCTGGGGGATCCCAAGGCGATCCAAGGCCAGAGAGTTGATGTAATCCCTCCATCTGGTCCTTGGTCTGCCCCGGGGTCTCCTCCCAGTGGGACGTGCCTCGAGGACCTCCCTAGGGAGACGCTCGAGGGGCATCCTAACCAGATGCCCGAACCACTTCAGCTGGCTCCTTTCCAGGCGAAGAAGCAACGGCTCTACTACTCTAGCAACGTCTCTCCCGAGTGACTGAACTTCTCACCCTATATCCAAGGGAGATGCCAGCCACCCGCCGGAGAAAACTCATTTGAAACACATTGACAACCGATCTGAAAAAAAAAAAGAACTGGTTCCAGGTCTGCGTTAACGCCCAAGTTTCCCCTAACCGCTAACTGAACTCAGATGAACAATGACATTGACCGACTTTGGTATCAAGGTTTCCTCTGCCACCCTGTTGGGCGTGTAAATGGGCATGCACGTATAGTGCTTTAGAAGCACAATAAAAAAGCACCATTTTACCTTGTTTTTTTTAGGGGGGGGGGGGGGGGGGGGGGGCAGTAGGCCAGACCTACCGCTGTTACGGTAAAAGAACGGAGGAGGACAGAGGATGACAGGCCGGTGGGGGGGCGGCTGGGGATGAGAGACAGAGAGGAGACGGGGATAATGCCAGTGTGTTGGGCATTAGGTGTGGGCGGAGGGCTCCAGCTGTGTGTTTATCCTGCACAACGGGAGATGCTGACACCACCAGGGGAGATGACAGTGCAGATGGAGATTTCTGCAGGGCCGGGTCTAGGCATGGGGGGGGGGGGGGTTGCAATGCCCCCCTAAATGCCCTGACTGTCCCACCCAACATGATGGCATGCATCCAACCCAAAGATATTTCAAATTAAAGTGCTTATGATTAATATGATTTTACTGCTACTAACTACAATTGTCGCACCACTAAACTAAAACCATTTCATCATTCAAACTGGAAAACTCTGACCTTTAGCTTCATGCAATGCTGCATGCCTGTTTCAACTTCAACAACAACAACTGATGTTATTGATGCTTACTTGCCTAATATAACCACAAGTTATATTAGGCAAGTAGCCGCCCCCATACCATTTTCGCCTGCCCCTCAATTAGGAAATGTTACATCCAGGTCTGGATTTCTGTGACATGTCACACACACACACACACGCACACGCACACACACCTCCTCCTATCCTCTTCGGTGTGCATCATGTGTGTACTGACAGACATCTATACCTAGAGTTAAAGGCATTTATCGTGTGTGTGTGTGTGTGTGTGTGTGTGTGTGTGAGAGAGAGAGACAGAGAGAGAGATAAGGGAGCACATTTCTGCTGGTGTACATGACATAATGATTTATACTTACTGTGTTTCCCTCCTGGTGGTAGTGAAAAGGTAACGTCGAGCACAGTCAGCACTCACCTCATTACACCCATCTGGACCTCTGTGTGGAAGAACATATGAGACCACACACACCTAGAGCCTGAAAAAGAACTGTGCCTCACAAAAAAAGACACACACACGCACACACTGTTGATATGCGTGCATGGTTATTCAGCTGTATTATATTATTTAGTGCAAGGACGAGGAGTAGGTCACCTGACCCTCATACTGCCAACGGAGGTTGTTGTGTGTGTGGCGCTTGCTTGATCACCCTTGCATCACCTTTTAATGTTCACACAATACGAGCAGGAGGTCACGGGACAGAGACCCGCATATAACCCCACCTGGAGCCACCAGCTGTCTCTCCTGAACATACAGTATCTGCTGCACACGAGCTGGCAAATAAACAAGTCACCACTGATGCCATAATTACAGTATCTCTCCGCCATGTCGAAGGCCGGGGATGGATATTATGATTTTGCCTGCGTGACGTGTGTGTATATCTGCAGCTTTTGTGCTGGATTCCTTGAATTATGAGTCATTATTACACAAGTCCCTGTACATGCACACCCATTTCCACTTAAATATCTGTACAATCTCTTTAAAATACAGTATAAAACACACACCTTTTTCCGACTGACTCAATGGAGTCATGTGATAAACGTGTGTCACACCAATTTCTCATAATGTCAAACCAATTAGCTATAACTATCTGCCAAAGCTTGTGAGAACTCGGGGGCCAAATTTCAAAGAAAGGCCAAAAACACATCCTCCATTTGAGACCAAATTTGAATCATAATTCGAGAAGGTTTAACCACATGTTAAGCCTTCTATAGCAACTCCCTCAGCTCCTTACGGATGCAACCCACAAATTCACATGGTGTTATGGCCAAGCGCTCCTTTCTAGTTTATACTCCATTGTGATGTGTTGCTTGACCAAAAGCTCTGATCTTTTTGGCAAGCAACAAAGTATCATTATTTGAGTGTGTCTGTGCATTGGTCTGGACAGGTCAAGAATAGATAGGAAATGTAAACATCATGTTCCCTGTACCAAAAACTGAGGACAAGAGGAAATTGCTTTCTTTGTCTCAGTCTGGTCCTCAGCAGCTACCGGTATAATGTACAGTATATTCCACTTGCTCCCAAAGAGGGGTCTGGGTAACCCTAGGGCTCCTTAAGAGAGTTCCAAGGGTTCCACAGCTAAATTATAATTAGGAACCAAATTGACCCTCATGGGACTGTAAATCAAGAACGTACTAATGGAAACTTGGATTTTACAACATACATTGGGGTCCCAAGGATAGAGATGCCATTAAACGAGACTGTAGCCTAATTCAGGTTAAACTGGGGGGGGGCTTGAAATGAAAACGAGTGAAAATCACTGCTAGAGCTCTAAATCTTCTCTCATGGAGACCCAAGGCATATTTTCAAATGGGGGTATACGCAGGTTAATGACCATCATTTTGAGGCTCCTTAATGAAAATGTCTGGGATATTCAGTCCACACTACCATACTATCGGAGTATTCGCTCGCCACAGTTATCCATGACAGCTGGGCGTTCTACTAGAGCCTGGGAGCGATGAAAGCTTCTCCTCTATCTGTCTTTCACTGGGCTAAGCTCCGCTTCAGTGTGATTCAATGGGATGGAACCAAGGCCTTGAATAGAACACTTGTGAACCAATCACAGACGGGGGAGGGGTGCCTCTGTCCTTTTAATAAAAGTCACTGGGCAGAGTAAACTTGACTGGCTGATCAACGCCTCCTAGTGGCGGAGAATATGGATGTTTGGAACCAAATACAGTACTAGGTCATTTTTGGTTAAAGCAAAGCATAAATTAAATTTATAATTTACTGGGCTAATTTCACGTGGAAGACCTGGAAGATCACATTATGGATGATATAGAGATCTCATTGTGTTTTACAAATCCCAAATAGCCATTTGACATCCTTTAATGCTAACGATCTAAATGAATACTTAGGACTACCAAGCACACACACATCATTGCAGCTGAAAGGCACAATTGCACAGAAATATGAGACTTCAGCTAAAAGTTTGAGTTTCTGCCAGATAGAGGAAATCAATACAGCGGTAGAGCAAAGGACCAAACAGAGGGAGGGAGGTGGGGTGGTTGATTTGGGAGATAAAACTGCCCTTGACTTTCACCTTCCAAAGCCTCTGGATTTCATCTATGGGTGGCGGATGCAAGAGCAGACCTGGATGATAACAAAGACATAAAAATAAACAAAATAATAAATAAACAACAAACAATGGATAAATAAGACTTTTCCCCAGAAAAGTTTATTTGATTGTTAAAAATAGTAAGGCTAGAGATGCTGTAGAAGTACACAGGTAGATGCATGTACTAGAACAGATGGGGAGTCAATATCAACGACAAGCCTGTATGTTGGGAGCGCTGTAAGCCCCCCAAATAATGGGGTCAGGGGGTTACATCCTATGATTGATCCGACATCAGTTTTCCTTTACCCTCCAGTAGTCTAATATCAGAGCATTGGGAGGGTAAACTGATCCTGGTCTGGGGGTGACCTCTACCCAGGGCACTGTGTTAATACTACTAATATGCAGGCCTCAGACAGAGCCTGCCTTGACCAGCGCCGCGTCCTGCAGAAATAGTGCATAGCTCAGTAAGTTACCCTCTGCAAATCAACCAAGTAGTTACAACAACATATCATTTCAATGGCAAAAGAAAAACAAAAAAACATACATTGTCATCATAACGATAAACCCAAGCCGTGTTTCAAAGACATATATAATCATATATATATTCCTATTCAATGTACAAAGATACATTCTGAAATTGCAAAGGCTCGTTCATTGAAATAAATACTGAAATGGCTAAACTGCAATACGGTAGCAATACCTTTCCTCTCGCGGAGGGAAGGGACACGCATGCACACACGCACGCTCACATGAGGACGGGCCTCATATAATTCATACTCTTCAATACAGAGGAAACAGAAAACAAGAACAAAACATAAACAGCAAGAATTCTGATAGTACACACACACACACAGGCCAGAGACGGGACTCGTCTCGAAATTGCACACTATCAAGACGTCCCACGCATCCTGCATCCGCTTGGCTAGATAGTGGACAGTAGCGGGAGATAGTTTGCCATTTCAGAGAGAGCAGTCTAAAAAAAAAAAACATACAAAAGGCTAATAAAAAGAGTCTTAAAAATATTGGCTGAAAGAATTGATGTCTACCAGACACATCAGGAGGGAATTTCAACTTCAGAGCCACCAGCTACTGAACATCATGTAACAAAAAGGTGCAGGGCGGAGAGCAGCACTGCAAAAAATATAAATGTCAACCAGGGATTTTTAAGGGGAATTCCGCCCATTTTCAACAGTTTGCTATGTGACTAATATACCTTAGGGATATTGTGTGGACATATTAAAAACAGTCCCCCCATTCTGTGTTTTTCTAGAAAGGTAAGTCTGGAAAGAAAAAAAAACATACAAATGGAACCAAATGGATCCGCTCTCACAAAAAAAAAAGAAAAAGAAAATGGGTGTAATTCCTCTTTAACCACTTCAACCCCGGTGTCACGCTTTAGAGCGTGCCGCTGTAGGCAAAAGGTTTTTTGAAAAAGATTTCCAAATAGCAGAGCATCTCACATCTCGTTGTGGAAGCGGCGTCATGTTTGTGAATGGCATTTCTTTTTAAAGTAGGAATCAAGTGTTTAAACACTTGACAGTCAAGATTTGTATATGATATTAACACTCAATGCTCCTGCACATTCCTACAGCATGTTTTTGTAAAAAAAAAAAAAAAAAACAGCAGTAGGTCCAGCATCGTCTCTCCTGTTAAACCCAATTACTTTCATGTAAGTGAACTATGAATGTCTAAAAATATATCTATCTATACACCAGGGTTTGCCTTACATCGTATCTACAGGGAGGCAAAACCAAACATGCTGCTAAAAGGCGTCATGTTATGAAGAGGAGCCACTGTTTGTTATTTAACATGATTCTCAATTTATCTTATTTATTTTTGTGATCATTTTCCTTTGGTAGCAAACATTCTTTCACAGAAGAATAAATACTTGAAAAAAGTCTATAATAACTTAGTTCTTTCAAACCTCGATACCTAAGGCAGTCGTAGATATTTGTAAAGTGTCTACTTGCTCTAAGCTGGTGGGAAGGCTCGACCGAGCAGAGGTGCAATGACGTCTCTGTCTGGGGCCCAGTTCAAATACTTCTATGTCATACCTCGCCTCCCTTCCTTTCTGCCCTCATCAGGCAATAGCTAATTCAATAGAATCTAAATCAAGGATTATCAACCGGTCCAACTAAGAACAGACCTGCCACTAATGTCCAGGAAGGAAGGACATCAGCGTACGAGAGTAGCAGAGGTGGAGGTAGCCGTTGCATTGAATCTTGCAAAGTCAGTCCCTAAAACCGTTACTAGGCTTTGCGCGGAGGGACCAAAACTCAGGAGATGATAAGGAGGCTTTGAACGGGGCAATCCTCTGCTCCAGCAGGCCATAACATGATTCATCCGTGTATTGCGTTTGTCTCGACACGAAACAAGATCCAGTGAAAACGGGCAATTGATTTTTTAAACCGTCTTGCATACAATCAAAAGCCAAGTTCACAAGGAAGTAAGGAGAAGTGAGAGGAGAGAGGAAAACTTTACAGAAATTGAGAAAGGGGAATATGTCCGTTTTGTTTATAACAAACTGAACAAGGATAGACTCCTTATCTGATTGTCCCTTACATCAGTGGTTTCCAACCCTTTGCACATCAGCGTCCATTATTTATTTGGCATTGAGCCACAGACCACCAGTGGATGAGATTTAGCCTCTCAGACTCAATAATTAGATGTTTCGTTGTTGTTGGATTTGGTCCACAATTCCATGCTGTATTGATGTGGTACCATAGAAGTGATTAGCAGGCAAACAATTCTTAAACATAGACTTGTAAATTAAGTAATGCAGTCGTACAACAATAATTTGTTAAAGCATAAAATAAAACCCAATTGGCCCTTACGGGGTCCATGTGGTTTCATTTTATGCTCTTAGGAGTTAAAGTGCAATAAGGGTCCATTTGTTTACCACCTGGAACCGCACTCAAGGACCACTGGTGGTCCCCGGACCCCCAGGTTGAAAACCACTGCCTTCCATCATTAAACAGTAACCGTTTAATGATGCTGTCTGTTTAATGAGACAGCGGTTATACACTGTTGAGTTTGCACATATCACCACACAGTACTGTGTAGTGTGTAGGCATGAATTTTTTCTTCTGAGCACAAATAATAAAACCAAAATAAAATAAAAAGGGGTTTGTATTCACTATTCAGTATTTGTATAACTGAATACAAATATACAGTATATATTTAAACAGATAAAACAAAAAAGGTAGTGGGAAATGTAAAGGTACATAAGTAAATAATAGCAATACACAATATGTGTTTCGTGTCAGTTGTAATTGCTCCCACTGATGGGCAGAAGGCCGCCCACTCCTGCGGCAAAGTTTACCGCTGGTGTACGAAGAAGAGCTAACAGTTGAGTTTTCGCTGTAACTGAGGGACAAAGTGCTAGACCTGTCGTCCTGTGTCTCGGTAGGTCCTCCAACCCCACACCAAGCTCCTTGGGTTGGTGGGTATGGGGGAGGGGGAGGTTTAGTGTTTCATGGGTCCAAATTCAGTCGTCATTGCACAAGACCTGCCAGACAATAAGGTGGCTGCGCTCAGCTTTGGCCAAGAAAGGCTGCAGCTTCATCGTGGGCTCGTCCACCTCCTCTGGCTCAGCACCCTCATCGCCTACACACGCACACACGCACAAGCACACGCACACACACACAGTCAATGCGGTCTAGTCTAACTTTTTTTTTTTTTTTTTAATATATAAATCAGTGGCCAAACGAACTCACCACAAATCTCATAATGATGAAACAGTTTTAGAAGCCACTTTTAAGCCAGTGCAATAGTGTGCGCATTCGTTGGCCTTTTTACATCTCTTTTATTCTAAACCCAATCGACACAGAACTCCATTTTTGTCACTGCCAAAATCCCTTATACCTAAACCTATTATCCTTCTTTACGATTGTGAAAAATATTTTTTAATGATTCAACTAGCCAATCTATATTGATATGTTGTTAGCTTGTAGATTGTCCATTTTAACGATAAAGTTTTTCAAAATGGCAAAAGAAGTCTAGGGATAAGGGGTATAGCAGTGACAAAAATGAAGCCCACAATGTTTTACATGTCGATTTTTATTTTTTTGGTTTGTTTTTTTGTTTTTTAATTCAACAAAACGCAGATCGGCTGAATAATCAATAGTGCACTCACCCATCCTGAAGTCAATGTAGCCTTCTCCTCCACTCATCACTAACATAGACCTGGTCCCATCCTGAGAATGAGCATCCATGGCCTTGTTGTCACCTGCTGCTTCACCTCCACTCGATGCTGGTGGGACTGCATGGCCTTTATGCATGCACAGGACAGGGTAATTATTAGTATTATTGGGGTGGTTTTCCTTTGCACTAGCCATTATGTCCACATAGAACACAGAAATCGGTACAGTACTGCAATAGATCTCAGAGGCAAATATTGTACATTTAACATGTATTTGAAACCTTATTTACTAATTAATTACTTTGTAGTTTTTGTCACTTCAGCTACCAAGGTCACGTGCTACCACCTCACGGCACAACATTTGTAAACGTGAAATTCTGCACGAGTACTTTCTACTTTTGGAAGTACATTCTGATGACTTTTGTACTTAAAAAGTATTCTCGTGATTTTTTTGTGATCCTGGGCTCTACACCCCCTCCGCCAACCTGGGGAGGCAACAGACTGGCCTCATGCTTCCTTCAATGCATGAGGAGTCGAAGCTGCCTTCTTTTCACATGACAGGGCGAGTTTCCCTGGTTGACATATCACGTTAAAGGAACACATTATTCAGGTGCCCCGACTGGCCAGGGGGAGGCAGTCTAGAGACCACGATTACTGCATGTTTTTGTGAGGGACCTACCCTAGAGACACAGGGAGAACATGCAAACTCCCCACAGGAAGGCTCTTTCACAGACTCCGCCTAGGGTATGAATGCTGATGACGTGGAGAAGGAGACACGCCAGCAGCACCCACAGCGCCACAACTCAAGTTTTGAATTCTGGACCTTTGACTTTGTAACGGAGTACTTCTACATTACAGTATTCACACTTTTACTTAAAGGTAGGGGAAGTGATTTCACTTTTGTCAGAATCACCCAAAAAAATTCTTTAAATTCTGTTAAAATCCTCTATTATAAGGTGTGGAAACCATATATGGAGTTTCCCCCTCCCCCACGTTAGCAGAGGAGCTAATAAAAGTTCCCCAGGTGGTGGGTGAATTCTCCTCCAATCAGGATCGAGCAGCAGGTTCACATAGTGTAGCTACTCTGGGCGCCCCTAGTGCACCAGGCTGGTACTACACCATGAATTTCAAATCACTTACCCTACCTTTAAGCACAATATTTAAGCGCTTTTCCACCATTGTTTTGTTTACCAGGGACAGAGGTGAAGAACTTCACAGCGTCTCGGTGACCGTGGAAACAGAGTTGTGCATGAGCCATCGAGCAAAAAGGAACGAAGGTTCCAGCTGTCACTTTGTCGCTGTTGTCATCGCCATAGACTCGCACCACACTTCCTGGTTTACTTCCCGCCCCCGTGGTCACCTTGTTGGATGCTGGAAATGACAGATAAAAGCGGAAAAGTATAGCAGATGAGGAGGGGAGATGGAAAAGGTGGTACAGAGGCTGTTGTGAAGGGGTCTGGCATGCAATACAAACAAAGGAATAGATGAATAGCAAGTATTGATGTAATATTCATGTGGCAGTTGTGAATGAGAGCTTTCAGACACAGTGCAAATAATGTAAATGCAACAAAGCTTTGTGCACTATACGAATAAAGATTACCATAAACAAAGACCTTCTATAGAGAAGCAGAGATCTGGGCATCAAACAGCACACGAAAAGACACTTGGGAAAGTTTTATCAGTAGCAATATGATGGAGCAATACAGCAGCAAGAAAAGAAAAAGACTAAATAAAGCAATGATCCAAGAACTCTCTACAGTCAACGATATGATGTCGGACACATTTCAAGAGACAGAATGTCAAGAGCCTAATAGTTGAGCTGTTCCCTACTGTAATGTTCAACGGGCAGCAATTAGTGAGTGTACGGTACTCACTGTCTGTCAGAGGAATAGAGATGATGACTCCATTGCCAGTGCCGACCCACAGGCGTTTACAAGACACCATGAGAGCTGTGATCCGCACAAACGAGAAGCCCAGCTTCCCCGTACCTGAAATAACCGTAATGTATATCACAACCATTGGCAGAAATGTTCTTTGTCTCCACAGTATTCACAGCTATCTTGGATAGCACATTATTATTTTGTTTCGTTCAAAAAATACAATTCATTTTAATTAATAATAATAATAATAAAAAGGAAATAATTCCTTTTTGATTTTTTCTCAAATGGTTGTTTAAAAATGGTGGACAACAAAAATGTTTAATCATAGCATAAAAACGCATGACATGATGTATAAAATAACAGAGTTTAAGGGATACAAATTGATAACAAAATAAATTAGAATTCGAGTTGTTGATAGCAGAAGTAAAGGCGGAATATGTTTCCCACTGATCTGGTTGAGGACATCCACTCAACTCACCCAACATCTTGCTAACATAGGGCTCAATATCCACATCTTGGAGATGCTGGTGGGTGTGGGCGTGGAACAGCCTGAGAGTGGAGTCCAGTCGGATGGACACCCAGATACCGTCTCCATCCCAAGCCAGCTGCCGGACCTGGCTCTCCTTGCGGGGGTGGGCATCAAAGGACTTCTGGAAGTGGAGGAACAATGGCAGAGATGTGCAGATAGTGTTAGAGATGTGACAAGAGCTTGTAAGTAAGCTTGATTGCAACAACAGGTTTAAATGATCACAACACTTGTCTAACATTATCCCAGACAGTGTCTAGTCTCATATTTTGACATCATATTACGCTGGGAGGAATTAGTGAGTTTACATACCTCTATTTTCATGGCTTTGGGCTGCACCACGTAGATCTTGTTCCTGTAGCCACACCACACTTTATCATGAACTACAGTGATGCAGCGGATGGAGTGGTGTGGTCGACCCAAGTCTAACAGGTGGTAGTTGGTCAGGTCCCACTGACCGTCTGAAATGAAATAAATATGACACCCACACTAGCAAAAGCTTACTATAACCATTTGAACATGGGCACCTTATTTTGGGCATGACAAATTCAATGTTTTGTAGTTCTTCAGACAAATAGCCAACCTACAAGGTCAAAAGATCTCTCATCATGACATGCTGTGAGATTGCTGTAGATCTTTGTAAAACCCAAGAATAAAACAGGGCTTAGGCGGTCAATTTGAAGGATGAAAGCACATAATAAGAAAAACGAGTCGTGGTCGGAGTGCAGCCTCACCTACTCCTCTGTGGAAGATGGCTAACGTTCCGTCAGAAAGAGCCACCAGTACACGGCCTTTCACATGCCTGTTGAGGGAGAGAGGACAGTAGCTCCATGTCTACTATGCAGAAAGAGGGACACACAGGTACTCATCACATTGTCTCTGATGAGCAGACACACCTTGATGTCCAATGGATGCAATTGCCAATTACTGTACGTTGTTATTCATTCAGAAGCTCTTCTTGTCAATACTTACCATTGGTTAAATATTTGTAAAGAGACAGCTTGAAGGTCCACCATTTTTGCTACGTTTTGGACAGAGTGCGATAGGTGACTCGTTAGGACGACATGACTGGGAAACATTCAGTCGCACTGGCATGCAAATGCTTCTGGGAAATTGAACAGCAGCGTTCTTCCTTTGCTCTTTGTTGTTGATTGAAAATTAAAGGTGAATTTTCCCGAAACAGAACTTTTTTTTGACTGTCTCTTTAGTTTTGTTTTTTTCCCCAAAAAAAGTCAAAGTCAAATGGGGATTGCAATGTTTTTCATCCTCTAGTCAAACTGTTAATAAACAATTAAAATCAAGATCAAAGAGTTGAAATATGATGACACAAGCTTTCTGCCCAACAGCGACAATTAGAAAGAAAATAAGTGTGGAACGGTGTTGCAGTAGCTGTTGCAGGGAATAGAAGATCACCTGGGACTGGGACCTGTCAGACTGTACTTACACTATGCCCAGAACGGAGTCCTTCAGCTTAATAGAATGAAGACACTTCTTCCACTGAGCCACAGAGGAGTGCACATACACACTGGAAGTGAGAACGACAAGGAGGGATTCAGTGCTCACTTTGTCCATTAAATGTTTGTCACCTTCCTTTTTTCACTGATGAAAACCTAATTAAAAACAGTCAAAACTAGCTATGAGGACTAAAACAGATTGATTTTATGTTTGGTTGCATGAGGGTGTTGCGATCTTGAAATAGAATACATTTTGTAAGCTTGTAGATTGGCTATTTTCAGCATACAACCAAGTGTAAAATCAGCCATGAAGGCCTGCCAAAATACCTTAGGCAGGCCTTAAATATTTTTGATGATAATTAGTCTGCTACATCTAAAACTTCTCAAACAACTAAAACTAAAGTAAATAAAACCATCAATATGAACACTACAAGGAGCACCGAGTGAGCATAGGGAGGCCGTTTCCATGCAGAGTACAGGGTGATTACTAGCTAAAAGAGCTTCTTACCATCCATTCTGTGCCCCCAACCACATGGTGGGCAGCACGCTGCTCATCTTCTGAGCCTCTTCTCTCATCAGGTCCTGTTCCTCTGGGGCAGGGCTGGAACTGACCCCATCCTTTAACAGGTCGCACTCCCTAACCAGAAAACATTTGCATTCATAATAAGAATTAGGGTATTTATAGATTATATAGAACAGATGGGGCGAGAACAAGGAATTAAAAAACGCACGCTCATGCACCATAGTAGTTTGTGGAAATATACGCTATATATAATATACTGTAGCAGAGTAGGCCATTCAGTATACTGTACCCAGAACCTAATATCGATTTCTAAAACGATAGATTTAATGATCCAAGTTCAAACTCTAACATGTCCATTGTTTGTTATGAATGGCCGATATTATCGGCAACATATAAATATACAAGTAAAATTGGAAGATAAGAACGTCTGCAGATACCAGTATCGGTAGAAACGAGGAACTGGACACAGTGGACAATATGGTTTATGGGATATTGTGTGTTTGTGAGTGTTTGTGTGTACCTCTGTGTGTAGTTGCCAGAGTTCTCCGTGGGCTGAGCCCCCAGGGGGTCTGTGAACACATGCTCAGTGTAACCGCCTCTCGGACCTCCTCTGTGGTCCACAGCAGGTCCACCACTGGCCTCTGTTGCTTCAGTCGCCTGCTCCGCCGGCCTGGATTCTGCAGCAGGTCAAACAATAGGACTTTAAGCTGTATGACGGCGAGCCTCTAGTACGGCAACAGGAACTCGATCCGTGCTCAATAGATAAACCTGCTTGCTATAGCAGCTATTCCTACTACGGGAGAACGTACACTAACATAGTGTCCACAACGCCTGTTTGACATAGACGTGCCACCATGGTAACCTGTCGCCATTGTGGATGGCTGTGAGCTTAAAGATTTTGACAGCCACGGTGATTGCGTCATAGCAGCCGTACTTCCTGTTAGGGTTGCCGTTCTGAAAATTGGGGAGCTTAAAGTCCCTAATGCTTGGAGATGACATGAGTACACAAACCCTACACGATTCTGTTGCTTGGCGGAAATAGCAGATCTACAAGCTCACAGAGCATCACATTGTAACTCTCAGCTTGCTTATGTCGCTGATGTATAGCTTCAATCTATGGAATATGCCAGAGAGAGAGAAAAAAAAGAATGATTCTTGCGATTGGTATTTTTTTTTGTTTTACAGTTATATTTTTCCAATCTTCTCTTGTTTGTGCTTTCTATTGCCCCAACTGTGTTCCTTGGCAACTGTATCAAAGTAATTTCCTGCGGTAGTATACATCTACATTTAAATCTGCATTTCTTATCCCCAAATCATATTTGGTTGCACTGTTGCTTGCTCACTGAAAACAGCCATCTACTGTACAAGCTTACAGACGATTCGTTGTGAGCTTGTCGTTTTGCTATTTCTTTAGGAATGTACCCCGCTACATTCTTACTGCGAGTATAAATCAGCCTTTACCCGTCTCTGTATCCGCTCCGATAGGACTGTCCTCGCTCGGCCCCTCGGCGGTACACCCAACCACAGTGATTCCCGTGAGCAGCCCCTCTCCGCTCGATGAGCTGCTATTGGCTGAGCCGGGGGGCTCTGATGAACTGTCGTCTCCCACTCCCGCCGCTCCGGTCTCCGATGGCTGAGACACCTCCTCACCAGCCGGGTAGTCCGTCTCTCTGGCACCTGGGTGATGACAGACAGACAAAAAGAAGCAAAAAAATACATGCCAGTTCATTAGCCAGTCTGGCTAGAATACATGGGGCGCCATTTGTGGTGATTACCATTTCACCTCAAATTCAGCCCTTTCCCCATCTCTTTTGTTGTTTGGTGGGGGATTAATCTGCTTTCAGATCAATGATGTGTGCATCTTAATCCATGCCTGTCCATCATATGACGCACATGTTATACCTGTAGATATGCATTTTCTCGTCTGCAACAAATCATTTATCAACTAGGTTCTCATCCTTCATGAGATGAAGACAGGTTCATCTACCTATAATGCGTATAATGCGTGAATATAACTTCAATAACTTCAATTCTTGAAATTGAAGTACGCCTACTAGGAAATACAGTGTGTGGTTGTGTGTGTGCACACTGACCTGGTACACTGGCGATGCACAGTATGTGGGCATTGCACACAAAGAAATTCTCCAGCATGTTCCCTGGCTGGTTGGCGTCGATGACAACAACTTTAGTGGTGGCTTTGGTGCTGGTGCAGATCCACACCAGTGACGACAGCTCATCCTGCTGACGCAGCTCTTCCTGCTGCTCCTGAAACATGCAGCGCATTCAAACAGACAGACACATATTTTGTATATTAACAATACTATTTTGTAGACACTTTCAATAAAGCGATTGTGTGTCTAAGTGAGTGAAATGTGTGTACACAAGCGTGTGCTGGCCGTGCATACCGTAAGTTCCTGATCCAGTTTGTCCAGACTGCTCTGGGACCCAGTCTTCCTGGTCTTGGGGCTCTCTGGTCCCGGCACGTCACTGTAGAACACACTGGCTCCCACAATGGAGCCTCCGTCTCTGGTCTTACCTCCGGAGAGGTTCACGCCTGCCGCGCACCAAAGCTGAGAGACACAGACGCACACACACACACATCGACCTCAAAGCTACAGAGTAGTTAAGCCTTGCTGAGCCAAGAGGCAAAAGCCAATTTCCTGTTTCTTTAGCATGAGGTAGCTTGGTGTCACATTTCAGCACTACCTCAATAAGCTACGAATTTCCGGGCTGTCAGTTGCCCATGTATGCACAAGCAATTCACTATTATAGAAGACTACATGTAATTAAAAACCAAAGCACTGATACCTTCATAGAAGCATCTTTCTCATCCAGTGGTCTGAGGAAAACAGGGACCGGCAGATTCTTCATCTTGTTCTCTGCCTGCCCGTTGGGCACCTGGCAAATCATTAAATACATGTGACCTTTACAGTAGAACTGCATGAGGTTACCTTATGAGGCTTTACGGCAAAATACTACATCCAAACACCAACATTTACAAAGGAAAAGAGGAGTAGCAAAATAGGAGACAAACACTAATACTACAACTGTGTGTGGGTGTACTGAATAAATAGCTGTAGAATAATGCATTATATTATTGAGGTATGGCCTTGCTGTATTGAGTGCCAAGTTGTATGAGGTGTCATACAGACATAAATGTTATTTGCTCCTGCGACCCTGACGAAGCCTTGTAGTCGAAATGCGTTGGCCCTCCTTTCTTAATTATCTTTGCCATGCATAAATAAAGGGTTTTCGTTGTCTGACTGCAGCAGAGTGCATTGGACCTTGTTTTATTTGCTCATATTATTTGTCCTTCCCCTTGGAAAATGGAAAATGTCAGCCCGATATGTATAATATTTCTTTGCTATGGCTGCAGCTCGGCTCTGGGGAACGCTCCTCTCTTATCTGTGTATAGAAATAAGCTGCTGGACTTCTTGACCAACAATCTGTGTGTACCATGTACTGCCCCATGAGCTTGGGTATTAACCTTCTTTGAAAGAGTCTCAAACTCTGGTTGCCTCAACATTGTGCATTGATCCATAATCCCTTGATAAGTCCTATATGCCCAATAAGGCAGTGGTTCTCACTTCTCAAACTTTCAGTCTGGGACCACCAAAAGAATTGAGGAAGCACCTCAAACGTGATTCTTTTGGTGGTATGGTGATTTGAATATTTGACCAACATTGCACCCATTTTATAGTATAATTTGTTGGCTACTTTTGATGCCTTGTCTGTTCTTTCATATTTTCTAGGTATTAAAAAAGGTCTTAAATGGTCACTTCAGTGTCAGCACACAGGTTGGAAAAACTATCAATAAGGTGTGGGTTTCACAGATTCTCCGTACTTTATACTTCTTGGGCAGGCTCCATCCATAGGCCTGCACCCTGCCATCCTCCTTCTGGACGTGGGCTTTGACCTGCTGGTACTGAACTCTCTTCTGCTCTCTTCTGGACACTGGGCTTTCTGCCGCTCTGGGAGGAGGAACAAACGCTTGTTAATAGCTGAAACACACAAGAGTTGTCAGCCTTCTGGCGGAGAATTCCCCTACCGGATTCTTCACAATGCTGTGTGAGGGCTATGGGACACAACCCCTCTCAACCCTGCTGTTTTAGGCCTTTATTTGACCTTTGCTCTACTTATCATGGGCCTCAGTATAGATTTATATGGTTGGCATGTCATTTAGTTGTGTTGTAATACATCCATCCAGCCATGTTATTGGGCCTGGGGCAATGGTTGGACGGACGGACACTCGTCTCACTGTGCTCTGTCCAACAGATCAGAACATTGTGAAGCTGTAACACATAACCTTATGCGTGTGAATTAAATGATATGGGTAGGCCATAAAAGTAATAGAGCTTTAAGTAGGTTTTGCTTATTGTGGTTTGGATGCGGTTGTGCAAATTATATACAACATGTAAATGTAATTGAGTGTAAGTCCTGTGGTGACTGGGGAGATTGGCTTGACCAATGGGAGGAATGCAACATGACTACTGCAACACTTCAAACATCCATTGGTGCCCTCAAGTGGCAGCAAGAGATACGTGTTTTGATACACACTACAGAAGGTTTTAGCTCAAAACCCAAAACAAGAAATTAAGATGTTTACCCAGGGTCCAAACTTAGTGAAAAAAGCAGATCTAAAAGCTCACAGTGTGGCACGAAATGATGCATTTTGATTTCTTAACCTTGTTCTATGTATTCATGGAAATTAATAGGTTGAAAACGCAAAGGACATTGATCCATATGAACGTACTCCTCGTTGAGGAAGTCGAAGGCCTTGCTCTTGTCGCTGGGCAGCTGCTGCAGCGCGCTGCTCCTCTTCTTCACCGATGGCTGGATCTGCGAGGTGGGCGCGTTGTACTTGACGTTCACACCAGGGCTGTCCGACCCGGCTGCCGACGGCTTCTTGGCCACGCCACCCGACGAGCTGAACAGCCGGCTGAAACTGGAGAATGTGAGGATGGGGAGGGAGGGGCAGGCAGCAGAGGAGGGACGGGTGGAGGAGGAGAAGAGCACACACACAGAGAGACACACGTATAGAAGAGGGAGGACACACAAAGCAAGTATAGCAGCAGAGGTTTGGGTTTAACCACAGTCAAGGGAGTAACATAAGTGATGGGACGTCCCTTCTTCCCTCACAAAAACGCACCATGCCGAGTATGAACGGGCCATAATACGCACACAGTTGACAGAATAACTCCTCCTGCTTCTGGGCAGCTTCCCTTCTTACTTTCACTTTACTTTTCAGGTGTTGCCGACAATGCCAATTGCAGTTCTGTTCCAGTTTGTGTGCAGTGGTTCTAACAGTGGTTGTAACTTGTAAGTTCCCCCACCAACTTGAGAGTGTACAAATGGAATCAAATGGACACAGATCCATTTGGTTCCATTTGATCACTAGGATGGAACAGAGCCTTCATTAGTAAATCAGCGTCGGCAACACCTGTGAAATAGCAGGGCAGGTTCTTTCCAAAGTGGCGTGTGCGCAGAATAGTCCATTCCCAGACGGTAGGCGGCAAGACCATCCAAAAATTAAATGCCATCAGGCCAACTGCAGCCAACCCACAGGTTTGAGAGCGCGTCTCCTCCGCTCGCCCAGTGAGCGGTGGAGAACAGGAAGTGCAGGGTTAATGGAGTACACTGATCGGGCTGTTAGTTAACCACGTGGAACATAAACAGGCAGCACTGACAACGGCACACGGTTTCCCCAGCTCTACAGCAAACTGCTCAGATACTGTGCTTTATCATGCTTCTCAAAAACGTCTTGTTCCGTTTAAGACATATCCGTCTTGTTTCACCTCAAAAACACACGTATATTTAGCAATGTTTGCATTAATTAACCAAGTTTGTCTGTTACCTTTCAGTAGTTGCATGTAGTAATATTGCCTAATGCCTGACAATTTCAGGCTGCCGTTTATTTCCCCCCACACACCCATGTCTCTGTTCCCTCCCCTTTCTAGCGGCCCTTGCAACATGACATACCTTCTGCACACAAGACATCACAACACCAGGCAAAATATAAGGGAGACACAGAAAAAAACAGGCAGGAGAGAACAAAGATTTATCACTCATCTTCTCTCCAAAATAGCCCAGACACAGCAAAACACTTTGCATATAAACCTGCACCAAATATTGTCAATAGTTCAACCCACACCAAAGTCACTCATGAAGAAACTCGACAAGAGGAGAGCCAACAGCAGGGAATGGCTGAGATTCATGACATTTCATCGACTCGGCATAAAGGATTTTTTTTTAATTAATTTAATTCATCGTATGAAACTTGTTTCCTCCTTTGAGATCTTTGACTACGCTTGATGTCTTTGAACTCTGAAAACTCAACAGAAAGGAACAAAATCTACATTTGATACATGCAAGAAGAAAAGCCATTCCCTGTCTGGCTCTCCTTTGTTTTATGAGCTTGCTGTCAGGATGAGATATGAAGCCAGTCAAGGCAGGCGCCACTAGCATGTCAAATTGTACCTACATACTGGAGAAATCAAACAGAACACACATGAAATAAAAGAGAAAGGTAGAAATATAAAAAAACATTAACCACACACAATAAATGGTTGACTGTAGTACAGAAATGTCAAATCAATGAAAGAAAGGGGTTAAGTTGCTTACAATTGCCAGAGGCTGGATTTCTTCTTCTCACTGAGAGCGGGGTTCTCCTTTGACGCCCTGAAAAGATGAATGACAACCATATTATACCTAAAGAGAGAAAACTCTCCTAGTGAATCTAGGCCTGTCACAATTTTTATGATAATAATAACATAACACTTAACACTTTGTGATATGTTAAACGCTTGTACATAAAAATGTGAAAGGCAAAAAATTAAATGAGCATTTAGTGATTTGGGTGATTTAGAAAACCTCCCGGTCCACCCGGCAATAAGATGCACTCACTCTACAGTGAAAGAAAGTGCAACAGGCCAACAGCATATGCACCAAGGCCTGCCCACACTTGATCGTGATTTGAGGAGGGCCCCCCTCATCTGATTGGATAATGGCTTTCTCACACACCACAAAAACAAAAAAATAGCTTTTTTGACCCCAGCTGTGGGTTCACTGGGGACAGTGGGGGACTAGATAGGAGGGAGGATTATCCCCCAAAAAATACAAATAAAAATAATATTTGAATTAATGGAAATAACTGAATATACCTGCAAACTTTGTAACATTAAATGTTATAATGTTCACAATAAATAAAAAGGCAATCACATTTTTGTGTGTGACAATTACTCATCAGTCATCAAGCTAAATTTTGTAAGCTCAGTGGCCTTGTGGTTAGAGAGGTCGGGATTTGATTCCTGGCCGGGTCATACCTGTAGACTCATAGCTCTAAACCAGCGGCGCCCAAAAGGTAGATCGCGATCTATCAGTAGATCACAAAGGCTGTGTAGGTAGACCACATGACACGCCCCTAAATTATACAATTTATATATTTATCTGCCACATGAATCAAGGTGACTTGATTGATATAAAAAGGAACTGTTTATGAACACTTTACTACGTTGACTAGGTTTAAGTATTGTAATTATGCATCCATTTTTGAACCCATTACAGTGGAGTGACTCATAAAAAAGGCACATTTACCATTAAATGGCTTGGTTGGATACCACTGATTGGACCATTGAATGGTCAAGTATGTTATTTCAGTATGAATGCTGAGCTATTAACCTGAAATTAAAAGGCCCAGAACACTCATTTGTCATGCACCAACTCTTCCCTGCTGGGCATAATTAAAAATGGTGGGAGATCTAAAGACCTAAGTTACCGGTTACAGGCTACCTGTTCAAAGTATGTTGCAAGAAATACCATAAAACTCTATTTTGGATTATTTGTGATTCGGGCATTTATTCAGGGTTAATAACGAAAAAGCTCAAGTCATATGTCGCGGGGCACCCTCTTGAAACTTTATCAGATGAAACCACCTTCAGCCAAAAATCAGACTCCGGCTACAGGACTACAGTAGTAGATATTGCTGATTTGATTATTTTGAAAGACGTTCACAAGTAAAAAAAAGTGTGGCCACCCCTGGTCTGAACTCTAATACCTCTAGACTCTAAAGAATGGAGGGCAATGTCTCCATGCAGGGTTAGATTGGGGGTAAGTCCCTGCGACATACTAGCGTCATGTCCAGCGTCATAGCTGAGATAGGCTCCTGACTAGGGGTGTAACAATATAGTAACTGTATCGAAATTTTATTTTTTTATTTTTATAAAAACAATCAAAGTATATCGTTATGTGATCAGAAAATACTAATTTGAAATTTGTAAATGTTACAGCCCTAGGTAAATTCACGCAAGGACATGCCACACTCTCCTCCTCACCGAATCATCTCTGTCCACCGTACTGCCTCCTGCAGCTCCATCAGACGCTCCTTGTACTGGTTCCTCTCCATCAGTACTCTGGCCATCTCCACCCTGGTGAAGCGCTTCCTCTGGGCGGTGGGAACGTCACTCTGGAGGGCAAGAGAGGGAGGACAAGGGTCAGTGTGACTCACTGCTTACCCACCCTCGCCACAATATTCTGGCATCTGAGCGTGTCACAATGTGTGAATATTTGTCAAAAATAGGCAGCCTTTTCGCCAAAAATGGGCAATCTACAAGTTCACAAAAAAGCTTGTTGATGGGATACATTTGGTTGTGTGTGTGTCTGTGTTTTGAAAGCACACTCCATGTCATGCAGAGTGCTTCATGGCATGTGCCTAGTACTGCCTACGCAGTGCACATGATCACAAACTCACATCGTCTTCATTGTCGGTCTTGACTTTCTGTTTGGTCTCTTCCAGTTCTGCTCGCAGCCTGAAAAAGCAACAGGGATTCAGAGTTGTGCTGTGCAGTGAGCATCCTCATTTTTTTAACTACTGCATGGTTGCATGGTGACATGACTAGAGGTTCCCAACATTCCCCAAAACAGAAATTAGACATTCTCTCGAGACCCAAACAACTGAAAATACAATGAAATCTACAAGATCATAATGCATTGCTTGTGAGTTTGTAGATCTGCTATCTTCAATACTTCATAAAGATTTGTTTTCTATGTGTTATGTATCGATGTTTTCTATGTATGGAATTTCCTTTATGATATTACTGGAAAGAAAACGTTTAATTTTATTTTAAATTCATACAGTTATTAATTTATTGCCTTATATTTTAAAAAGATTGTAATCAAGAACGTCAGAAAACAAACGGGTTGACTCATGACAGAATGTTTGGGAAACAATGAAATAGACCAGGGGTTTTCAACCTTTTTCATACCAGGGACCACCATTTATTCAGAATTTGAGCCACGGACCACCAGTTGAGGACATTCCAGCCCCACAGACCCCAAAACTAAAGATTTATTTTGCTTTTGTCCACAATTCCAGGCTGGATTTGGGGAAACCAAACAGTCAAACATACAGATCAAAATGACCATTAATCTTCTACATTCTCTAGTTGTGTAGACTTGAGATAATTCACATGATGAATATTTTAACTCTTGAGAGTGTGAAAATGAAACCAAATGGACCCGCCAGGGTCCATTTGGTTTCATTTTTACGTTCTCAAGAGTTACATCTGGTTAACCAACTTAGCTGAGGACCACCTGGAACTCTCTCACGGACCACTGGTGGTCCCGGACCACCTGTTGAAAATCCCTGAAATAGACGACTCACTTCTTCAGCTCCTCCTCCATCTCTTTGGTCTTGTCCTCCAGTCTGGTCTTGGCCTGAGTGACAGCTTCCAGCTCCCTCTGAGAACCTCCGCCTCACAGGTCAGCTCATCCACCCGTGCGATCAGGTCGTTCTTCACTACGTTCAGCGCATTTCTGGACACAAAGATGATGCACAATAAAGCCATGAGAGAGATCCGTTCTGAATGACTTCTCTGAACAGAAGGTGGCAGCATTGTTCCATAACTGCCACACTAGCCGCTTCTAACATACAGTGATTCATAGTACTCTGATAAGTTACCACACTGACCACGTTCAACCGTACTAGGCAAATATATACAGCATATTATAAAAAACCAATAGCTAAAATTAGATCAGTGATTTTTGCCTTTAAAACATCAACTATACAAAAGGTTTTTACGACCGTGACAAATAAACTAAAATTGCAGTGGTGAATAGTGACGTCACATCAGTCACATCAAAGCATTAATCCGGGGATGCTTCACTCATTTTAAAGATGGATTTTTCACGGTGAAAACCAACCTCATTTTGAAAAATAATTATGTTGCATTATTGCCATACGTCTCATAATATTCGCTTCCTCATTAAACAAACCCAATCATAATTTGTGCAACAGCAGGGCAACAACACATTTCATGTGCAAAATTGTGCATTTGTCATACATACTTGGTCTCGAGAAGCTGATGATTTTCCTGGATGAGGTGTTCCACCTCACGGCCCATACCTAAAATGATATTAGAAATACATATGAACATCTTATCACATGGTTGCATTAATAACATGGAGAATAAACACATGGTAATCTTATACCGCTTCATGTACAGAAAACAGAATAGAATAAACACATGAAAATCTTATACCGTTGTATAAGAAGAATAGGAAACAGAATAGAACACATGGGTATGGTAAGACTTGGGTCAGTCAGCAGTCATTTCTGTTCTTACCTAGGAAGTTGTAGTCTGATAGTCATGCATGAGATGTGGCAAATTAGAGAGGGTTTATAAGACTGATTCATGGCATTACAAACTAATATTTATATATACTAATAGTTTCACTGGCAATGCAACTAATTTCATACACTACAACAACTTAATAATTGTGTTTAATACAATCACAAGTACTAACCTGGTAAAAAAGTTTGAGCATTTACTACTTAAGCCGGCATACTAACACAGAGTCCTGTAAGAGGGATGGATTCCTACCCAAAAGGTCAGCACCTTCGTCCATGTCTGCTATGAGGTCATTTCCTTGCGACGACAGCTCCTCAAACAGGGAGTCTGTGTTTCGGTCAAACACCACATTCTCCAAACCTCCTTTAGTTGGTGTGCTGTTGGGAGAAGAAATACAAAACAGAGAGATTGCATTGAGTATATGCTCAATATTTGTGTCTGTGTCAATACTACAATATACAACATGTTTCAATATAATGTTGTGTATTAAGCTTGACATTTTCTGCAAAGGTTTACCTGAGTAAACATGCCGGTTTGACAACAATAAGTCAGTGGCTATGTGGAGTAGATGCTTCCGAAAACTATTATCTCAAAAAGAGCAGGGTTTGTTGACACTTAAATTGAAGTCACACTGACTGCAAAAGCTAGAGGTCATAAAGACCTCAAGAGAGAGAGAGAGTGTGTGTGTCAGTGTGTATGGCTGTACGCGTGCATGTATACACACTAAAGCAATGAAACACAGATTAAGAGAAAGTGGCCAAACATCCCTTTTTGAGAGATACACAGCTTTGTTTGTGCGTTTGGAATGTGATGTAAGCCAACTGACCACAGACACAGGATTGGACGGACAGGGCAAATTAGACAGATCAGTCTTGATCACTTGACCATGTGTGTACCGACTTGTGTGAAATTTGGATAAAATCTTTAGGACTCAAATAAAAAAGGAAAATTAAGGACTAATGTAAAATACCAATGGCAAATGGTAATAAATAGCTAAAGGCACAGTCAGTCAGTCTCTACCTGGTTCCTTGGCAGCTACTGAGGTCCATATCCAGCTCAGGTGTCGACTCGATGATTGCCTGTACCTCCGACTTCTCCAGGTTGTCCATTCCATCTGGCGAGACCGATGAAGAGACAACATACCGTCGGTTTCTCAAAATTCTCTCTTAACTTCTGAACTGACCATTTAAAGCCACCACCACACCCTCATCATCACAGGCACATGAATGGCAATTACAGCACTGAGTGTCACCTGTAAGGGCTGTGGAGTCCTGGCTTCCGCGCCTGCCCTGCTGCCACTCCCGTCCATCCTGCACCACTGAGATGTCCTTGCTGTTCTCTGGCTTCCCGTTGCTGTGGTCCAGGTTCCTGTTCAGTCCGTCCCCCGCCTGCTGTTCCAGGGAGGGCGTGTCCTCCTCCGACAACGAGGTGCTGCCACTGTGCACGTTGGACTTGGACCCTCCTCCTCCTCCTCCTCCTCCTCCTCCTCCTCCTCCCCCCTGTGAAGACACAGGGGTCCCACTCTTCGAAGCGCTTCCTCGGTTGGACCTGTTGCCTCCTCGGTTCGAGCCGGACATTTCATCCTTAGGTTTGTGGGAGGAAAAGACGACAGTGGCAGAACGGTTAAAAGTTTGGCAAGGCTATGAAGTGGACGATTTACGTTAATATCGATGTGTGCTCCACCCAAAACCACAAAACACTGTGAGAGGTTCTGTGAAACAACACTACATGCAACCAAACCGGTTCAAATCAAGCATGGTACTACAGTACTGTACATCCGGTTTGGCCAAACACAACTGGGGAAGGAAGTCTACGGACTGGGGGTGTCGGTGGTGCAGTCAATGGAGGAGGGGCTGAACGGAACGTGAAGGATGGAGACACTGCAACCTTCAGGTGGGGTCTCCCCACTGGCACTTAGCCAGGAGGGTACAAGAGCATGTGGCAACACAGACATGGGGGAGGGGGTCATTGGCATAACAAGTGTGAGGAAAAAGGGTCACAATAATTGGCTACTTAATTTGACAGATTGACAGTAAACTACTAAACTGCGTAGCCGGTAGGCTTGTTTACATTAGGCTCAATACTAATGAAATCATTTATAGAAAATCCTCTGCTGTGACTTTGTGCCTAACCCTAACCCTGAATGATATCAAAAGACAGCTCAAGGTGTCTAGATTAAAGGGACAAAGAGTTGATGTATTTCATTTTTTTAAATACATTTGACAAAACAGACTGTATTTTCACATTTCACTGTTTCCAGTACGTGTTAATGTTAATGTTGTAAAGTGTGAGAAGAGTTTTCTGAGTATTGTAGTGCAATCAGCACTTCATGGGGAGTTATAAGCAACAACCGTTATAACAACCATTGTAAATCATCACTACAAAATCGGTGGTAAATCTGTCAAGGAGTTGAAAACAAAACAACTGTCTAATTTAACAATGTGATTAAATGTCTTCAAAATCAGCTACCAAGAACCAAGTACTCCTGAATAGTAGCACACACTGTTGGGCGCACACTCTGCCCAATGCCAGAATACGGCATGACTAGAGATTTTGGTGTGGAGATATAATGAGAAATAATGAGTTCATAACCAGCGCTCTGCTGTCAAGAACATCTATGTAGCTGGGCAATATCTTCAGACAGGAATACACAGAAATGGAAGCCAAACAAGTGTGCAATACAAAACTAATGCGGGAAGTGGCAGTGCAGCACTCGCATGCGGCTGTCAGGGAGATGTAATGTGATCGCATCTGTTATTTTTTACATACCAGAGACTGCACTGCAATGTCATGCGATCAACAACACAACTAGCATGGAACATTTAAGTAGGATGTGGATGCCAGGGTTATGGTTTCACTTCAACGTCTGCTTCTACCTGCTCCTGGTCAGTCTGCCGACTGGCCAAAGTCTCCAGTGAACTTTGACCCTCCGCTTTTCCAGGAGAGGGTGACGGCGCAGGTTCCGACTGATTAAAAGAGGTGTGACAATTAAGCCCTGACTTTACAGCGAAGGTCTGCGATTAGCATGGAGACAGTTTCTATTTAAATATACTGTTTCTATTTAAGTATACTGTACATCTACCTTGATGTATGACATCATACATATTGCCCTTGATTTTTGTTCTATATGCCCTGTTAGATACTAGATTGATACTGTTCTACATTTCCCTCCTGAGGTCCCCCTCCCATCCCACAGATTAAGTTGCCATAGGTTGCAGGGGTTGACACTAAGGTCTCCGAGGCACTTGCCCATCGGGCAAGTGCAAGTCAGGTTCTACTTGCCCTCAAGTCATGGTCACTTGCCCCCCAGGTTCCAGGTGGTCCCCAGTTAAGTTGGTTAACCAGATGTAACTCTTGAGAACGTAAAAATGAAACCAAATGGACCCTTGCGGGTCCATTTGGTTTCATTTTTACACTCTCAAGAGTTAAAATTCATCACCTTAATTAGCCCAGGTCTACACTGTAGAAGATTATTGGTCATTTTGATGTGTTAATTTGCCTGTTTTGTTTCTCAAAGCTTGGAATTGTGGATAGCTAGAAAGCAGTGAAAGACACAGAGGCAGAGCACAATGACTGCCTTCAAGACAAATTTATCTTGTGTTGTGTTATAGTGGACTAAGTCACACACTTGCCCGATCGGGCAACCAGGTAACAGTCTTCACTTGCCCCACCATTTTTTTTTTACTTGCCCCGGGCAAGTGTTAGTGTCAAGCCCTGGGTTGTGATTATTCTAATGTGGGAACTTTAGGAGCTCCAAACACACATCACATCACTTCACACCACACAATACAGGATAATCGTCTCAATTATTTTATCCAGCAGACACTACATGATTTTGAATCCATGCTGCAGTGATTGGAGAGGAGAGTGGAAGAGGAGAAGGGAGGGGGAGGAGAGGAGGAGGAATCGACTACCTCTGGGATTACATGTAAAGGCTGCAGCATACTGTACATCATACTGTATGTATGAGTGCCAGTATACCCGCTGCTAAAATACCTGCATTAGAATAAAGACGACTTGTGTCATTGTCCCTCAGAGGGAAATTTAGGACAGGGGGCATCTATGACAAAGATCAAGGGCAATACATATGATGTCAAAGGGATCAAGGTAGATGGGATGCCCAATGTTGTTTTGGAGTGGATTTCTCCTTTAAAATGATCAAGGTAAGTAATAATTCAGAACGTTATTGGGAGTTGTGTGTAACATTTGGGACATCAAACCCTGTAAAAAACATAATAACAATAACTAGAACTAATGATTACTGCCCAAATAGAAATCTCAGCAATAAAAAGGAAACCGTGAAACGCTGTAGTGAGTAGCCAGCAGCATTTTTGTATTGCCCGGACAGTGAAGGTGACCATGTTGAGAGTGGCCTCTGGATGATGAACTAGCAATTTATGGTGCCGTCCCGGCCGGTCGGTCGCACACTCTAAGGTTTCATCAGCTAATGGCCGAGGCATGCTGTGCAGCAGCAGAGCCTTCGCACGTGGAACCGAGACAGACAATAGGATTACTGTGAAGGATTTTCCCAAAGCCCTAGTCGATGGGACGGCAAAGCCAACTTTCCAGCGCCGTTTGTTTTGATGCGCTAAAACCGGGGACTTCAAATTCTATAAATATAGTGGTACAATGACAATGTATATCATTAAAAGGTCGCTATGAAACTGTCTGTCCCTCTGTTCAGAAACGGTGCACCATTCTTTCTCCCTCCGAGACAGGCTCTGTATTATCAACCACATTGAACAATAGTGTGCCTCCATTCTGGGGTGAACATTCAGCCAATAAAAAGAATACCGTAATAATAGGACTCATCATAAAAAAGGAAGCTCTCCACGTGCTTCAAAGGTTTTGCAGCTTGTATATAGGCGATTTTCAGAGAAGATATTTTTGGTGTCGAGAGAAAAACAGGAGATTACAAGTACAGAGCCCTGGGAGCCCTCAGACAACTTGGGGTGGTTGAACCTTTCATCCATCTCACCCTCTCTCTCTTTCTCTCCCTCTCCTGTTGGGAGTATTGCTTCTCATAGCCTTTCTTCCTATGCTGGCGTCAAGCCTGTTGTTGCTATAGTAGCGCTGACCAGCCAATAAGAGGCGACATTTTCACACCACACACACACACACACCCCGACAGAGTGAGACTACGAAGAGTGAGACGTGCACAACTCTCACAGACGCACGCACACACACACTCGCACAGAGAACTGTGGAGGTGAAAGATGGTGACTGTAACTCTTTGGAGAATGTCAAGTCAGAGGATGCAACACAATGGTATCCCTGTGTGTTTCTGTATTTGCAAGTGACCAGTCACACCGTGTTGTGTGTGTGTGTGTGTGTGTGTGTGTGTGTGTGTGTGTGTGTGTGTGTGTGTGTGTGTGTGTGTGTGTGTGTGTGTGTGTGTGTGTGTGTGTGTGTGTGTGTGTGTGTGTGTGTGTGTGTGTGTGATTCACTTTGCACCCCTATTGTGCTAGGTGCTACACAATGCCTGGCCTGGTGCTGGAGAAACACAACCAGTAGAAAGTAGGGAGAAAGTCGCACATTAAGACAGAGATCCAAAATAAGAGCCAAGATGAATACTTCCTTCAGCCAATAGAAAATGATTAGAGATGGAGATGGTCCAAACACACAATGGGAGTTTGTGTTTTAATACACTGCAAATACATGTAAATACAGTAATAGATAATAGGGTTCAGTGGTTTCTCAAGCATGGATTACATTCAGATTGTTTTAGGGCAGGGGTGGGCAATTATTTTTCCCAGGGGGCCAAATGAAATACATAAAATATTGTGGCGGGCAAGACTAAAGGCTGAACAAAGTAATATTAGTTTAATTTCAAGATAAAGTAAGAGTAAGAACACCATTTTGACACCAGGGCCCACTATTTATTCAGTAGGCCTATTTGAGCCACAGACCACCATTTGATGACATCTTAGCCCCACAGATCCCAAAACTTTCTTCAAGATTTCTTTTGTTTTTGTCCACAATTCCAGGCTGGATTTGGGAAACAAAACAGGATAACAAAAATGACCATTCTCTTACATTCTCTGATTGAATGTGTAGACTTTGGGCTAATTCAGATGATGAATATTTTAACTCTTGAGAGTGTAAAAATTTATACGCTCTCAAAGAGTTACATCTGGTTAACCAACTTTCCATATTTAACCTGGAACTCTCTAAAGGACACTGGTGGTCCCCGGGCCGGTCAGAGTCAGCCAAAGGGCCGCATTTGGCCCCCGGGCCGCATAATGCCCAGGTATGTTTTAGGGGATATGGGGTTAAACCCAGTATATACAAAGGTCAACGGGGTTTAAGTCAAGTAAGTCACTGTGTGGTCAGGAAAAAAAAAGAAGAAAAAACAAACCTCAGATGTGTTTATTTGTCGTAGCAACAAGGAGTTAACCTTCCAGAGTCTTTCATTTGTGTAGACTGGTCTGGTAATTCATGAGGTACAACTCCTCCCTAGTGACCCATGAGGGTGAGACAGCTGATCCCGGTTGTTCTGAGCAGTCATTACAACCCGTTCCCTCTAGTCTAACCCCATGTGATTGGTTGTATGACCATCCTGGCTCTATATACATGTTTTTCCTACATATCGTGAAGAAGGAAGTTGTCGACCCGAAACATTGTTTTATTTACAGTATTCTCTGTATTCTAAAATCTATTCTTGGTACGGCGACTATAGCCATATCAGTATGTAGCTCCATTTATTGTCTTTAAAAGAGTACCTTTTGGTGGATTATTCTGCTATTAGCATCCATTCTTCCACTTAAGCCCTACAGTATGTAACATTGTTGCACAAGCAAATATCGAAAATACGCAATCTACAAGCTCACAATGCATCGTGGTTCAAGACATTCCAAGCTCATCAGCTAGTTGTTTTGGAACATCTTTGGCCAACATTTCCAAAAAAGGGGATACCTGGCATATATGAGCCCCACTGTTACTCTGGGTAACATTTGGCTTACCAAAGTTCAGGGTTTCCCCATTCTTCTGATCAGTCACATGACCATAGACTGATGAATGGCCCAATAATCAGCAGTCATTTACATCAGACGTAGCCAAGCGTCGAGAGTCAGGCCAAAACAAGGGAGATGGCAGATTTACAAGCTCGCAATTTGTTGCTTCGCACCACAGTATGATTTTTTATTCCATGGTGTTTTCTTTTGAGGGCCGTCTGTGATCCACAAATAGCTCCCGAGCCAAAGCACAGATTGGAACCAGTGATTTACATTCAGGATGGGACCTTAATGTGCACAGCATGGTTTCCAACGGCAACAATGTGAAGACACTCTGTCCTCCTCGCCCGCCGCTCTCGTCTCTTTCCCCTCCATGAGCTCTCCCACCCCCCCTTCCCCCAAAATGGTACCACTTCCTCTCTCTCGGATCTAAGCTGTGCGTGCACGCACGCGCACACACACATGGCACAGACTGCTTAGCAATTCTGGCCACACCAATCAATCCTTCCTCCTCGCTCTGAAGTGAATAGTATTGTAAACGTTTCCTCTGCCCTCTCTGGCGCTGAGCGTATGTTTCCAGAGACGCCGTGCGAAATGAATCGGGTGATGTCACCGACTCAGATCCCTGGGAAAATGCATGTGAGTGAATACGCTCTAGCTTTAACCAACTGACGTTTCCCAACGTTTCTACAGGCAGTTACGGATATTTATCACAAAAAAGTGGAATGTGACTTCAAGTCAGGTCTCCTAGCGCAGTGGTGGTTACCAAACTTTTCTGCTTGTGACCCAAAAAAAAGGAATTAGATCATTTGATGGGGTCCAAACTAGAAGCACACATATTGATTTTCACCATGTTGTGAGCTTGTAGATTGACTATTTTCACTACTTCCTAAACGGTTTATTTCATATATGGAATTTCTTCAATTTTTATTTCATTTCATTGAGACATCACAGAGGAAAGAATCGGATTTTGTTATTAATTCATGAAAGGTTTCTCTTTTTTGGACATGCTGTGAAATAATAACAACTTAAAGTGTAGGAAGCAAATGCTAAGGGGACCGATAACAATGTGTCCGCAACTTACAGATGGGTGCCCAACCCACTGTTTTGGGGAACAGAGTCCTAGTCTGCATATTATCTGTGTTGTTACCTTGAGGCTTATGTTAGAGCGCGGGTGACTCAGGTCGTTGTATCTCCAGGGTTCTGATGGCGATTCAGGATCCCTCCGGAGGTCAGGGGTCATGCCATCACCTCCAGGAAGTGGGAACAGACCAATGGAGATGGGGCGATCCTTCCTGGAGGAAGAGACAGAAATACAACAATGACCAACTGGGTGAGAGATTTGTTTTTCTAAGAAAATTGACCGGAGCCTCAAACAACACCACTGGCACAACTCACAATAAAAAAATGATTATGGTTTAGAGCAGGAATTTTCATTTTCAAACATTGTAATATCGAAGTCCCTTAGTTAATTGGCATTTGAGCCACGGCCCACGATTTTATGAGGTTTCGCCTCTCATTGGAAATCAATGAATGCATACTGTATTCTTAACAATAATTTACCCTAACCCTGACCCGTACGGGTCCCTTTGATTTCATTGTACACTCTATGAGCATCCATGGTTACTAACACTCCGGAAATCCCCCCTGGACAAACCATATACTGAAATGAAACACATGTGACAGCCTTTTGACAAATTCACGCTCCACTGTATGATGGCGTCATGTGCCGAAAGCTGCAAGCTTATCATGGGCACCATCATGAGCTTGTGAATTGGAGTGCATATTTCATCACATCACTTTTTATTATTTTTCCACTTGCTGCAGTAGCTGCGGATCAACAGCCAGTTACATGTTGTTGTAGTGCAAGCAGACAAACGGCTAGATGTAATTGAGTCGAGACCTCATGAAGAAGTGTTTTGGCAAAGACTCATTTGGAGGGAGCTTATAGCACTCATGTGGTGTTTAACCGGATGCCTCATAAGATCCATTACATCTACTCTGTTAGCTGAGCCAAAAAAAAATAACATGGGGCAGCGAGGCCATTGGTATCTGTTGTGGAAAAAAATAAACATTAAAGTCCTGAATTCAAAATGTAAGGGAGTAAAAGTACAAAAGTATTCATAATATACTTAAAGTAGCAAAAGTACTCATACAGAATATCCCTTTTCAAATGTCTACAAATCTTTTGAAAACAGAAGCCCACGTCATCAGTGACAACGCACAAGGCAGGTCTGGCAACAAAGGGACCTTTCTGTGTGGAGTTTGCATATTCTCCCCGTGTCCCCTAGGGAGGTACCCTTACAAGAAGATGCAGTAATCCTGGTCCCAGTACTGAAAATATGACATACTCCAGTAGAGTAAATGTACTTGTAGAGAAGAATATGGCATTAGAGATTTGTACCATGATATTGATGTTATTATTCTTTTTAAAGGTCAGCTGAATGATTGGACTTCCAGGATGAATAAATCAACAGCACCTGTTGGCTTCATCCGGTAGAGGAAAGTATCCCTTTCTCTCCCCCCATCTCTCTCTTTCTCCCCCCATCTCTCTCTCCTTGTCTCCCTCTCGCTCTCCCCCATCTCTCTTGCTCACTCTCTCACATGCACGCACGCACGCACGCAAAAGACTCTTGCGACCCAAAACTAACTTTCTCTCTCCTAGGCTTGAGGCGAATCCAAAAGTTCAGGCTGCATTATAAGCTAGCTTATATTACCAATGAAATAATATTTCTTTGCAAGTGTTTGCTTAACTAGTGTGTATGCTTAACTAGTGTGTCCAATCCGCTCTGTCAGATTTGATGTAGTTGTACTTGAATTGTACTGTAATTCTCCAAGCTGTTATCAGTTTTGTTGCAGTGTGTACTTGACTTGTACTGTAACTCTCATCTCTGTCAATAAAAATTTCATTCATTCATTCATTGCATGTCTTTTTTCGCCCTTAAAAAGTCAATAAAATCAATAGGTCGTCCTCAGGACACTAGCCTTCCATCGTGGCTTCCAGCCTCCTAGTATTCCAGGCATCAGTATCAAGATATACAGTACAAAGTACAAGATTGTAGTATTTAGACGGTATAGGTAATACAATACCGCAATATTGCAAATAATATTCAGTAAGGATGAAGACCGGACAGAGCCATCAGTCGTCTCTCCCGCGCGCGCGCACACACACACGCACACACACACACACAAGTAAAAAAAGAAAAGGTGAACAGGTATCAAAGCTCCCTTCACAGTGAGCCAACACTGTTGAGGGTACAGTACAGGGTGGATGAGAACAATGGCTGCCACCATGAAAAGGAGCGCGGGCAACAGGCACTATTGAAACCCTGGACCCAGTAAACAATAGACACGCCACCATATGAGAGAGGCAGAGGTCACATGCCGGCCAGTGATGATGATGACCATTGCTCTCTTTTGTTCTACACTGGAGAGGGTGGCAGAGTTTAAAGAGATCACACCTGTGTGAAGTGAGGGGGCCACTCTAATCGTCAATAGAGACATATGCGTAAATTTTCTGTTCAGTGTCAATGGAATTTTTAATGTTTGCTCAGACAAGGGGTGAGTTCTCTGTTCATTGTCCATGGCATTTAGATTTTTCAATGTTTGTTCAGACAGCTGTACAGTATATCGGCGGGTGGGCTGGCGTCCCTCAAAAATCAAGCATTCAGTGATGGCTCCCTGTTCTAATGGAGTTGATACGTTAGGTCTACTTATAATAAACTAGAATTATAAGAAACTAGCCAAATGTTTTAGCTCAAGACCCAAAAGAGAAATCTCATGTTTGCCAGGGCCCAAACTAGTGGAATCAGCAAAGGTACAAGGTCATAACACATTGCCCCGCACTCACTGTGTGCTTGTAGTTCCTCTATTTTCACTACTGAATTTAAACATGTGAATTAAACATGTGTTCTAATCTATATAATCTTACATTTGATTTATGGAAATATCTCCACAATACACAAATGGAAAAAAGAACTGGCTGAGGAGATTCCAAAGGATGTGTGGGAAGACAAAGGGATTTGCTTGGAAAAATTCAAATTCAATATTTTTACCTCCCAAAATCAAACAATTTAAGACTCTACAAGCAAGCTGGAGCAAGCAAGAGTCCACAACCAAATGAACCCTGATCATTCACAGTTTTATGGAATCACCCAAAAATACAACCACTATGGGACATTATATAGTGTTGTATGTGAGATTGTGGACTATGATGTTCCTAAATCCAGAGTCCAATATGTGGTAAAGATTCACCTCGCTGGAGAAAAAGGTGATCTCTAAGGCTCAAGACTGATCAGACTGACCAGATTACAAGATCAGACTGACCAGATTACAAACAAAATTGGGGGAGCTTGGTGGAGACTGGAGACATGGATATGACCTTTAGAATACAAGATGTATACTTCAGCTCATTGTATTCTAAAAAAGATAATGTTAAGAGTAAATCAAGAGTACATACGTATGAACATATTGAAATATTTATCGGGTGTAAGTCGCAATAAATGTGTTGTCATGCGTGTGCCTGACAGTTACCTCAAGTTGTCTAGTCTCTGCCTCGCTTAACATTCTCTCTCTCTTTCTCTCTCTCCACTGACCCACTTATCAACCTGCAGACTCATACAGTGTCTGACTAGTACAGCACAGCCAGTCTTTGAATGGTCAGAACAGTGACTGGCACAATGGACCTGGAGAATGCAGACGGGTAGAACAGCAGAACGATGAGATCTAATACAATGTGTGTCCACGTGTGTGCATGCATGCGTGTGTGTGTGTGACGGAGATGACGCAACTGGCTTAACCCATTTTGTCCTGACAAGATTCTAGTTTCAGACGCTAAATTCTAGTTTTATGGCGCTACATTCTAGTTTTGATGTTACATTCTAGTTTCTGACGCTAGATTCTAGTTGCAGGTGCTAGATTCCGGTATTTGGCACTAAATTCTAGTTTATGTCGCTAGTTTCAAGTTCAGGGCGTAGGATTCTACTTTCTGACACAACATGCTCATTTTTTTTTACAATAGATTCTAGTTTGTGATCTTAGTTTCTGACACTAGATTCTAATTTTTCAGAAAAAAAAAATCTATATTCCTGTGTCAGTGATGCTCAACATATTTCATGCCAAGAACCACCAGAATTATCTTTTTTTGACTGCGGACCCCCATCTGAAAACATGTCCTAGGGATCACGCAGAGTCAAAGATTTGGGTTAAAATGTTTCTTCTGAAATAATGTATTCAAAGATTTAAAAATATCAGACCTACAAGCATAGTGTGCCACTCTGTGGCAGCGTTAAGCACTTTCAAACGTGTGTCCCTGATAATCTATTATGTTGTAATGGTCATGTTAGGTGAGAAAACGTGTCAGAAACGCGCTGCGTACCTGCTGGGTCTGGGCAAAGCGGGCAGGGAGGGCAGG